>QRDG01000137.1:81015-308141 GCA_012064385.1 Puccinellia tenuiflora | reverse complement strand
GCTGCTTTTAGGGTTAGTTTATTTAGTTAGTTTTAGTTAGTAGAAATTTTTCTAAGGTGGTGTGTAGAGTAGAAATTAGGTGTGTATTTTTGCTTAGTTGAAATTTTTCTTAGTTGATTTTGCTTAGTTGATTTTGCTTAGTCGACCAAGTGTTAGTAGAAATTTTGCTAAGGTGGTAGAGTATCTTAGGTGTGTCGTTTAGGTCTTTTGTGTTGTTTTTGTAGTAGGATTTCGTGTAGTAATTTGTGTTAGACTTTCGTGTTAGGCCATTTAGTGTTAGAACATTTATTAGACCTGTTCTTCGAAACATTTGCTAAGTCAATTTGGAATGATTTAGTGGTAGCTGATTTTGGCTGTTCTTAATGCAAGCCGATGATTAGAATAGTCCATTATGCTTGCAGAAGACTGTCTATAGAACCAAGGTAAATGCAAGAAAATGCATTTAATTTCTACTTCGTTCTTATAGGCACTCTTTTTGCTGACTAATGGCTTTGACATATGAGGCTTCAGATGTAAAACCACGTTCCCTATGCTTAGGCTTCATATTTATTTATGATTTTAGGCTTCATATTTGTATAAATAATATTTATTTATGATTTTAGGCTTCATATTTGTATAAATATATATTTATTTATGATTTTAGGCTTCATATTATTACTACAAGTTTTCTGAACGACACGGCAGAGACGGCTCCGAAAATAACTTTCGTATTTTGCAGAAACTATGGAACCACACGGCAGAGATGAAATTGAGGAAAATATCCTCGAGGATATAATCTGCGGCGATGATGAAACAAGTCACTTCTGAACGACTCCGGTGAGGGGGATGAGTCTCTCAACGCCTGGAAAGAGGCCGAACTCGGCATCTCCGATGAGGGAGAAGCCGACAAGGCAGAAGCCGGCAGCTCCGGTGCAACATTGATTATTACAAACTCCGACGAGGTGCATATATATATTTATATTAATTAATTTAGCCTCTGTTGTCCATATACACATATTAACAGTCTTTCTTCTTTTAGCCATCCGGATCGAGCAAATCCTCTGTGAGGACGAAACGAGGCCCAACCAAAAAGTTGCAGGACAATGTCCGCTACAGGATCGAAGAAGTCGGTGCAGACGGCGAACCCATTGCTCCAATTGATGTTAGACAAAATTTGTGAAGCAATGCGGTGTTATTGTTAGGGACTACGTCCCGATCACCATCCGAGAATGGAATAAGCCAAGGGATCCTAAAGTTAGCTATATCGGCCCCGAAGGCAATAGACGCCTTTTTCAAAAGGTCATGGTTAATTTCACATTGCCGTTGCCAGAGGTGGATCCAGAGGAGGGGGAGCCAGATGAGGAGGAGATGGATGCCCGAAAAAAAGCTCTAGTAGATAAAGTCAAGGCGTGGGCTCTTAAGAAGATGGCCGAGCTATTCAACAAATTTAAGAACAGATTGTACACCGACTTCATCTTGAAAGATAAAAACTCCGGATTTCGATCGCGGGTATGAGAAGATAAGAGACTACTGGGAAGATTTTGTGAATTACAAGAAATCAGAGGAAGCTCAGTTAAAGTCTGCAGTAAACAAGGCAAATGCTGCTAAAAAGAAGTACCACCATACTATGGGGGCTGCTGGCTACGCCTGTTCCATGCCTAAGTGGGACAAACTTGAGGCCGACCTGCTGGCTAAAGGGATCGTTCCAGAGCCTATAAAAGAAGGATGGACCGAACGGACAAGAAATTGGTTTTACGGGCATGGGGGCACATTGGACGCAGAAGGAAAGTGCATATATACCAGAAGACACAAGGATAATCCCCTACTACCCATCGAAGAAATTAGGAAAGCATACAAGGATGTTGAAGAGGGACGGTTCCGTCCCGATAGAGACGATGACGAGCTTTCACGCGCCATTGGGAATAAAGAACATGAGGGACAAACACGAGGCACCAAAGGCTCCAAGCCGTGGAAACATGTGTTTCCCGGGAAAGGAAAATATTTCCCGATAAAAGTCATCAGAGGAGAAAGGAAAGGGAGGCAAGGGAAGCAATCGCTGCTGCAGACCGGCTGCGTAATATAGAAGAAACAATTAAGCGGCAGCAGGATCAAATGAAGCGGCAGCAGGATCAAATTAACGAACTTAGCCAGCAAGGCACTGCCGGCCTATCTCAGCAGCACGTTGTAAAAGCTGCAGTCGATGCTACCGACCCATCATATCAGAAAAGCAGCGTGGCTTCGAGCATGGTCCCGGCACGTGATGATGATGCACTGACGACGGATGCTCTTCGTCGCTACCCAGTGGATGATATCACGGAGAGCACACCTTGTGAGCTACATGTGAAAGTGTTCAACATAACCATGAAGGTGGCGGTCGGCTATGCCGTACCAATTGGACCTACACCAACTTTCCATTGCTCCCCGGTTCCTCATGGCTACGCTATTGTCGGGGTCGATGAAGTTAGTAAAGGATTTGAGGAGCTGAAGCTGGAACACCCTGCAGGTGAAGATGGGGAGGTGGTTGAACTTGGAGAAGCCAAGAAAGGGACTATTCTATGGCCAAAGGAATTCATCGTGCTTCCAAACTGGCTGCCTCCGCCGCCTCACCACTCTCCACCGCCGCCGCCTCACCACTCTCCACCGCCGCCGCCTCACCACTCTCCACCGCCTCAGCGCCGTCTCCGCCGCCTCACCACTCTCCACCGCCGCCGCCTCAGGCGCCGTCTCCGCCGCCTCACCACTCTCCACCGCCGCCGCCTCAGGCGCCGTCTCCGCCGCCTCACCAGTCTCCAGAGCAGCCGTCTTCGCCGCCGCGTCAGTCGTCTCCGCCGCCGCGTAAGTCTTCTCCGGCGCCACGTGTGGGTACTCTGGGGTTTGATAAAAACCGATCACCGAAACGTTCAAGGTCACCCCTCCCAAAAGTACCTCATAAGAATCTTGCCAAGAGACCTTATGACTATACGGTGGAGGAAAATAAGGCGATCGCAAAAGGGGAAACGGATAAGTGGTTTGCTAACTTGAAGGCAAAGAAGGCGAAAGCAACAGAGTTCCCCGACACCCCAGAAGAACATGCCGCTGTCGTGAAAATGCTGAAAAATCTAGCCCAACCCCCGCCAAAGCTGACACCAGACTATGACCGCTCTATTCTCAAGTCGGTTCGGGCAAATAAACAGCGGTCGAAGAGTATTAGTGCAAGCCGGAAGATAGTTCCCCAGCTAGGAGAACAGCAAAAACAATCGTGCCCCCCGCTCAAAGTGTTTTCCGATACCAAGGTGGGGTCGAGCAAACCTGCGGCACAGGCAAAACAATCGATCCTGAGTTTGTTGCAATGTACGGAGAAGCAGCCGCTGCTCACGGCTTGTCTATTGCTCAGTACTTAGACCAATTACAATTCCACGAAGAAATAGTTCCAAAATACCAATACCGGCACGGGCATCCTCTCGTCAAATCTCATGTCAAAGATCTACCAACAAAAATGCGAAGATTGCATAGTTGGTACATGGCAGCCTCAAAGAAAGGGGAAAATTGGATCTACGTGGGATATAAGAACGAGCATTACGGGCATGGAGATGACCACGTAATGATTGAATTTTGTGAATTATTTCAGTTATACCAACAAGAAGCCCTTGACAAAGCTATCATCAGCGCCTATTGTCTGTAAGTATTATTTCTGTAGTTAAGTCTCTACCTAGCTCACCTCGTTCATTGCATTTATAATTATCTTACTTATCACTATATTAATTATGCAGAATGAAGATTCTCGAATGCAAAAGAGGACAAATCTATGATATTGGGTTCGTTGATCCAAATACCATTCATGAAAAAAGTCTCCTTGATTTTTACGACCAAACGGAGAATAACTTGGTAAATGCGTTACGGTTCAACGAAGTCAAAAGAGAAATATTATTTCCTTACAACTTCAAGTAAGTGTTACTGTCTTCTACATATTTTATTTCGCTTAATTTCTCGATGTTAAGTGTATAATTGATGACTTATGCGTGCGCAGCTTCCACTTTATTCTGCTAATCATTATGCCTAACAAAGGAGTAGTACAAGTCATGGACTCCTTACATAAACCCCTTGAGAAGTGGGCGGACATGCAGGAATGCCTCCAGAGGTAATTTCAATCATTATGGCATTATCGGCAACTTTCCGTTTATTTACTGATAGCAAGTAATTAATATATAACTCCTTTATTCATTTTCTTTGCCGGGCAGGGCTTGGAAACGATTCACCGCCAGGGCTAGGGGTGAATGGGCGAAGGAGCTTACATTTAAACCAATAAATGTAAGTAGTACTATCTAGATCCGCGCATCTCTTTGATTCTAGTTCAATACCATTACCATTTATTTGATCGAACTCTGTTCCCGTAAAGTGCTTGAGCCAGGGAAGCGGGAATCATTTATGTGGATACTACGTCTGCGAGTTCATTCGTCAGACGTGCTGTGAGAAGGGCAGAAATTAGAACAACTTCAAGTGCGTATGCAATATTCATAATCTTAGTTTATTGCCATCAATTCTGTTTACTTCATTCATATATATTGACCCTTTTTAATTAGATCGAACGGTTGCGGGATGGCCTTCTACCACAGGATCGCATACGAGCAATTCAAGAGGAATTTGCCGGATTCTTACTTGCAGAGGTCCTAGATCCGAAAGGAGAATTCTACTGTAAGGTTGAAATTAAATAGGGAGAGTGTAAAAGAGATGTATATATGTAGGACGACGAATGAGATGTGTGTAATATATATATTCGTGGCGATGATGTGTAATAGTGGTTCCTCTTATTTAACTAGTAGTGCCATTTTTGTAGTTCTAAGAAATATTTAATTTAAGTTTTTTAAACATGCATGCATTTTTCATAATTAAATAGGTCTTATTTTCTGAACATTTTGGTATTTTATTCATATTTTTATGAATTATAGAATAAGCATTATTTATTTTATAAATTTAAACAATTTTCTGAAATTTTGGAAAAGTAAAATCTGACGGGACAATAGTCCCGGTCGTATTACGAACCGGACGGAAGCCCAGGGCTTTCGTCCCGGTTCGTAATACGAACCGGGACGAAAGCCTCCGCCCCTGCTGCCTGTGGCCGGGCCACGTGCCCCCCCCCCATTCGTCCCGGTTGGTGTCCCAACCGGGACGAGCATTCGTCCCGATTGATTCGTCCCGGTTGGGGAACCGGGACCAATGGCCCAAACCAATCGGGACAAATGGCTATTTTTCTACTAGTGTATTCCACAAAAACATGCATCTTGGAAGCACGGACAATGTTGACGAACGAAGTTTTTTTTATTGAATAAAAAAACCACTTTCCATTTTCCGAGTGTCAGAAATGGTTTTTTTTTTTGTGAAGGACCTACCAGAATATGTTGCAAAACTTGGGTGATTCATTTTTTCAATATGCTAGAACATGTTATATGCACAAATAATCAATTTGTTTTCTAAGAAAGATTTCCATCCACCTCTAAAAATCACAAATTTCTGCCGATTCTGCTGGAAACGGGACAACTTTCTAGACTTAATTATAGTTTCTAGAAATATTTAATTCCATTTTGAAAGATATTGTATTTATAATTTTATAAGTTTAAAACAAAAATTATTGTTTTTTTCTGATAACAGATCGAAAGATATTGTATTTATAATTTTATAAGTTTAAAACAAAAAAAAGAACAACTTTTGTTGGCGCCCAAATTTTAATTCTGAAAGAACCTTTCGTCCCGGTTCGTGGCTGGAACCGGGACTAAAGGGTCTTTTTGGCGCGCACCTTTTCGGTGTCCGAAAAAAGACCCTTCGGTCCCGGTTCCATCTACCAACCGGGACTGAAGGTCACCCTTTCGTCCCGGTTGGTGGCTGGAACCGGGACGGAAGGGTCTTTAGTCCCGGTTCCAGCCACGAACCGGGACGAAAGGCCCCTTTAACCTCTCTTCTCCCCCAATCCTTCTCTCATTCTCTCATTCGCTAAATCGCCTAAGGACTTGGACGGCCAACCGAACGGACGCCGGCAGGCTGCCCAATTTTCCGGCGGCTGCCCTCCTCTTCTCCGCTCGCCGCTCGCCGCCGGCCGCCTTCCTCCTCCCCGCTCACCGCTCCCCGCTCGCCGGCTCGCTCCGCCGTGCCGGGCGCCCTTCATCTCCCTCCTCGCCGCTCTCGATCGATCCGCCGGAGCCGCGCGGACGCTCCCTGGCTGAGCTCCTCCCCATCCGCCTGCCGCGCCACCTCTTCTCCCTCGCCTCCTCCGGCCGCCTCCGCCGATCGAGCCTCCGCCGGCCGAGCCACCATCCCGGTTGGTGCCTCCTCCGCCGGCCTAGAGCCTCCTCCAATCGACCCGAGGTAATTTCATTTTTTTCTTATTCTTTTTTCTTATTATCAGAATTGGTTAGATTAGGTATTTTTTAGTTAGAATTGGTAGCTAAATATTTTCATTCGAATTAGAATTTGTAGTTAATCTAAATATTTTAATTCTTATTCTTAGTTAATTAAAATAAGAATTGCCTAAATAAGAATTGTTTTCTCATTTTTACAATATTTAGCTAATTAAAATATTTAGCTTACCAATTTAAAATATTTAGCTTACCAATTGCCGATTGCACGATTTCGTGATCAAGCCGTGCCCAAGTTCATCGGTGACATCACCATGACGTCATGTGTTCATCATTTAGCAATTGTTAGCTATTTTAAATAATGTTAGCTATTTTAAATAATTAAAATGTTAGCTATTTTGAAATGTTAGCAATTGTGTTAACACTAATTATTAGTGTTAGCAATTGTGTTAGCAATTTGTATTAATTAGTGTTAGCAATTGTTAGCTATTTTAAATAATGTTAGCTATTTTGAATTAATTAGTGTTAGGAATAATGTTAGCTATTGTTTATTCTCACGGTGGAGATTGTTTATTTTGAATAATTAGTGTTAGCAATTATGTTAGCTATTTTAATAATTAGTGTAGAATAAGAATAAGAATAGAATTAAAAGAATAAGAATAAGAATAAGAATGGGTTAATTTTCATTAACCACCCGGTCAATTGTCCTTGCAGAAACTATGGATCACAACAGAGACGAAAATCAGGAGAACATATTGCAAGATATTATCCGCGGTGAAGATGAGTTGGAGTTCACCTCGAGCTTTCTGAACGACTCTGGCGAGGGAGCGCAGATAGAAGCTGAGGCATCCGGTGATGATGGTGACCGGACAATTATTACTACAAACTCCGGCGCGGTATATTAACTAACCCTATATTGACTAAATCCACTATTTGATTCATATATATATATATATGCATTAATGATCTTTCTTCTTTTAGCCCTCCGGATCGAGCAAATCTTCTTCTATCCCCAAACGAGGCCCATCCAAAAGGTGTGATAAAGAAGAGAGATACAAGATCGAAGCAGTAGCTCCAGATGGCAGACCGCTGACACATTTTGTCAAGTTTGTAAGTCAGTGCGGAGTTGTTGTTAGGGACAACGTCCCGATCACCACTCAAGAATGGAATGAGCCGAAGGCGACAGAACGCTCGTCTCTCACTTTTGTTGACGATAGAGTGAAAGACAATCTTTGGACGACGCTAATGGCTAATTTCACGCTTCCTCGTCAAGACGACGACGCTCATCCGTTAGAGGAGGAGGATCCAAATTACGTGGATCCCATAGAGAAAAAGGTCAAGGAGTGGGCACTGAAGAAGATGGCCGAACAATTTGCAAACTGGAAGAAAAGATTGCACAAGGACTTTGTCCTTCAAAAAAAGACTCCGGAGTTCACTGGAGCGTATAAAAAGCTAAGGGATCAGTGGGAGGAATTTGTCAAGTACAAGAAATCTGACGAGGCTAAGAAAAGGTCAGCAACTAATAAGAAAAATGCTTCCAAGAAGGAATATCACCATAGCATGGGGTCAGGTGGCTACAGGGCTATCAAGCCTAAGGTGGAGAGACTTGAGAACGCCCTGCTTGAACAAGGGATAATTCCTGAGACGCTGCGGTGGGCTGATCGGGCAAAACTTTGGTTCTTCGGGCATGGGGGAACGTTGCACCCAAAAACAGGGAAGTGCATCTTTACAAAAGCACAACTTGCAACCCCTCTCGCTGAACTTCAGAAGATAATGAAGGAGGTAGAAGCCGGGGAGTTCGTTCCAAACAGAGAGAAGGACGAGCTGTCACGGGCCCTCGGGAATCCAGAACACAAAGGTCGGACACGAGGCACAGAAGGCTCCGTACCGTGGAAGTATGGATTTCCAGATGACGCTGACAGTTATAGAAGCCAAGGGAGGAAGAAGGCAGAGGAGGCAGATCGGCTGAAGCAGATTGAAGATAGATTAACTAGGCAGCAGCAGATCCTTGATTCACTTACCACCCGGGAAGCTCAGCGGCACGAAGATCCTTCTCAGCAAGATAGCGGCCCACCATCTCAGCGGAAAAGCAGCGTGGCTTCCACGGAGCTCTTTCGGCCAGATATCTCGGCTCGTCGCTACCCTGTGGATGATATCACGGAGAGGGAAAATTGTGAGCTACATGCTCCATTGATGAACATAACCGTGAAGGTGGCGGTCGGCGTAGTCTTAGCTGCTGTAACTAATGGTACTTACCATTCGCGGCCGATTCCAGATGGATATTCTGTTGTCTTAGTGGATGAAGTCATGAAAGGATACGAGGATCTGCAGCTTGACTACCCTACGGGTGAAGGCGAGACTGCACTGAGGGATGGTAGAAAAACTACTGTTCTATGGCGGAAGGAACACATTGTGCTTCCAAATTGGAAGCCAAGGTCACCGTCTCCGCCGCCTCAGCCGTCTCCGCCACCTCAGCCGTCTCCGCCGCGTCAGCCGTCTCCGCCGCGTCAGCCGTCTCCGCCACCCCCAGCCGTCTCCGCCGCGACAGCCATCTCCTCCGCAGCGTCAGCCATCTCCTCCGCCGCGTCAGCCGTCTCCACCGCCTCAGCCGTCTCCGCCGTGTCAGGCATCTCCTCCGCAGCCTCATCCGTCACAGGCTCATAGTCGTGTTCAAAAGCGGAAGAGCACCGCCTGCGCCGCCTCTGCCTCGGGTTCTAGTGGTACAAGTCATCAGAAGAAAGCGAAACCCGCCAAGCCTATCGAGAAATTACCTTACGAAATGACCAAAGCAGAGCTAGAAGTGTGGGTTAAAGAGGATGTCAGACGCCAGTTAGCACCGAAGCGGTCACAAAAGGTCCCACTAGATCCGGTCTTAGTTGAGAGAACACTGAGAAACCTGACGCGACCAACGGCTGAGCAGATTTTACCGGACTACGACCGAACAATTATAAAGGCACGTGATGCTCAGGTGCCGCCCCATGTTCTGAGGGCACGCAATATTCCGAAGCCGAAGGACCGTCCATACGGTCAAGGAGTTCCTCAGCTCGGACAACAGGAGAAGCAATCGTGCGCCCCGCTGAGGGTGTGTTCCGATGTCCCTCGGCCTAAACAATTAACTAACAAACAAATCAAAAAAGCCGCCGCTGAGCTTGGTGTGACCATGGCTGAATACTTGGGCTCGCTAATAGAGTATCCCATTGCTGAGGTGATCACAGACAAGTACAAATACAAGCACGGGGAGCCTTTTGTCAAACCAGAGAAGGTCCCGAACCTTCCAACAAAAATGCGAAGATTGAATGCGTGGTACATGGAAGCAGCAAAGGAAGGGAAAAATTGGATCAACCTGGAGGTTAAAGAAGAGCATTACGGTCGTGGAACTGCCCAGGTCCAGGTTGAATTTGAAGAACTGTTTCAGTTATTCCAACAAGATGCCATCGACAAATCTATCGTCAGTGCCTATTGTCTGTAAGTATTTTTTTCTGTAACTAAGTCTCTAACTCAGCTCGTTAAACATATTTGTAATTATCCTCACTCTATTATGCAGATTGAAGATTCGAGAATGCAGATTATCTGGAATCTATGACATTGGGTTCGTTGACCCACATGTCATTCATCAGTACAATCTTATACATAAAGAAAAGGAAATGGAGGACCTCTTGGTACTTGCGTTAAGGAAGCAAGAAACTAAAACACAAATACTATTTCCTTACAACTTTGGGTGAGTGTTAGTGTCTATACACCTTCTATACTCCATGTTAATTAAGTGTAATTGACGAGTAATTCGTGCGCAGGTTCCACTATCTGTTATTTATCATTATTCCTGACAAAGGAATAGTACAAGTCATGGACCCACTACGTGATCAACCAGAGAACTGGGAGGACATGAAGGGAATGATCCAGAGGTAATTTCAATCATTATGGCACTATATCGGCAACTTTCGTTCATTTCCTGGTATGTAGTAATTAATAAGTCATTTATTCTTTTTCATTGACTTCCAGGGTTTGGAAACGGTTCACCAACAGGGCTCCGGGTGAATGGACAGATGAGCTTGAATTTAAAGACATGGCGGTAAGTAGTTCTAGCTAGACCCGGGCATCTATTTGATTGAAGTTTAATAATATTATCATGCTTGATTATTATTTTGATTGAACTTTGTTCTTATAAAGTGCCCGAGACAGGGATCCGGAAATCACTTATGTGGATTGTATGTCTGCGAGTTCATTCGCCAGAGGTGTTATCAGAGGAGCAGACTCTTAGAACATCTTGAAGTAAGTAAACAATATTCACAATACTATTTTATTACAATCAATTGTGTTGAGATTCTCTCATATATATATCGAAATTGACCCCTTCCATAAATTATATAGATCGAAGGAATGCGGGACATGCTCCTACCACAAGACCGCTTGCGAGCAATTCAAGAGGAGCTGGCGGCATTCTTCTTAGATCAAGTCATAGATAAAAATGGAGAATTTTATTCACCGGGCAACTAGGGTTTTGTGTATGTTAATAGGGTTGGACAACTTATATGATACTATATGTAAAGATTCGACAACTTATGGCGATGTTTGTGTAATTCCTTCTTTAGTTGTTTTGTATATACATAGTATCGTCGAATTGGATCCTAAAAAGAAAAACAATAAATGAAAAAATAAACGAAAAACAGTAAAACAAACAAACAATATAAAGAAAAACAGCAAAACAAAAAAAACTGAATAAACCTTTAGTCCCGGTTCGTGGCTAGAACCGGGACTAAAGGTCCTCTGACAGGCGCGGCACTGCGCGCTGCCACGTCTTGACCCTTTGGTCCCGGTTCGTAACAGAACCGGGACTAAAGGTTGGGGCTTTAGTCCCGATTGCGCTGTCCCGGTTGCGCAACCGGGACTAAAGGGGCTGGGGAACCGGGACAAAAGCCCCGTTTTCCACCAGTGGGAGATTATTTTCTCATTTTCTAATCAAAATCGATTTTGACGAGCGCAAGTTTGCTAAGGATTACCACAAAGTGCATATGGATCGCAACCAAGACGCCATCGAGCATAGGTGGCGCGCCATCCAAAAGATCGTCAAAATCTCGTTTTTAGAATAGCTTCGATCCATGTAGAGCACTTAGGTCCGGCTTCATGTCAGTAATCTACCACACCCATACTTGACTTCTTGGATTACGGTTTCTTACTTTTTATAGTTCCAGTTGCTTACGAAGATCCAAATCTAGCTTACGAAGAAGGGCAGACAGACTACGGCATTCCCATCCCTGCAAACAGAAGCGTGGTAGCCGAGTGAATGTTCACGGATGTCTTGAGAACACCCGCGAAAGAAACGAGAGTGGAGAGAACTACGACGATCAAGTAAGTTCATGTCCTCGCTGATGTCAAATTCGAGCTGGCACGCCTAGATCATGGATTGACGTCTCCTTTTTTCCCTAGATCATGGACGCGCTAACCTTGTATCGAGATATCAACAAAGACAAGGAGTTTTGCTTGATGCATTACTTCAAGTTACTCCAAAATTGCGAGAAGTGGAAGGCGCACCGGAAGACACTCGCGAGGGTCGACCGCACCGAAGTCAACGATGTTTCCAACTGGGAGGGTGCGGCCCATGTGGACCGAAGGCGACCGTGGAGGCAGGGGCATGCTCTGAATGAGTCGCAGCATCCATCGACAAGGTCTTCGCCGATGTCTCGACGAACTCGAGATTGAAGCGTGCCCCAATGGACAAAATGTGGAACACTTTGTTATGAAGGTCGAACTCACCAAAATCCCAAGTCGCTGTGTTGAAGAGGAAGGAGGACTTCATGATCTTGACCGCCGACGTGTCGAACATGACCCCGCAAGTCAAGACGGCGCACGCATGTTTTGCGCTGACATCTTGAGAGAACTCGGGCTCGGCCAGGCGCCACACACGGCTACACGTATGGAGGCCGACGACGACGAGACCCAGGACGGTGGCCGCGACGACACCGAGAATTTGGATCATGACCTGGACTTTACGCCCTTTTGATGGCCTGTGACCGAGACTTTGGATCATGGCCGAGTATTTTAAATGTTGCATGTTTTCATTTGATTATTGTTTATTGACAAATATCGTGCGACAGCAACGACTATTAGCGTAAGCAGCGAGGTCAATAGACAGCATCTCATCTGAACAACGTCAATAATAGAGCTCGTCATACAAAACGCGACGCGAGTGGAGATACTCTCTAATGATCTTCGGTTACGACCTCTGCGACCTCCCTTTTCTTCGCCGAAACTGTTGTCCCGGAGATGACAGACACTGTACGCTGGAATCCCGTCACAGTTGGTTCAGAACTTCAGACAGGACACCGACGCACCGCCATCTTCCTTGGAGATTATATTTTGGGAGCATAGAAGTTCTGTACGTGTCGTCTCGCCGCGCTTCCGATTCCGACAAAGCCCTGCGGGTTAAAGTCACTGACAGACACGCACGAACGAACAGTGTATCTTCACCGCAGGAGGGGAAACATATCCAGATAATCACGTCATTTCATCCCAAAAAACCTACTGTAGTAGCTCGTATGGTCACCGTCTGGCGGGACCCAGACCCCGAAGTGAGCTGGAGCCCACGCATGCACGGACAGGACTAAATGCTGGCATGGCAGCTGCAAGATTTTCACTTTCACCGGGTCATCCACGCTCGGTACCTTCTGGACCGGGCCGGAGCGACGAAACTGACCTTTTCGCGAAAGTTTAACGAGAAATGAACTGGTTTCGAAACTTTAGCCGCATCTAACCCTTTTTTGAAACGCCAAACACTCCGGCGTTTAACCTTGCGCGAAAACGCCAGCGTCAATGGCGTTTCTAATCCGGTCCACGGTCTCCCCGCCTCGTTGACGCAGCTGACGTGGCAGATCGGAAACGCCGGCGATCCTGGCGTTTCTTCGTGAAGTTAAACGCCAGGACCCCTGGCGTTTCTAGATCGGTTAAGTTGCGGGCCCGTAGCCGAGCCCAGCTTATTTCCTTCTCATTTCCTCTTTCTATCCCGACGAAGCAAAGAGACGGCGGCGGCGGACCGCGTTCTCCTCCCTCCCCCTCCCTCCCCCGTCGGTGTAATGAAGATTTGAGCCAAATTTCGTCTCCCCTTCTCTTCCTAAGGTAATTTGTTCCTACTATGTCTATTTTTGCCGTTAATCCCTAGTTCGGTAGTTCATCTCAATAGAGACTCCGTAGTGATAGTGTAGTTTGATTAGGGTAGTTCATACCCAATGGATTAAGTTGGTGTTCTAGATTGATGATTATAATGGTACATTGATGTTTTTTTAGATTGATTAGGGCTGACTATACGGATTATTTCATAATGTCTCGGGTTTGAACATGTAGGATGGCTCCTTTCTATCCCGGGCTTGAGCAGGAGTACGACCGTGAACATCGTGCACGGTCAATCGAAAATGGGGAGGTAGAAACTAAGAATTGTTCACTTCATTTGCAGGTTGTAGGTCCTATTTTTCTGGTAGGTAACAAGATATTGATGCAACTTGCTTATCGTTTGCAGGTTCTAGGTCCTATGCGCTTTCGTGGCCACGATGCATCCTACATGTCGTACGATGTCCGGTACGAGGAGTATTTTCAGAGAGCGGGTCTTTTAGCCTTTGTCTGCCAGTTTAGGCGCACCCCGCCGACGATGAACCACACGGCGCTCACCGCCCTTGTGGACCGTTGGAGGCCAGAGACACACAGTTTCCATCTCCCATGTGGGGAAATGACGATCACTCTGGAGGACTTTGCCATGATCACCGCGCTTCCGATCGATGGTACCGCTGTTACTGGGAGGGTGGATAGCGACGGCTGGCGTGAGCGGGTTGAGGGGCTCATCGGTGATTGTCCTGACCCGCCTCCAGAAGGGGTTAAGGGGGTTAAGGATGTTAGGCCAGCTGGTGTCCCGTATTCTTGGATACGACAGAGATACACGCAATGTCCGGAGAATGCCGAGCCGGAGGAGATAGAGCAGTATGCTCGGGCTTATCTGTGGCATTTGTTGACTATGGTTGTATTTCCAGACGGGTCGGGGGACACGGCCTCTTGGATGTATTTGGACGTGTTAGGTGACTTTGATGCCAAGTACAGTTGGGGGTCAGCAGGTCTAGCCTTTCTATACCGGCAGGTAACTACTTATTTTGCATCGATACTTGTTCTATGAAATTTTACAATCGAATACGAAATTTGACTTCAATTTGTGTCATTGCAGTTGGACCATGCATGTCGTAGGGTGAAAGGCGGCGCGTCAATGGGAGGTTTTACGTGGGCTTTGTCAATTTGGATGTGGGACGTCAGTATCGGCTTAAGTTGAAGCCTGCCTGGACCACGCAAGATTGTCTCGAGTTAGGGAATGAGGATGGCGATAATGAGTTCAATGTGGCGGTTAGAGAGAACGCGGGAACTCATAGAGACTACGCACCTGTTTTTGACCGAGTGGTACGTTAATGCACTAAGGTCAATGTCAGTCTTAGCAAATGTGGTTACCAATATTTACATTCTTCATGTGTGCATACAGGGTATGGAGCTGAGCCGAAGCGTTAACGAAGCCGGATTTGCTCTCCAACATGATCTTGGTTCTGAGGAGTCCGAGACCGTGCTGAGGTCAACCATGAAGGTAGACAAGTTTCTATATCTGGTTTGCCTTCTCATATACCGGTTTGTCTTCTCATATTTGGCTATGTTCGCAGAGGTTAATGCAACGGTGCCGCCGGCTATCGGCATTGCTCTCATGCCACCGTTCTGCCAGCACTAGAACAATAGGCTCTTATCGTTTGAGCTCACATACAGCAAATGCATCGTCGAGTCGGGCTAATGAGGACCAAGACGAGGAGCAAGAAGGTGATGAAGAAGAGCATGACGAAGAGCAAGAGGAGGAGCACAACGAGGAGGAAGAAGAGGATGATAATGAGGAGGAAGAAGAGGATGACAACGAGGAGGAAGAAGAGGACGACAATGAGGAGGAGGAGGAGGAAGAGGACGACAATGAGGAGGAGGAGCAAGAAGAGATGGATATATCATGTGATGCACCTCAACCTACTCAACCTACTCAACTTACTCAGCCGAGAAAGAGGAGACCACCGAAGGGATACACCCTGCTTAGCCCTGATGCTCCTCCTCGTCGTAAGGCACCGGCGCGCAAGGCAGCGGCTAAGAAGGCACCGGCGCGCGAGGCAGAGACTAGCAAGAGGGGTAGGAAGAAGTAGATTGATGCTCCGTTTGTTAGTATGTTAGTTCGCCCAGTTTATGTTGGATTTGTGGATCATGTATGGATCATTTACTCTAGATATGTTGTATGTCGTTTGTGGATCATGTATGGATCATGCACTCTAGATATGGGGTGTGTTGTGCAATTTCTGCTGTGTTTGTTAGTTCGCCCAGTTAATGCATTGTTCACTTAGTAGGTTTAACAACAGAGTAGCCTATGCCCAGGCTGAAACGCCAAATACGCTGGCGTTTCAGTGTTGGATGCAAACGCCAAATCCTTTGGCGTTTCGGGACTTAGTGCTGAGATCACGCAGAAATCACCCAAAAGTTTCTGTCTGGACCAATATCCTGGCGTTTCAGCGTTTCTAGATGTACTGGAAACGCCAAACAAGCTGGCATTTCGGGACTTAGGATTGAGAAACATCCTGAATTCCCCAAAAGTTTCTGTCTGGGCAAATACCGCGGCGTTTCGGCGTTTGTAGATGTATTTGAAACGCCAAATCCTTTGGCGTTTCGGGACTTAGGATCGACAGCACCCAGAATCCCCCCCAAAACCTTCTGTCTGGGTCAATTCCGTGGTGTGTGGGCGTTTGTAAAGGTTTTATAAACGCCAAACACTTTGGCGTTTGTAAGGAAGAATCGACAACTCCCAGAATTTCCTGTCGAGAGGATCGAGATCACACAGAAATCCAAGTCGAGACAAGTTGCCGACATACATAAATAAGTTTCACGACAAGTTGCCGACATACATAAATAAGTTTCACGACAAGTTGCCGACATACATAAATAAGGTTCACGACAAGTTTCTGACATACATAAATAAGGTTCACGACAAGTTTCCGACATACATAATAAGGTTCACCACAACGGGGACAAGTTACCGACCACATGAGCGACTATATGTCCAGGACACGGGGCCATTTTCCCTTCTTATCACGCTGGAGGTCTTCAGCCCGTGCGATCTCCGCCCTCTCTCGCTTCCTCGCCCTCTCCGCCTCACGAGCCTCCTTAGCACGGCGCTTCCTCTCCTCCTCCCTCTTGCGTTGAATCTCTTCACGACGTTTGCGCTCTTCTCCCATCTTCTCTTCACGCTCCATCTCGAGCCACCTAGCCCTAATCTGCCTACGCTCAATTTCCATAAGGGCCAAGGTAGATTCCGGCTGCTCGAGATCTATCCAAGTGTAGTACGAACAAAGAGGAGGGGGAGACTGCAAAGAAACAAACACCGCTTAGTCATATGTAATGAAATGTAAATTTTGAATGACACTGAGTGAATAACATACCGGTGGACGATCATACGCGTTTCGGGGTCGCTCAGGAGAACGGTTGTAGTTGGGACACATGAAGAACCTTCTTCCTCTAGTGGTGGAATTCTCCGTGCACACTTTCACAACACAAGGATCATTGCATCAACAAGTAGGAGTTTTGACTCCTTTGTCCTTATCTTCCTTGTCCAAGTTGCTATGGTTCGCCTTTCGTGGCCTCCACTCTTGATCGGCACAAGGCGGCCTATCGCTAGGCTCGGAGGAAGCCATCTCTACAAGAAATAACAAAAGTTGGCAACTTGTTATGTGCCATCGCCCGTCGCGCATCGGTCTTGCACGAACAACCCATGGACATTTTGGTTGATCACAAACCACGGTGTAACGTGTTTTCTCGTCTGAGTGCTCAACAATGAATGGCCTATGGTGCTTCACGGCATACTCCCTCAGCCACATCTGCAATTCTAGCAAACCTGGAAACTTCAAACCTTTTTGTATACGAGACTTATTGTCATCATCATCTTGGGTTGTGCTTGGCGTCGCTTCAAGTTCTTTAGTCTTCCCACCATCAACTATGGCATTATCTGCGAGCGTGAGATCATAGAAAAATGGTATTCGGTGATCCCGACCTACAACTTTTACAAAAGCTTGGGCTTCTCTCGCCGTGAAACCATCTTCATCCAATTCTTCCGGACCCTCGTCATCCGAGTCTGAGGCATAGCAACGCCGATAAAACATGCCTCGGTCCATATCATCTTGTGCGACATGTGCCTCAATGTCACCAATATTAGTATTATGATACTCATCCTCCTGCTCGGAATCATCGTCATCGATGTCTTCGTCCTCCCTATCTTCATCCGCCGTGCCAAACTCAAAACCATGTTCCGCATTGACATACTCTTCTTGTTCATCGCCTTGGTCACTATCATTCATATCCAATTCAATTTGTTGGCTCAAAGGAGGTTGACTTATATCATTCATCTCGATCTCATCATCAGCTGGTACATTCCGAGTGGGAGTCATTGCATCATGTGGGGAGGCACACCGGTTCAAGTCAATATGCGACCGATCACCTCCGACCTTGGTAGCAAATAATTCAAGAGACTTGTCTTGGGATGCCGCCACAACCTCCTTGTATGCCCCCCAATCCAACTCGCACATGATAGGTATTTTCTTTTTTCGAGTATGATGACCTGACCCAACAAAATATCTTCCCTCTAGTTCAACGTTGTCCCTTGCATCGGTCCATTTTAAAACTTCCTTCACTCTTGCCACAACCTTGAAATAGGTAGGACTAGTGCGAAAGACCATCACCTTCTCCTCATTGTCTACATACTCGGCATTGTTACTAAAAAATTCTTCCTTACTCACATAATGGACATTCACAATTCTTGACATCTAAAAACAATGACAATAAATGTAATGAATGAAATGATCATTTCATATACAAACAAACCACAACCACAACCCTAAACATATCTCAAAATGCTACATATAACTCATACTCTCGAAATCTAGGGTTTGGATAAGAGTGAACAATGCTAAAAAGTCACACACTTTGAGCCAACCAAATCGTGAGAGATCATAGAGATTACCTCAAAGGATGCAAAGGACTCCGATTCCACGAAGAAATCCCTCCGATTTGGAGGGATTTGTGAGAGGGTAGAATGGGGGAAAACTTTGAGGGAGAGAAACCAGCTCGGAAAGAAGGAGAATGAAGTGGAGTAACCCCGCGGGAGTTAACGCTTGGCAACTTAACCGACCTAGAAACGCCAGGTGTCCTGGCGTTTAACTTCACGCAGAACCGCCAGGGTCGCCGGCGTTTCTAGATCTGCCACGTCAGCTGCGTCAACGAGGCGGGAGACCGCGGACCTGACTTAAAACGCCATTGACGCTGGCGTTTCTATGCTCAGTTAAACGCCAGAGTGTTTGGCGTTTCTGAAAAGGGTTAGATGCGGCTAAAGTTTCAAAACCAGTTCATTTCTCGTTAAACTTTCACGAAAAGGTCAGATTCGTCGCTCCGGCCTCTGGACTGGACTACTACGCTTTCATTTTACTCTCGACGACTGACAGCAGAGATGCTGACGTGCGGGACCAAAACTGTTATGGGCCCACGCGTCATCGGCTCTTCATTAAATGCCCGTCGACTGCTAGCTAGCCCTCTTTTTTTTTTTTTTTTTTGAGAAATAGCTAGCCCTCTTTCGTTGTGACCACCCCGGTTGAACAATAGCCCGTTCCACACCTGATCGACTCAGATGTCTTCTTTCCACCGTCGAGAATTACAGTACGAATCAAGCCATCTCGCTGACTTCTGGGGCAAACGTAAGACCGGGACCCGATGGTCGGCGTGACATCATCCGGAAGAAAGCACATATCACACGCCCTTGCTGCAACTCTCAGCCTCTTCCCCTTCCTGAAGCTGAAGCCGCTGCACTGGGACAAGCTCCGGGCCATCTCCGGCCGCACCACCGTCTGGGACCAGGTCAAGAACTCCGACTCGTTCCGGTGAGCGCCCTGCCTCCCCCATTCTCCTCTGCACAATTCCACATTACCACCTCTAAGCTGTTGCCGATGGTGTGGTGTGTTCTGCACTCTTCAGCGTGGACGAGGCGGCGATGGAGAGCTTGTTCCCGAGAAACGGCGCCGGCGCTGCGGGGAATTCTGATCGGCCCCGGGAAGCAGCAGCAGAGCCGGCTGCTGGACCCGAAGAGGCTGCAGAACGTGGCGCTCAATGTGACCGCGGACGAGGTGATCGCAGCACTCGTGCACGGTGAGTTCCTAGTATCTCACTTCCCCTACGGTCCCCTACTAGCGCTGTCCTGGTGGTAAAAGCCAATCGTGTGTTCTGTTCTCTTCTCTTCTTGTGCAATTCCGGTGGCCACATGCCATGGCAGCGCATGAGTACAATCTAGTTATTGCTGAACCAAGTACATTCAGCAACTTGACAGGCGATTGGTTGGTCCCTAATCCCATGCCACTGTTTCATAAGAAGTGGGAGGGGACTGATTGGATTCAAACGTACTGACAAATTTACTTAAATTGGTAAAAAGTTTGGTAACCAGAATATACACGCATTCCGATTATACACTGGTCATGTGTTCTTGTTATGCTCCTACTATGATGATCAGAGAATTACTGCACTACTTGAGCCGATCTTGTGTTCATGGGTCCACGCCACACGTTTCACGTGCTTCATCAAACTGTTTCCTAGTCATGTGTTTCACACATTAGATTTTTGCTAATTCCTGCAATGCAACTAGTAGTCTGAATTGACTAAACACATCACGATGTTCACCAAATATGCATATACTATTTTTAGACCCATAAATTGTGCATTAGCACTTCAGCAATTGTCGTATTGCTCACCTAACTTATATACATGCCTACCATACAAGGGAATCTGTCCCACTTCCCGACATGACGCCTTTTCTTTTATTTTGATGTGAGCCGATAGTGAAGGCTCCTACACTTGTCCTGCCTTTTGACCTCAATTGTCACATTCAAGATTTTATTTTTGGTGGAAGGTTGCTTTCACGATCAAATCATCTGGATGCAGTGTGTTCCAACAAGGATAATTATACGCTTCTGTTGGTGGATAGTTGAGTTTCCAGAGCTGAGTGCCTGGACCCTGGGACCCATGTAATTAAACTTTCACTATGCCCTCTGAATGAAACATATAGTTTTTTTATACGCTCCGCGGGAAAGTCTTAATTAGTTGGTTTTGATATTTTTGAGAACCATCAAGTGGTATAGCATCATTGGTCATGTCAAATTAGGCAATACTTAGATTGGGAGGCAGATTAGGTCACAAATTGGAGCGGTGATCTGCATCTTTCACAAACACGCAAGTGCTTTACCTTTTGGTGCTTCCGCTTTGTCATGTGACAGCGATATGGGCCTATATTTTTGATATGGTATCAGATACAGTTACCAGTATTAATTATTTCATATGAATGAGATGTCAATTGCTTTTGAATTTGTGTACTCTTCTTTTGTAAACATAGAAAATTTGATTGAAGTCCTTCCATAACAATTTTGGTTATATCAAACCTGTCCCTTCATTTAAGATTATTTTTTCCTCATCTAATTCATCATTGGTCCTCAACTTCTCTCCTATTTTCTCTCTGGATAAAACATTTTCTTGTACTGTCTAGGAGGGGTATCTTTTCCATTATTGTTGTTTTGGGGTAGTATTGAATACAAAATTCTTGGAGTATCAAAGGATATGGAATCTTTTGGCGGTAGACGCAGATAGTGGTAAAACTTTCAGTATTCGGTTACTTATGCAATTTGTTAGCTAATATTCTTCTTATGCAGTTTTGGTCTCCTTAATAGACTTGAAAACTTACTTATCCATAATGAAAGTAGTTTATAGCATGCTGAACAAATTAACTGTTAACATTATACAGATTCTTCCATGCTTGAACTTAATATTTGAAATTATTATACACCAAAAGAGAACCCGGTATTTAGTAGTTGCCGCAAGGTGTAAATTCATGAATGTCTTGTTCTCGATATTTTTTTTAGTTTGATGAGGTATAAATAGTTGGTAGTCCATGGATAATGGATTACTATAGTTAGATGAATTATAAATAGTTTGAGATTACTTCGTTGGATAATAGTACATATGAGTTGTCAGGGATATGACCACCACTCAAATTAGCGTCTGGTCGAAGTAACATACATTTTCTAGGAATTTAGTGGTCCTTTGGCCATGCACACCTTCTAGTTCTGAAAGTGACTGGTGTCCCTTGTTATGTCCAAAAATTAACGAATTATCATTGAGAGGTGTCTTCCTTATGTGCCATTGCATCAACTATAATGATTAGCAAAGCCCTGTTGCGAGCTAGTAGCTTATTGTGTTACGAAGATCCTTCTGTAGAAAAGAATAATGCTGTGGGTGATGTAGTAGTGGGCCAATTTTTATTTTCTTATGAAGTCACATGGAAATATTCATTAGCCATGTTTATTTTTTGCAATGGCATTGGCTATGCATGTTGGATCCAACCAACTTTTTCCTTCTCCCTTGTTTATTGTCCAACCAACAGATCACATCTATACATCTGGTATAAATTCAGCTTTCAAGAATACCATTCACTCTTTGCAGTACTGTAAATATATAGCTCATGTCTTACATGAATGACACAATAAAAAGTTCAGTAGTTCTTCTGTAATATAATGAATGCTTTGCTATTTTAATGTTTTGTTAAAGGGTTGCCTTTCCATTAGAAAGAAATGAAATGCACAATAATGTTCAGACTTCAGACTGCATTCTTGATTTTACGGTATGCAGCAGGTCTCAACATAGATTTGTTTTTCCTGTGTCAGCTCCTGACATAGTACTCTAATTTTCTCTTTACTATGACATGTTTTTTGATTAGGTAGTCAGGTCCACCTGAAAGTGATTTCTTTTGCATTTTCTGTAGATTTGTAGATTGGACTATTTTTTACAGTTGGTTTGTGTTATTTACGTCTTGGCTATTTGAGTTCTGACAGTTTGAATACATGATTGAGCAGGCAACCTGGAAGATAAGCCCGAGTTCTATGAAACACTAGCTAAGATGGCGCCAACAAAAGAAGAAGAGTTGAAGCTAAAACATTACAGTGCCGACTCATCAAAAATTGATCCAGCAGAGCGCTTTCTGAAAGGTGTACTTGATGTTCCTTTTGCCTTCAAGAGAGTGGATGCAATGCTTTACAGAGCAAACTTTGACACTGAAGTGAATTATCTACGAAAATCTTTTGGGACTTTGGAGGTAAACAGCTATGATGATTCAATCTTTTAATTTGCATTTTACAATACTTCCTCTTGTATAAACTAGCTGGAGTATAATAGTTCTCTATAAAGGCATTCATTTTTTTGTCAAATAAATTAACTGTTAGCGCATTCATGAATCATGCTTCACAAAAAGAGTCGATAGTCAAGTATATGGTTCATGTGATGTTAGTCATTTTATGAAGTTTATCCTCGTTAACTATCGTTTATTTGTATCTGTATAGTTTGTGTCTATAAGTATTTCACTATGGATTTTGTGCGAGTTCATGAATTACATTAATTGTAATCCACGCGATACACGATGAGATCGAAATTCATTACCTTTCGGATAAGGAATTCATTGCCATCATGAATCCCATTAATTTGTGACAGACCATACAATATTCAGTCTAATTGTCGAAATATAATATTCCTTCAGAACATTTTCAGGCAGCTTGTTCAGACCTAAGAAGCAGCAATCTATTCATGAAGCTGCTGGATGCTGTTCTCAAGACTGGGAACCGCATGAATGACGGTACTAATCGGGGTGAGGCGAGGGCCTTCAGACTCGACACTCTTCTAAAGCTCGCATACATCAAGTCAGCAGATGGTAAGACAACATTGCTCCACTTCGTGGTTCAAGAGCTCATCCGATCAGAAGCCTTCGATTCTGATCAACCAGCAACGAATCCTGTCAGTGCAAGCAAAGAACAGTTCAAAAAGGATGGCCTGAAAGTCTATGCAGGGCTCAGTATCCAGCTGTCGAATGTGAAAAACGCAGCCACACTGGAGATGGACACGTTAAGCGGTAGTGTCGCGAGGCTCGCAACCGACCTCGAGAAGGTTAAGCTGGTCTTGCAACTTAAGGAGACGTGTGCTTATCGAGGCTCGAGCGCGAAGTTCTTTGATGCAATGGATATGTTCCTCAGAAGAGCAGAGACAGAGATCGAGAGCGTGAAAATAGCAGAGAGGAGCGCGTTGCAGCGCGTAAAGGAGACCACGCAGTACTTCCACGGTGAGGCCACCATAGAGGAACCTCACCCTCTGAGGGTGTTCATGGTGGTGAGTGAGTTCCTGTTGATCTTGGACCGCGTGTGCAGGGACGTCGGCCGAACCCCGGCCGGAGAGGGTGATGGTGGGTTCCGGTAAGTCATTCCGTGTCACTGCTGGCACGTCGATGCCGCCACGACGGTATGAACCGAGAAGAGAGCTTAGCTCCTCGGACGATGACGACAGTTCGTCGTCGTAGAGTAACTTTTTAGGAACCTCTTTTTGGGTGCACAGGATAGTAGTTTAGATCCGAGGACGTTGATTCCTGGACGGTTGATCATGTGTAGTCATCAGTCTCAAAACTCAGAAGAGGCCATTATACTGTGTAATATGCTAGGTTTTACAAAGGTTAAAAAGGTAACTGTACAAAGACAAGTTTTTCTTGGCTCTGTATTATGGTATATTGGGAAATGGGAAAAGTGTTCAGCTAAGTGTATTACGATCTGTCAGAAGATACCCATAGTTTTTTCTTATGCAGAAATTAGTACTTTTCACAGAATCGACTCACGGTGCGATTTACGTTTACTTGCAATACCATCCATGTAAGTCTAAATCTGAAAACACTGTAAAGATGTCACGTGTTATTGATAGCTTTCGAGGCGTTGCCCACATAAACTACTTGCAGCCTGCATGGTCAGATCACTGAAGTTACTGTACAATGGACCGGTAGGTACGATGTGCATTTTGATGTAGAAAAAGCAAGCAAATACCAAAGATATGACAGCGAAGGAACAAAGGAAACAGTAGACAAACTCTGAAGTAAAGTGCTGCCAGTGAGATGGGTAGGAAAAAGAGGAGTGGGGGAAAGCGATGCCAAAGTGATTACTGTTCAGTATTTTTTGTGCAAATACGCCGTGAACATCGCCGGTGGGTGCTATATGCAGCCAGGAGTAGTATACAGTATACACATACCACGGTGCAACCATTACGACATCTAAAAGTAAGCGACTAACATAAATTATGATTGCTGAATACCATGTCGTGATTGGCGTTGAGTTTGCAGAAATTGAACGCGCATCGAGTGTGACTGTGAGTCTGTGACATGCTGCTGAGAATGGCGATGCAAGACGAAGGCGAAGCCGAGCAGCAAACCGAAGATGGCCCGCCGCCGTCGGCGCGGCGAAATTTGAAGTGCACACATGTAAAATTCTCAAAAAAAAAAAAAAAACACGTTGACCAACTGATCATCCGGGCGTCGGCAAGATGGTGTGTGTGTGTGTGTGTGTGGGGGGGGGGGGGGGGGGGGTGGAGGGGGGAGCTCCTATACAACGCATTTAGAACCGGACGCACGTAAGTCGTCATTGTGGGCCATAGCCTTATCCTCGCACCTCAATCCCTGGCTGTCATCGCCGGCCAGACCGCTTGCTGCCACCACATGCGGCTGGCTCCTCTCCCATGGCCCCTCACCGCTCTGCCCTCCTCGATCCGTCCCCCCCCCCCCCCCCCCCCCCCCCCCCCAACCATTCCACCATTGTCCCCCCCCCCCCCTTAAACCTACTGTCTTTGTCACTAACAAAACTTCCACGCATCCAAAACCCTAAGATCTTGTTGCCAACAGTCCGCACCCGACCCAGCCCGGAGCTCCGCTAAGTTTTGGCCTCACCTTCATCGGAATGTTGCAACAGCGTCGTCCCCGTCTCCGATGAGGTCCCGACCTTCTTCGTCGGGGACATCGCAACCAACCGCATCATCTCCGTCTCCATCGAGGTGCTCCGCCACAGCCGCCGCATCTTCGGGCGTCTTGCTTGTTTGATCGTGAGGTCCTATACAACGCCTTTGCGTTGGTTAGTGCAGCAACGCACCAAGGAAACTAAAGACGGGCCGAGGGCCATCCCACACCACCTTACCTTCATCACAGTCAATGGTGTCACCGTGGCATCTCCATCGTCCTGAATCCCCTCGCCTCCTCCGGCTCGCCGCCCCACCCTCCTTGATGCACTGCCCACCGCCAGGTCGCCATCCCCCCAACCATCCCTCTAAACTCCCCTCCTACTCTCCATCTCCCTCTATCCAGTGACGTCGAGCACCCATACCCAAAACCTTTATCGACGTCGAGCTCCACACCCGACCCTGAAAGGACAAACGATGTCGCCTAGGGGGGGGGGGGGTGAATAGGCGATTAAAAACTTTTACGATAAGGCTTGACAATTGCGGAATAAAATTAGGTGTTTAAATTAACAAGCCAACAACCTAAATAAACTAGGCTCACCTATGTGCATCAACAACTTATGCTAAGCAAGACAAACAACAAGGTGATAGCAAGATATAAAACTTCAAGCACGAAGGCTATCACAATGTAAATTGCATAAGTAAAGAGCTCGGGTATAGAAATAACCGAGGCACGCGGAGACGAGGATGTATTCCCGAGTTCCTTCTTGTTAAGGGAGTACGTCTCGTTGGAGGGATCTGAGCTCGCCACAAAAGGCCTACTCAAGATGCCACAAAAGGTCTCACCCTATTTTTCGATGAACCTCACCCCAAGGGTTAGGTTCACCTTCCACTATCGAAATCCTTCAAAACGGAATCCGGAGCCTTCACAACGATCTTGGGGCACACACCCACAACTCAATCGGGGGCTCCCAAACCTTGCCCGAAGCTTCACAACTCGAAGCCTTCGCGACACCACCAACCGTATAGGGTACACAATGCACCCAAGAGGCACAAGCTCTTGGGAACACAATGCACCCAAGAGTAACAAGCTTCTCGAACTTCGACTTCCACGAATCCTCGTAGAGTGTACAAACCGATGCACCAAATGCAATGGCAGGAACACACTAAGTGGTCAAGTCCTTCTCTCCGAAATCCAACCAAAGCAACTAATGCTGTGGAGGGATTTAAGAGGAAGAACAAAGGAGAAACACAAAGAAACTCCAAGATCTAGATCCAAAGGGTTCCCCTCACTTAGAGGAGATATGGATTGGTGGAAATGTAGATCTAGATCTCCTCTCTCTTTTCCCTCTAAATGGAGGCAAGAAATAGAATCATAGAATGGACATTTAAGAAGGTATTGTGTAGTGATAGAGTTGATCTCTAAGTGTGGATCATCGTCAGACATCAACAGGAATAACTGGCTGTAACTGAAAGAGATCAAGCCACAGAAAGAATGAACATTTAAGGAGGCATCGCGTGGTGACGTGATAGTTCATGATCTAATCGGATCATCGTGAAACATCATCTTTGGACCAACTTTCAAACGTTTTATGTTGTATTGTCTCCCTGTCTGTGCGTAAACAAGGTTTCAGTCACAACGTTTTGCAACATTCCTAGTGTTTCCATGCGAGCAGTCTAGGAGGGCCAACTAGCTAGTTGGTATCATGGACGGATAGAACCTGGGCTACCCAGGATTATGGTAACCTGCTGGTAAGCAAAGATACCGGTTGAAAAAACAAATTGTGTATAATTCAACGAGTTGTACTCAAATTTCGGAAATTGCGCTTGGATAATCTTCGGAGGTAATAAACAGGCATTTTTTATTACTGATTTTATGGGTGCCCCTGATCTATTTTCCTAACCAGGTACCCAAAAAATTGGGCTCGCCGACCTGGGTTGAATCCTTACGCCTCCTTAAAATTTGCTAGGGGCTTCTCCCCCCTCTGGCGTTCCTTTCCCCCCCTAGTGTTTTATGAAGCCAAACTTACATTCAAATGTCAAGTTAACAAGTTGTAGAGTCACAAATCATAACCACGTGACATGAAAGAGAATGATCTGACTTGTGAAGTCAATTATACACTGTGATCTTCGATCATATACATGATAACGATTGCTTCTTTGTGTAACTCCGAGGAAATGCCAAGAAAAGTATGAAATACAAGTATAAAACGAAGTATAGTTACATTACATGTATGATACTCGGAACTATATATAAGGACCAGAATCAATCAGTCACTATGCAGTTCTGTGTTAGCGCCTCATCTCCAGAGTGGTATTTATTTTTGCAGGGCAGAGATGTGCAGATCAAGACTGCTGACGTTCATCCCATTGTAAACGAGGGGTGCGTACATCCACATTTCATCGGAGCTCAACAACTGCACATGATTACATCATTTGTAAGTTATATAACGACTATTCTCTGGGTATTTGGTTTGTTGACAAGGATATGTAGATGTTACACACCTTAATTTGAAGCTGCATGAATTTGACATACTGCACCGCTTCCTCCAGCATTGTACTGATGTCAACCTGTCAGGTCACATTTCTCCATGTTAGACCTGAATTTATCTTACCAACATATTTAGGTACAAACCAAGTCCTTGCAGACTAATACATCCTAGACAGGAACCTACCTTTGTTCCATTGGGAACCAAGTTCTGCAGGGTTTTCAATCTTTCATTGATCCTCTCTCTCCTTTTCTGCAGAGTTGAGATTCATTTACTCCCATCAGAATTAAAAAAATCGCACCCACCGTAATTCAGAAATAAGCACTTCATCCAGCATGTAACATTATTTTTTTGCACCTTGTGAAATTATGCACTTACCCTTGCATAGAGGCTCTGAGGATCAGTAGCCTCCCCACGCTGGCTCTGGTGCCGACCTTCTTCGAGATCGAATTGGCATTGCCATCCAATTCCCCATCCTCTGATGTGCAGCTGCTGGAGCTTTGCGGGTCGACAACATAGGCGTCGCCTTCGTCGTTGCTTGTGAAATCCTTTTTGGCAGCCTTCTTGGCCTTCTTGGATGCCTACACAAGTTCAGAATTATTATAAGGATCAAAAGCAGCATTGCAACTGAACTGGGTTATCGATCCATTGACATTTCTGAAAGTTTACCGTGGTGGCAGCTCTGGACTTCCTCTTGTTGGTCACCGGCGTATGATCATTTGCTGCTTCCTCCCCTCCGTCTGGCGAATAACGGTTGCCATGTAAATGGCTCAGATCCTCACCAAGGTAGGGGATGGCGGTGCAATGCGAGTCAAAGTGGGCATGCGGGAACGGGTCCATCACCGGGAACTCAAAGCTCTCGTAGCTGTGAGCTGGATCAAGGAAACTGGTGACGCTGGAACAATTGCCTAGTTGAGGCTGGGGCTGAGGCCAGCATTGTGCCGACATGCCATAGTTGAGGCAGCTGGAGGAGGATTTGGAGTCGGTGTCGAGGCCAGGCAAGAACATGGCCTCCATTGCCTCCATGGACACGTCCTGTTGCTCATAGGCGAAGCAGTTGTGGCCTTGAGCCCCGGCTCCGAGGAACTGTGACATCAAGTCGGCCTCCATCGGCACGGCTGAACTGTAGGTGCCTTCCATTTCAGCTAGGTAGGAAATGTGGAAGGAAATGCTCAAGGCAAGTGGGGCACTATACTAGCTGCGGCTGCCTTAGAGAGACGATGGTGGTAGAGTGCTTCTGCCGTGGGGTTTGTGCGGGTTTTTTGTAGGGGTGCAGCTGTGCAGGGTGGCTTGGCCTCTATTGTTGACAAAGTACGGCAGCACAACAATCACCCAGTTGTCTGTTTGGAAGCAAAGAAATGTTATCTCCAGAGTCAAACCGGCCTCGGCCGTGGGGACGCTAGCTGCTGAGGTGTTGCCGCCGGATTCTTGATCCTGATATCGACAGGCGATAAATAATACTCGCATGCGCAATTATGCGGGCAATGGTGCGATGATATTGTTTATCGTCCAGGGAAGATATGTTTATCGTGGAGGTGATGAGGATATTGGCTTGGCATTTGCACAATCACTCGTCCAGTAGAACGTGGGAAGTGGTGGTAGCGGTGAGTTGAGGACATGAGGTTGAGGTGAGAGGTGGAAGGGGGCAAGATCATTATGGAAATTAAGTGCGTGTGGTTGTTATTGAGATCAGTAGATAGATACCAGTTGATGCCTCTGTGATCTTGTGCTTCCCATGAAGGTTGCAACACACTATGCTACTGCCATTTCATGCAATTTGAAGAGCTGTCAGATCCTCGAGATGCGGGGTCTGGAGAACAGAATTTCTGTTTTCATTTTTATTTGTTTGGTGTAATGCTTGTGGGTTCAACTATAGCTTTAAAATGCCGCCATAAAATTGTGGAGAATTGTTTATGTGAAGAGTGTGAGGTTGTTATAAGACCTTGTAAGTGGTGACTAATCTTGCACTATGAACAAAACAGGAGCAATCAAATATTGATGTAATAAGTTACTTACCTGTTCAAGAAAAGCATGCAAACATCGTAAATGGAAACTCTATAATAGTTTTTTTCAATAAAAACATACTCTGATCCTAACTAAATTTGAAAAATAAAATGGCTACATCTCTCCAAGTCATGGTTAGTCTTTGCTGATTGATCTGGCAAGGCGATGTTTGTGCTTCCGCATTTGAAGGTGTTGTTGTGGTCTTGTGGAGCATCGTAGGACATAAAAGTTTCCACTCTGACAAAACGCTATCGTATACGGATACAGGGCGACGTGCAACTATTCAAAACCCAGCCATCCTTTTTTTTGCGGTGGCATCCGTGGTTACACAGATGCGGATGGAAGCAAAACGCCCGAGGCTTGGTAACGGTATCCGTCAAAAGCGTAGACGGCTGTTTCACGAAGGATTCATCAAGGTAGCACATGCGGATGATATCCAACAGCAGGGACTATGCGTAGCTATCACCCATGGGGACTAGAAGTGTCGAGTGAAAAGCGCGCGAGACGGACAAACCCAGACGTACGAACAAGACAAGAAATGGCGGACGAAACAGCTCTCTCTTTATTATCTCTATCTACTAATATCTCTTCTCTACTACCTACAAAGAACAAAGCGTTGCTCTGTCATTCTAGGGTGAAAACTGAAGACCCTTTGTCTAATCTTTACTGGTTGGATCCGACAATAATGATGTGAGTCTATTCCCTATTGGGGTGTCGATTTGAAGACTAGGCACTCAAGCATCAGGTTGTTGTGCAATATATGTTCACATCTCAACCATATCTCGATGGCCCCCGTCAGACTTTTTTTTTTGGCATCACCATAATATGAAAGTGTGTTCACCATTTAATTTGGCTCCGCTTGTTTTATTCTTGGCTGACGCTTCAACCAATGTAATTAAATTTCATCATGCCCATCCACCCTGGTTAGTTCGATAAAGAAAATGGCACAGAAACATTTTGGCTCAATAATTTTTTTTATTTTGAATTAAGCAAAGCGCCCAGTATTGGGCCGCAAAGAGAATCCAGATAAGACGCCTAGACTTGCTGAAAAACTCATCCACAATGGGAAAAAAACTCAAAAAAGAAGAGGGGTTCCACAAAACACCCAACTTCTCTCTGATGCCACCCCACAAGAATTGGGAAAGAACACAATCGAAGTAAATATGGGACTCTTGTTGGCCACAAAGAACACAATTCCCATCCGAAGGACCATGCCTCAAGCCTCAAGGAGATCTGTTCACTGCAGGGGAGGTGGCCACATACCAACTGCCAAGTGAAGATCTTCGTACTTTGCCAACTGCCGACTGTTCACTAATATGATTGTCATCATACGGTGTTAACGGAAGTATTCGTACTTTCCTTGTACTTTAATTTTAGTTTAACTTCAATTAGTACAGTTCTTGTCATGATTCGAGAGAATAGGAGCTATTCTCAAAACCTGCACAGTAGTGTTTAAAAAAAATGATAGCTCCAACAAGTCAATGGACAGATGGTTTGTACCATTCTTGTCTCCAAGTCATTGCTGGACCAATAGGGACCATAAGCTATATTACTATTTCTCAACATTGGTTCTTGTACAAGCATTGTGCACCCATTCTTAACTGGAAAAGATTGTACCTCATTTGTATTAAAAAAAAAGGAAAGAGAAAGAAAATGAGTTCGCTTAACGTGTTTCGTCGGCTGGAGGTCAAAGGTAGAAGATATTTCTCTATTTAAATATTTAATGTTAACACAGAGGGAAAAAAACACCAGCAAAAGAAAATGTAGTAAAATGTGTCACTTGATCGTTTGTCCTTCTCCAGACCCGCAACTTACTGCTAACTCATTGTCAGCTAAGGCAGTTGACATTGCTATAATATGGCATATTCACAGCTGAGTAATGAACGACAACACACTGATTTTCTCCACCTAGTATTGATTGACTCTTGGTTTATAAACACAGAAGGAAGTTTCGTATATGCCGTCATATCTCAAACTTCTTAATATAGTGTGCATTTGGATTTAATTAGATCCCCTCCACATGTGTTTCTCCTGTCATTGCTAGTGCACCGAACCCACTTCAAATTATGCTCAGTTTCTCCCAGTTAATTAATTGCTGAAACTGAATAAGTCTACTTGGAAAAGGCATGCTAAATACATTGAACGCCCTTAGTTTTGTACACGAGGGTTAATAGTTGAGCTAATGCAAGAATAAAAAGGCTTGGCCTTGGCTGTCAGTTTTGTCACCAATCCAGGAAGCAAATCTGGTGTTGGAATAAAACCACACACTCGGAATCCGTCAGCTTTTGCCAGCACTCCTGGTCCATTGCATTGGGCTACAATTACTAGTACTGTACATCATTTCACTAGCTACTAAACTGACCTCTTTTAATTATGTGCAAACGTGCCCCTGCTCCATGGCATTATCATATGGATAAGCTTAATTTAGTACTAGTTTTATCACTAAGAAGCAGTTCAATCGCGACGATTAAGAATCAATGACATCATTGGCATGCAAAGTATAGTAGCATATCGTGAAGTTGCACGTACTCCCAGAAGAGAAGGGCTATGAAAATTGAGGACTAGTCGTTTAATGATTGTTCGATCATTGTCATGTTTTTACATGATTAAACTGCCTAACCACCAAACCCTAACCACCTAGCATCCGATTAACTCCTTGTCTGATGAAACTAACACGATCAGATAAATTAAGGAAGCCAGTACAATTGCATGGACCAAAACAGAAGCAGCACATAGTTATTTGGTTTATCAAGAACACCATCCCAACATGCAAATCTTAGCGTAACACGCAATCACCAAAGAAATAGTAGTTAATGGATACTCTTTCTTAGTCGATCCTCTTGAGGGGTTCTTGGAATAATGATGCAAAGTGTCCAGTGTTCTTCTTATACAAAAAGTACCGTTTAGGACATATTTAATTAAGACATGGCATCATTAACAAAAAAATCATATCGTTGACAATCAAGTGTAATTAAGTCTCGGTATGCACTAAAGCATGCTAATTTAACAATTAGGTATATTGTTTATGGCTTGATCTTCTGTGTAATCATCATTAGCAAACAGGATATCCGATTCACTTGCTTGTCTCCACCATCATCCACCAAGTAAACATTTTTGTTGTTGCAACTTAGCAATAAGTCAAGAACCGACATGTGGTTAGATGGTTAGGAAGTTCGTTATACCCTTAGCCTATCAGGGGTAAAACCCCAAATTTGACGCTACGTGTATTATCGTTTCAGTGGGAGACTGTTACCGTCGATAGCGAGTCACCTGCAATGATTGTCTCAATCGTAAAGCTCTATGACTATGTTTTCCAATGTGTATGGGATGATGGTTGGCACTAGTAGAAAAATAGCCTTTTGTCCCGGTTGGTTTGGGCCATTGGTCCCGGTTCCCCAACCGGGACGAATCAATCGGGACGAATGCTCGTCCCGGTTGGGACACCAACCGGGACGAATGGGGGGGGGCACGTGGCCCGGCCACAGGCAGCAGGGGCGGAGGCTTTCGTCCCGGTTCGTATTACGAACCGGGACGAAAGCCCTGGGGCTTCCGTCCCGGTTCGTAATACGAACCGGGACTATTGTCCCGTCAGATTTTACTTTTTCCAAAAATTTCAGAAAATTGTTTAAATTTATAAAATAAATAATGCTTATTCTATAATTCATAAAAATATGAATAAAATACCAAAATGTTCAGAAAAATAAGACCTATTTAATTATGAAAAATGCATGCATGTTTAAAAAACTTAAATTAAATATTTCTTAGAACTACAAAAATGGCACTACTAGTTAAATAAGAGGAACCACTATTACACATCATCGCCACGAATATATATATTACACACATCTCATTCGTCGTCCTACATATATACATCTCTTTTACACTCTCCCTATTTAATTTCAACCTTACAGTAGAATTCTCCTTTCGGATCTAGGACCTCTGCAAGTAAGAATCCGGCAAATTCCTCTTGAATTGCTCGTATGCGATCGTGTGGTAGAAGGCCATCCCGCAACCGTTCGATCTAATTAAAAAAGGGTCAATATATATGAATGAAAGTAAACAGAATTGATGGCAATAAACTAAGATTATGAATATTGCATACGCACTTGAAGTTGTTCTAATTTTCTGCCCTTCTCACAGCACGTCTGACGAATGAACTCGCAGACGTAGTATCCACATAAATGATTCCCGCTTCCCTGGCTCAAGCACTTTACGGGAACAGAGTTCGATCAAAAAATGGTAATGGTATTGAACTAGAATCAAAGAGATGCGCGGATCTAGATAGTACTACTTACATTTATTGGTTTAAATGTAAGCTCCTTCGCCCATTCACCCCTAGCCCTGGCGGTGAATCGTTTCCAAGCCCTGCCCGGCAAAGAAAATGAATAAAGGAGTTATATATTAATTACTTGCTATCAGTAAATAAACGGAAAGTTGCCGATAATGCCATAATGATTGAAATTACCTCTGGAGGCATTCCTGCATGTCCGCCCACTTCTCAAGGGGTTTATGTAAGGAGTCCATGACTTGTACTACTCCTTTGTCAGGCATAATGATTAGCAGAATAAAGTGGAAGCTGCGCACGCATAAGTCATCAATTATACACTTAACATCGAGAAATTAAGCGAAATAAAATATGTAGAAGACAGTAACACTTACTTGAAGTTGTAAGGAAATAATATTTCTCTTTTGACTTCGTTGAACCGTAACGCATTTACCAAGTTATTCTCGGTTTGGTCGTAAAAATCAAGGAGACTTTTTTCATGAATGGTATTTGGATCAACGAACCCAATATCATAGATTTGTCCTCTTTTGCATTCGAGAATCTTCATTCTGCATAATTAATATAGTGATAAGTAAGATAATTATAAATGCAATGAACGAGGTGAGCTAGGTAGAGACTTAACTACAGAAATAATACTTACAGACAATAGGCGCTGATGATAGCTTTGTCAAGGGCTTCTTGTTGGTATAACTGAAATAATTCACAAAATTCAATCATTACGTGGTCATCTCCATGCCCGTAATGCTCGTTCTTATATCCCACGTAGATCCAATTTTCCCCTTTCTTTGAGGCTGCCATGTACCAACTATGCAATCTTCGCATTTTTGTTGGTAGATCTTTGACATGAGATTTGACGAGAGGATGCCCGTGCCGGTATTGGTATTTTGGAACTATTTCTTCGTGGAATTGTAATTGGTCTAAGTACTCAGCAATAGACAAGCCGTGAGCAGCGGCTGCTTCTCCGTACATTGCAACAAACTCAGGATCGATTGTTTTTGCCTGTGCCGCAGGTTTGCTCGACCCCACCTTGGTATCGGAAAACACTTTGAGCGGGGGGCACGATTGTTTTTGCTGTTCTCCTAGCTGGGGAACTATCTTCCGGCTTGCACTAATACTCTTCGACCGCTGTTTATTTGCCCGAACCGACTTGAGAATAGAGCGGTCATAGTCTGGTGTCAGCTTTGGCGGGGGTTGGGCTAGATTTTTCAGCATTTTCACGACAGCGGCATGTTCTTCTGGGGTGTCGGGGAACTCTGTTGCTTTCGCCTTCTTTGCCTTCAAGTTAGCAAACCACTTATCCGTTTCCCCTTTTGCGATCGCCTTATTTTCCTCCACCGTATAGTCATAAGGTCTCTTGGCAAGATTCTTATGAGGTACTTTTGGGAGGGGTGACCTTGAACGTTTCGGTGATCGGTTTTTATCAAACCCCAGAGTACCCACACGTGGCGCCGGAGAAGACTTACGCGGCGGCGGAGACGACTGACGCGGCGGCGAAGACGGCTGCTCTGGAGACTGGTGAGGCGGCGGAGACGGCGCCTGAGGCGGCGGCGGTGGAGAGTGGTGAGGCGGCGGAGACGGCGCCTGAGGCGGCGGCGGTGGAGAGTGGTGAGGCGGCGGAGACGGCGCCTGAGGCGGTGGAGAGTGGTGAGGCGGCGGCGGTGGAGAGTGGTGAGGCGGCGGAGGCGGTGGAGAGTGGTGAGGCGGCGGAGGCGGTGGAGAGTGGTGAGGCGGCGGAGGCAGCCAGTTTGGAAGCACGATGAATTCCTTTGGCCATAGAATAGTCCCTTTCTTGGCTTCTCCAAGTTCAACCACCTCCCCATCTTCACCTGCAGGGTGTTCCAGCTTCAGCTCCTCAAATCCTTTACTAACTTCATCGACCCCGACAATAGCGTAGCCATGAGGAACCGGGGAGCAATGGAAAGTTGGTGTAGGTCCAATTGGTACGGCATAGCCGACCGCCACCTTCATGGTTATGTTGAACACTTTCACATGTAGCTCACAAGGTGTGCTCTCCGTGATATCATCCACTGGGTAGCGACGAAGAGCATCCGTCGTCAGTGCATCATCATCACGTGCCGGGACCATGCTCGAAGCCACGCTGCTTTTCCGATATGATGGGTCGGTAGCATCGACTGCAGCTTGTACAACGTGCTGCTGAGATAGGCCGGCAGTGCCTTGCTGGCTAAGTTCGTTAATTTGATCCTGCTGCCGCTTCATTTGATCCTGCTGCCGCTTAATTGTTTCTTCTATATTACGCAGCCGGTCTGCAGCAGCGATTGCTTCCCTTGCCTCCCTTTCCTTTCTCCTCTGATGACTTTTATCGGGAAATATTTTCCTTTCCTCGGGAAACCCATGTTTCCACGGCTTGGAGCCTTTGGTGCCTCGTGTTCGTCCCACATGTTCTTTATTCCCAATGGCGCGTGAAAGCTCGTCATCGTCTCTATCGGGACGGAACCGTCCCTCTTCAACATCCTTGTATGCTTTCCTAATTTCTTCGATGGGTAGTAGGGGATTATCCTTGTGTCTTCTGGTATATATGCACTTTCCTTCTGCGTCCAATGTGCCCCCATGCCCGTAAAACCAATTTCTTGTCCGTTCGGTCCATCCTTCTTTTATAGGCTCTGGAACGATCCCTTTAGCCAGCAGGTCGGCCTCAAGTTTGTCCCACTTAGGCATGGAACAGGCGTAGCCAGCAGCCCCCATAGTATGGTGGTACTTCTTTTTAGCAGCATTTGCCTTGTTTACTGCAGACTTTAACTGAGCTTCCTCTGATTTCTTGTAATTCACAAAATCTTCCCAGTAGTCTCTTATCTTCTCATACCCGCGATCGAAATCCGGAGTTTTATCTTTCAAGATGAAGTCGGTGTACAATCTGTTCTTAAATTTGTTGAATAGCTCGGCCATCTTCTTAAGAGCCCACGCCTTGACTTTATCTACTAGAGCTTTTTTTCGGGCATCCATCTCCTCCTCATCTGGCTCCCCCTCCTCTGGATCCACCTCTGGCAACGGCAATGTGAAATTAACCATGACCTTTTGAAAAAGGCGTCTTTTGCCTTCGGGGCCGATATAGCTAACTTTAGGATCCCTTGGCTTATTCCATTCTCGGATGGTGATCGGGACGTAGTCCCTAACAATAACACCGCATTGCTTCACAAATTTTTGTCTAACATCAATTGGAGCAATGGGTTCGCCGTCTGCACCGACTTCTTCGATCCTGTAGCGGACATTGTCCTGCAACTTTTTGGTTGGGCCTCGTTTCGTCCTCACAGAGGATTTGCTCGATCCGGATGGCTAAAAGAAGAAAGACTGTTAATATGTGTATATGGACAACAGAGGCTAAATTAATTAATATAAATATATATATGCACCTCGTCGGAGTTTGTAATAATCAATGTTGCACCGGAGCCGCCGGCTTCTGCCTTGTCGGCTTCTCCCTCATCGGAGATGCCGAGTTCGGCCTCTTTCCAGGCGTTGAGAGACTCATCCCCCTCACCGGAGTCGTTCAGAAAGTGACTTGTTTCATCATCGCCGCAGATTATATCCTCGAGGATATTTTCCTCAATTTCATCTCTGCCGTGTGGTTCCATAGTTTCTGCAAAATACGAAAGTTATTTTCGGAGCCGTCTCTGCCGTGTCGTTCAGAAAACTTGTAGTAATAATATGAAGCCTAAAATCATAAATAAATATATATTTATACAAATATGAAGCCTAAAATCATAAATAAATATTTATTTATACAAATATGAAGCCTAAAATCATAAATAAATATGAAGCCTAAGCATAGGGAACGTGGTTTTACATCTGAAGCCTCATATGTCAAAGCCATTAGTCAGCAAAAAGAGTGCCTATAAGAACGAAGTAGAAATAAATGCATTGTTCTTGCATTTACCCTTGGTTCTATAGACAGTCTTCTTGCAAGCATAATGGACTATTCTAATCATCGGCTTGCATTAAGAACAGCAAAATCAGCTACCACTAAATCATTCCAAATTGACTTAGCAAATTTTTCTAATAACATTTCTAATAAATTTCTAACACTAAATTTCCTAACACTAAATTTCTAACACTAAATTACCTACCACTAAATTTCCTACACTACAAAAACAACACAAAAATGTACCTAAACTACACACCTAATTTATACTCTACCACCTTAGCAAAATTTCTACTAACACTTGGTCGACTAAGCAAAATCAACTAAGCAAAATCAACTAAGAAAAATTTCAACTAAGCAAAATATACACACCTAATTTCTACTCTACACACCACCTTAGAAAAATTTCTACTAACTAAAACTAACTAAATAAATTACTAACCCTAAAAGCAGCAGCAAATTCAACAATTTAAATTACTAACTAATTTAAATTACTAACTAATTTAAATTAACTTTGCTAAATTTGCTACATTTTCAAACTTTGCTAAATTTGCTACATTTTCAAATTTTCTAAAATAACAACCTAAATTTTCTAAAACTAACTAACTAAATCTAAAACTAACTAACTAAAATTACTAATGCACTAACTAACAAAAATTACTAACTAATAATTTAAATTATACTAACCGGCCGACGGTGGAGGCCGGCGCGGGCGCGGTGGAGGGGACGGCGTGGGATGGTGGAGGCCGGCGAGGGCGCGGTGGAGGCCGGACGGCCCGCTGGAGGGGACGGCGTGGGCGCGGTGGAGGCGGAGGGCGGCGCGGGCGCGGTGGAGGCCGGACGGTGCGGGCGCGGTGGAGGCCGGACGGCGCGGGCGCGGTGGAGGCCGGAGGGGAACAGCGCGCGGGCGCGTGGAGGAGCGCGGAGAGGGCGGCACCGGAGGAGCGGACGGCGAGCGGCGAGCGGCGGCGCGGCGGACGGAAAAATTCGGCAGCCTGACGGCAGGAAATTGAATTTCCGCGCGCTGGTCCTTAGCGAAAATGAGGAATTGGGGGAAGAAGAAGAGGCAGAGCAGTTTTAAAGGAGGCAGACCTTTCGTCCCGGTTGGTGGCACCAACCGGGACCAAAGGGTCTTTAGGTCCGGTTGGTGGCACCAACCGGGACCAAAGGCCTAACCTTTCGTCCCGGTTGGTGGAACCAACCGGGACGAAAGGTCCGGCACCGAAAAGGCGCGCGAAAATACCCTTTGGTCCCGGTTCGTGGCATGAACCGGGACCAATGCCCTGAAAATTCAATTTTATTTCAAACTTTTCAGTTCTGAATGTTGTTCCCGCCTTTTTTATTCTTATTAAGGTGTTTGAATATGAATTTCAAATGGTTTCGAATTTGAAAAGACTTTCAACATGAAAAGTGTTTAAATTTGAATAAATAATTCAAAACCATTTTCTGTTTTCTATAATAATTATTCTATCTATACAAACTATTAACCATTTTGTCATTTTTTTAAGATTAGAGGTGAATTCATTTAAGTAAATTTTTTGGAATGTGAACTTAATTAATTCATTGAACTTATAAATTCAATATCTTTTGATCTGTTTATCAGAAAAATGCACATAATATATCAAATTGTTGATAAAAATGTAATCTATCTATTTATTTAATTTATATCTATTGAATTAATTTATATATATTGAATTAATTCATATCTATTGATTTAATTCATATCTCACTAAACAGTACATAATGGCAACAGTGGATCCTTCAGGTAATCGACCGGATACGGTACAGAATGACAACAGTGGATCTCATAAAAGAGAACTGGAATGGTGATCACATACTCTGAAACTAACTTCGACGGTGTATTTGATACGGTACAGAATGACAACAGTGGATCAGTTGTCCTAACAATCTTAGTCATACTCCTGCCTAGGCCTATAATACTCGTACTCGTAGTCGCCGTCATCGTCGTCGTCGCTGTCATCGTACTCATACGGCGCTCGTGGCTCGAACCTCGACGGGTGAGCACCCCCGGACTGCATGTTAGGGTAGCGTAGGCGGGGGTTATCGCCAGCCATGATGTAGTTCATAACGCCCTGGAGAGTCCGGCCAGCCCACCACAGCTGACGGCCGGCCTCGTTGAAGTCCGAAGGAGGAGGGCCATTCCCCTCGTACCTGGCGAGCGCCCTCTCACGCCGATTGATGAAGAAGGCTTCCCAAGTCGGGCGGTAGTCGGGATGCCAGCCCGGATCCATCCGCTGCTCCGGTGTGAGCTCGAGGTAGTAGTGGTTCGTGATGGCCGCCCGGCGCGCCACACCTTGAGGGACAGGAGGGACCGGCACGCCTCCGGCGCTCAGCCTCCAGCCGGCGGGGACGCGGTAGCCGGGCGGGCAGGGGTAGTTCGAGGCGGAAAGCTCCTCCGCCTGACGGTAGGTTAGTACGGTGGAAGCCATGGAAGAGTGATGAGGTTGCAGATATGAGTTTAGATGTGATATATATAGTGAGAAATTGCGGGAAGACGAAGGCGGAAAGCGGTGGAAGAAGCACACGGATCGTGTGTTTCTTTCGAGCGCTTGTGAGCCGTTGGATCAGAAGCACACGGATCGTGTGTTTCCTTCGAGCGCTTGTGAGCTGTTGGATCAGGGCCTTTGGTCCCGGTTCGTGTTACCAACCGGGACTAAAGAAGCACACGGATCGTGTGTTTCTTTCAAGCGCTTGTGAGCCGTTGGATCAGGGGTGTGTTTCTTTAGAGCGCTTGTGAGCCGTTGGATCAGAAGCACACGGATCGTGTGTTTCCTTCGAGCGCTTGTGAGCTGTTGGATCAGGGCCTTTGGTCCCGGTTCGTGTTACCAACGCTCCTTTAGTCCCGGTTCAATCTACCAACCGGGACTAAAGATGAAGAGTTGCCCTGATCTTTTAGCTATAAATACCAAACATGATCGAGGAGGAGATGAAGAACAAGAGTACGGCAACAGCGGAGAAGAAGCTAGTCAAACTAGTCCGGAAGGCAAAGACCGAATACAAATCATTCGGATTCGCCTGCATACGTCCAACAGTGCATTTTATATGCAGGCACTCACGAGCCACTGTTGGGCTGTATGCAGGTGAAACCGTGTGTTTTGTTCTATATCTAGGAATCCTTCAGTTCAACGAGCGTCTACCTTTGCCACCGAACCCAATGGTTGGATTTAGCCTACCCGCTGGCATGTTCCCTAACACAAGCCCTCGGGTAGGTTGAATCCAACCACTGGATTAGGGTGACACAATGATGAATTGCCGAGGAGGTGGGAGTGGTGGTGGTGGAAGTGGTAGCCATGCCCCTCGGTCGGATCCAAGCAGCTCCAAGGCTCTCTGATGATCTACAACATTCCCAACACTTTTTGGGACGGTCGTTAGATCATCAGAGAAGTCTTGGGGCTGTTTGGATCGAAGGTCGATTTGCTGCTCACGACGACGCGAGACGGATGCGCAAGCTTCCGGATTACGCCGTAGCCATGGACAATCTTCATCAGGCAAGAGAACTGCAATGGCGATCACAGACTCTGAAACTAACTTCGACCGGTTCCTGAGCCGCGGGGTGCTGAGCCGCCGGCACTGCGAATCCAAAGAGAAGGAACCCTCACAGGGTCATAGCTCACATGAGAAGGAACCCTCTGAAGAAACGACCACCTACTATCATACTGCCTATCCAATAGATACATGTAGCGACGGACATGCTCATCCTCCTCCCTGATACGGCGACGTACCTCCTCCTCGGGGGCCGGCTCCCTCTGCACCGAGCGTGGCCCACGCGACGGCCACCACAGAAGATCCGGGTCGACGATGTCACCCGTATTCCTCACCAAGCTGCGTGTCCCGGAAGGTAGCACCTCCCAGTGCCAGCCCGGTGGAGCCCAGTCCCGCACATCGCCCCTCTGGTCCAACATGGACATCGTCCCCGAGAACACCTTAGTCAAAAACACCTAAGTCAAAATTTTGTTACAATGGAAGAGTGATGAGGTTGCAGATGTGAGTTTAGATGTGATATGGCAATGGCGGCCAAGCCTACATATATATAGTGAGAAATTGCGTGAAGACGAAGGCGGGAAGCGGTGGAAGAAGCACACGGATCGTGTGTTTCCTTCGAGCGCTTGTGAGCCGTTGGATCAGAGTTGTGTTTCTTTCGAGTGCTTGTGAGCTGTTGGATCGTGTGCACACGGATCGTGTGTTTCTTTCAAGCACTTGTGAGCTGTTGGATCAGGGCCTTTAGTACCGGTTCGTTGGATCACCACCCGGGACCAAAGGGTCTTTCGCTATAGGCCTACCCTTTCGTCCCGGTTCGTGTTACCAACCGGGACTAAAGAAGCACACGGATCGTGTGTTTCTTTCAAGCGCTTGTGAGCCGTTGGATCAGGGGTGTGTTTCTTTAGAGCGCTTGTGAGCTGTTGGATCTGCACTCCCACCTCATCTACAGGTACACCTTCTAATCGCCTATAAATAGCGACGTCCCTGCAGCGAAACGGCACACAACGAGCGTCTACCTTTGCCACCGAACCCAATGGTTGGATTTAGCCTACCCGCTGGCATGTTCCCTACCATTATTGTGTTTGTCCTTGTTCGTCGGCCAGCCATTGGAGCCACCTCCTGTAGGTCGGTGAATAAGGACAACACAACGACGCTGTTGGAAACACAACTTCTCACCAGTTTTTGTCAACACTCATACATAAAAAGGTTTTGAGAACACTCATACATAAATTGTTTTATATACTATTACACTCATACTTAGATCATGATCGCTTCTTCGGCCGTAACCATGGAGTTTCTTCATTATGTAACGGGATGCTTGGGTCAGTTTTCACTGTGAATGGCGGAATTTCATCAAACTTATTATAGTCTGCTGACATGTCTGTCTTGTCCTCGACTCCCACGATGTTTCTTTTTCCTGAAAGAACTATGTGACGCTTTGGATCATCGTGTGCTGTATTTCTTTCCTTATCTTTTCTTTTTTTCGGTCTGGAGCTCATGTCCTTCACATAGAAAACCTGAGCCACATCATTGGCTAGGACGAATGGTTCGTCTCTGTACGCAAGATTCTTGAGATCCACTGTTGTCATTCCGTACAGCTGGTCTACCTTTACCCCTTCTCCATTCATGTTGACCCAACTGCACCGAAACAAAGGGACCTTAAAAGTAGGCCCATAGTCAAGTTCCCATATCTCCTCTATGTAACCATAGTATGTGTCCTTTTGTCCATTCTCGTCTGTTGCATCAAAGCGAACACCACTGTTTTGGTTGGTACTCTTTTTATCTTGGGCAATCGTGTAAAATGTATTCCCATTTATCTCGTACCCTTGGAAAGTCAATACAGTCGAAGATGGTGACGCGGCCAATAAGTAGAGTTGATCTCCAACATCGGTGTCATTCATGAGATGTAATCGCAACCAACTGCCGAAAGTCTCCATGTGTTTTTGTTTAATCCAGGAGTCAGGCTTCCCTGGGTTTTTCGAGCGTACACTATTCTTGTGTACCTCGATATACGGAGCCACGAAGGTGGAACTTTGTAGAACTGTGTAGTGTGCTTGAGTAAAAGAATGCCCGTCCCTACATATCATTGCTTTCTTTCCTAGCGTGCCTTTTCCACTAAGTCTCCCCTCATGCCGCGATTCAGGAAGACCAATCGACTTAATGTCAGGAATAAAGTCAACACAAAACTCAATGACCTCCTCTGTTCCATAGCCTTTGGAGATGCTTCCTTCTGGCCTAGCACGGTTATGAACATATTTCTTCAAGACTCCCATGAACCTCTCGAAAGGGAACATATTGTGTAGAAATACAGGACCGAGAATTGCAATCTCGTCGACTAGGTGAACCAGGAGATGCGTCATAATATTGAAAAATGATGGGGGGAACACCAACTCAAAACTAACAAGACATTGGGCCACATCCTTCTGTAACCTTGTCAGACTTTCTGGATCGATTACCTTCTGAGATATTGCATTGAGAAATGCACATAACTTCACAATGGGTACTCGAACATTTTCCGATAGAAGCCCCCTCAATGCAATCGGAAGCAACTGCGTCATAATCACGTGGCAATCATGGGACTTCAGGTTTTGGAATTTTTTATCTGCCATATTTATTATTCCCTTTATATTTGACGAGAAGCCAGCCGGGACCTTGATACTGCTCAGGCACTCAAAAAATATTTCCTTCTCTGCTTTCGTAAGAGCGTAGCTACTTAAGTAATGACGCCCTTTATCTGTATGCTTGTTGTTTGGGTCTTTCATACGCTGTTGGTCCTCCCTTGCTTCCGGTGTATCTTTTGTCTTCCCATACACGCCGAGGAAGCCTAGCAGGTTTACGCAAACATTCTTTGTCACGTGCATCACGTCGATTGAAGACCGGACCTCTAGGACTTTCCAATAGGGTAGCTCCCAAAATATAGATTTCTTCTTCCACATGGGCGCGTGTCCGGTAGCGACGTCTTTCGGAACAGAATGTCCGCCAGGACCCTTTCCAAAGATTACTTCTATGTCCTTGACCATACCAAATATAACATCACCATCAGGGAGCTTAGGCTTCTTCCCGTGATCTGCCTCACCATTGAAATGCTTGCCTTTCTTTCTTACGGGGTGACTGCCTGGAAGAAATTGACGACACCCCAGGTACACGACCTTCTTACATTTTTCCAAATATGTACCTTTAGTCTTATCTAAACAGTGCGTGCATGCGTTGTATCCCTTGTTTGACTGTCCTGAAATGTTACTAAGAGCAGGCCAATCATTGATGGTTACGAACAGCAACGCTCGTAGGTCAAATTCCATCTGTTTGTGCTCATCCCACACACGTACACCTGGTATGGCCCACAACTGCAAAAGTTCATCAACTAATGGCCTTAGGTACACATCAATGTCGTTGCCGGGTTGCTTCGGGCCTTGGATGAGAACTGGCATCATAATGAACTTCCGCTTCATGCACAACCAAGGAGGAAGGTTGTAGATACATAGAGTCACGGGCCAGGTGCTGTGACTGCAGCTCTGCTCCCCAAAAGGATTCATGCCGTCTGTACTTAGACCAAACCATAAGTTCCTTGCTTCACCTGCAAAGTCCGGGAACTCTCTCTCGATTTTTCTCCATTGAGACCCATCGGCGGGGTGTCTCAACTTCCCGTCTTTCTTACGCTCTTCTTTGTGCCATCGCAACAACATGGCATGCTCTTTGTTTCTGAACAGACGTTTCAACCGTGGTATTATAGGAGCATACCACATAACCTTAGCAGGAATCTTCTTCCTGACGGGCTCGTCATCGCCCTCAACATCACCAGGATCATCTTGTCTGATCTTGTATCGCAGTGCATTGCATACCGGACATGCATCCAAATTCTCATACTCCTCACCGCGGTAAAGGATGCAGTCATTGATGCATGCATGTATCTTCTGCACATCTAATCCTAGAGGGCAGATAGCCTTCTTTGCTTCGTACGTAGTCTCGGGCAGTTCGTTATCCTTTGGAAGCTTCGGCTTCATTATTTTCAGTAACTTTTCAAATCCCTTGTCAGATAAACCAGTCTCTGCCTTCCATTTCAGCAATTCCAGTGTGGTACCGAGCTTTGTGCTGCCATCTTCGCAATTTGGGTACAACAACTTTTTGTGATCCTCTAGCATGGCCTCCAACTTCAGCTTCTCCTTTTCTGTATCGCATTCTCGTTGTACATCGGAAATGACCCGACCAAGACCATCAGCATGCTCATCTGGCGTCCGTTGTTCTTCACCACCTTCTTCTTCATTGTCTTCCATCGCAGTATCACCGTATTCTTCAGAGAACATACGATAGTTCTCATCATCATTTTCTTCTTCATCGTCTTCCATCATAACCCCTCTTTCTCCGTGCTTGGTCCAACAATTATAGCTGGGCATGAAACCTCTCCGAAGCAGGTGGCCTTGAATGGTTCTCGACGAAGAGTGCTCCTTAACGTTCCGACAGTCCACACATGGACAAGGTATAAAACCATCATATTTGTTTGCCTCAGCCACATGGATAAATTTATGCAGGCCTGTAATAAAATCAGAACTGCGTCGGTCGCCGTACATCCATCGCTGCCGTTCATCCATCTGCATATCATATAATTAAGTTTATCAAATACAATTAGAATAACATATTGAATACTGAAATGACCACCGTACATCGACACATGCAATATTTCTGTATCAATTATAGATGAGAAGGATAAAGTTGCTAACCTCGGTCGAGGATATCATTTTGTGTGAACTTAAGTGTGGCTCGGGCATTTCATCGAACACATCTTGTGCGTGGCAAAGGAAAAAAAATCTAGCACCCACTTCCCACCAATCCGAGCAAAAAAATAACACAGTAGAGAAGACGGAGGTTACGTACGTGTATATAGGCAGGGGAGGGGCATTCATCCCGGTTCGTGGCACGAACCGGGACCAAAGCTCGGGCATTAGTCCCGGTTCGTGCTACGAACCGGGACGAAAGCCTCGCGACAGCTTTGGTCCCGGTTCGTAGCACGAACCGGGACGAATAACCCCAACTGAACCGGGACGAATGCCTCACGGGGGCCTGGCAGCTCGAACCGGGACCAATGCTTGGCATTGGTCCCGGTTTATCAGTCAACCGGGATGAATGCAAATTCGGCTCTGTCCGAAAGGGTGTTTTTCTACTAGTGCACAATCCTTTAGTCATTGGATTACGTGATATGTACGGTTCAGATCCGAACTCCTTCGGATCTCACAGTCTGTGTCTTTTAATATTAGCTTAGATGTAAAGGGTGTAAGGGCAAGTACAATGGTTGATAAGGCTATCTTCTCTTAAACCTGCCAAGTCATTTAGAGATGACAACAAAAAACATGTCCTACAACGGGTTATCTCTTAGTGTTATCTCGTGTAACTAAATATCCCTAATAATGTGGTAATCAGCTGTAACAACATCTGTGTAGACCGTTTTGTGTCACCTTGTTGCGGCCGATTAATACAAGGATCGTTCAATTGCTTGAATGCAATTTCTCTTTTGGAACTGAAGAAACACGTACATATATTACTGTACAAGAGAATACGCACATGGCATTGACAGACATAAAAGTTTCGTATAACGTCCTTATAAAAATTATACACAACTATGATTATGTAATTATGAAAAAATGGATTACATGACTAAAGTTTTTTCTCAAAGCAAGCATAAATATTAGTGGCCGCCAAACTGTTGCCAAATATTTTTCGACTAAATCCTTCTGTAGTTGGACATGTGTTGGCCGGTCACGAATAGTGGAACTTCTTTGTAGGTAGTCTGTGAACGCAACATGAGGACCGACGATGACATCGGGTGGTAGGGCAAATGATAATGTCCCCGGGTCGTCGTTCAAGTCCAGCGGAGCGTGAATCATTCCTCATTCGTCTTCAATTATCATGTTGTGAAGTATGACGCATGCTCTCATGATTTCTCCTATGGATTTCCGTTTCCACAGCCGTGCCGGACGACGAACGATGTTAAAGCGAGCTTGCAGTGCCCCAAAAGCCCGCTCGACATCCTTCCTCGCCCCTTCTTGATGCTTTGCAAAAAATTTGTCCTTGTCACTTTGAGGAAGGGGTATTGTCTTCACAAAAGTAGCCCATTCTGGATATATTCCATCGGCAAGATAATAACTTGTGTTATACTGCCTCCCATTGACATTGCATTGTACCCTAGGTGCCTCTCCTTTCAATGCACTAATGAAGAGTGTCGACTGATTCAGAACATTGATATCGTTGTTGGACCCAGCAACACCAAAATAAGCATGCCATATTCGAAGGTCATGCGATGCAACCGCTTCGAGTATCATGGTTGGGACTCCATGATCACCATGGGTGAACATACCCCTCCACTGAACTGGACAATTCTCCCACTGCCAATGCATACAATCAATGCTCCCTATCATGCCTGGGAAGCCACGAGACTCACCAATTTGCAATAAACTTTGAAGTTCATCAACCGAGGGGGGTCGCAAATACTCTTCACCAAACTTGGCAATCACACCTTTCGCAAATAAACCCAAACACTTTAGAGCCGTGCTTGCGCCAATCATTAGCACCTCGTCAAGCTGGTCAGCCGGAGTGCCATAGGCAAGCATACGAATTGCCGCTGTACACTTTTGAAGTGGTGAGAGCCCTTCACGATTGGTTGCATCTCCCTATAAGTAAATTCAGGAGACCATTCACTAAGAGCACTTACGATTCGCTCGAAGAGGGGTCTTCTCATCCGAAACCTTCTACGAAACATCTCGTCGGGGAAGAGGGTGTTGATACGTGTCAAACGTATCTATAATTTTTGAGTGATCCATGCTAATTTTGTGATGTTGTCACATGTTTTTATTATCATATCACATCATTTTTATGCATTTTATTGGACTAACCTATTGACAAGATGCCCAGTGTCAGTTCCCTGTTTTTTGCTGTTTTTTGTATTTCAGCAAATCACTTATGGAAATATTTTCGGAATTGGACGAAAATTTACGGGGAATTTTTATGCGAAATAAGACACCACCACATCGAAAGGCAATCTGGGGGGCCACCCAGGGGCCAGGGACGGCCCCCTGCCGCGGCCCCACCTGGAGGCGCGGGTGGGACCCACCCCTGCCCCCTGGGCACCTCCTCGGCCCCCTCCGACGCCTATAAAATCCCTTTTACCCTAAAAACGCTGGGCGGCCATTATTTTCCGCAGAAGACATCTCGACGCGCCGTCACCTCAAACCCTAGTTCGGGGGTCAATCTGAAGCAAATCCCGGCACGTTGCCGGAGGGGAGATCAATCTCGGAGGGCTCTTCATTGCCATGCCTTCCTCCGGGATGATTTGTGAGTAGTCCGACCTTGGACCTTGGGTCCATGGCAGTAGCTAGATGGTAGTCTCACTCTCTTGTGCTTCATGCTTATGATCTTGTGAGCTGCCTAACATGATCAAGATCGACTATTGTAATACTATGTGATGTGTTGGTAGGATCCAATGTTGATTTATGTTCTTGCATGCACTCCGATATGCGCAGTTACTTTGGCCAAGTGATTGTGTGTATCTCCAAGAGAGAGTATTTATGCTAGATAGTGGGTTCAAGGTCCTACTGGTTCGATAAACCTCGGTTCGTTATCGAGGGAAAACTGCTACTTGCTACATCCACGCCTTCGCTTGGGGCACCACCCNATACATAGGGGACCTTAGAACTTAAGGCTATGGTGGGACTTTTATGTCTTAATAAATCTTGTGCAGTCATTTACTTGGCCATAAGAACCATCATAAGGGGTTTTAGTTCATTCACTTGGCTACACCTATTTATGGCTCCTTCCTAGAAGAAACAATTAAGACTGAAACATGTGCTTCACTAATTGTGACAACCACACGAATGAAATAACAATTGCTAGAATATTTGCTCCCTTGAGATATTTGCTACTTGAGATATTTGCTACTTGCTACTTTGAGAAACTTGCTTGAGAAAACTGCTGAGAACTTGCTCTAAGAAACTTGCGTTTGAAGCTTGATTGAGAAACTTGTTACTAGATAAACCCATTCCACATCACTTGATTTCATTAGTTAGTTCCTTTCATATTTCAACTTATTGCCTTGCACAAACGGCCATATAAGAGGGTTATAGGGCTTTAGAGAATAGATAGTTTACCTTCAGCTCTTTGTGTGTTCGACACTCAAATACTTATCAAATTGTGCTACAGTGATTCCTTGCTCTTGGGGATTATCACCACCTCTGCCACCACTGAGGAAGAACGGGGGCGTCCAGCTCCTCTCTTCGCTCTAATCATCAACACGCTCGGCTCTGCTGAGGGGTGGAGGTGGAAGAAGAACGAACACGATTGAAGATTCGGGAACGACACCCCCGCCATTAAGAAGGCCCGGCTACGCTTTCAACGGCCGTCGCCTCGCCTTCTCCGCTTCCGAGAATCGAGGAGGCAGGCGCAGTTACTCATCCAGGCGGATAACTCCAAGCATCCAGTCCCTGACGGACGGGACAAGATAGTTAAGACATGACGCCGGGGACCCACTTTGACTTTTTTAGTCATAGCCTCGGCAGCAGAAGGATGTGGCCACCGGGACTATGCCCGGGGGCTACTGTCGCAACAGTGGAACACAGGGTTCCCCTGATGCGGTCAAAGTGGATCCACCACTAGTGGGCCCACCAAGAAGGCGAACAAGGCAAGGATTCAAGACTGGCAGATGGGCCCCCCATCTGCCCCACGGCAACCAGGCAAGGACGGCATCGACAACCACGACTAAAGGCTGGGGGACCTCCCAGGGTCGCCCTCAACCCGGTAGACGACGCGAAGGTCCCGGGGACCCGGACGCCCGGCAGGAGGCCAGGCTCACCCCCGGGATCCAACCTCCATACAAGCGAAGAGGATAAGCTTGCCAGCTCCGGCTGGAAGCTCCTAGAAGACTTGGGCGCCAAGAAGACGGAGGCGCCGTGGGGGGACACGGTCAAAAAAGGTGTCAGCCTCTGTCCGCCCGCCTGGCAAAAGGTGGACGACCGCACCTAACCCCCCTCAGAAGAATACATGGATGAGAAGAGGCCACGTCGCCCCGTAAGTAGAACCCAGAGGGGTTTTCCTGCCAAAAACCCCTCCGCCCCCAAAGGTGCCCTTGTGGGATCCCCTTAACCTATAAAAGGAGGACCGAGGCACCTAAGGGAGCGGACGGATTTCCAGAGAGCCGGAGGCCAGGCTAGGTAGCGCACCAGACGAAGAGTAGTAGAAGCGAGAGGTGATCTCCTCCAGGACAGTATCTGCTCGTCTTCAACCTCTAGCCAACACCTCCCGGGTTCTCACCCGCAACCACCTCTGTAAGCTACACCATGATAAACCACTCAATCCAGACATGCAGGAGTAGGACTGTTAGCCTCCGGGCGCCGTGAACCTGGGTAAACTCCCTATGTCCCTGTGTTGCTTGCTAGTACGTAGATCGGGGGTCTCGACGAGGTTCTCCCGACGGTCGACATCTCCCAGCCTCCTTTGTGGCCCGTGCCAAACCTAAAAAGGGGGTATCCTTTACTACTGGTGTCCGTGATCCAAGACACGACAATGGCCGTTCTGTTGGAGATACTCACGATGGCAAGAGGGGATGGCCACCGGCGGATCCACCCACGGCCGACGGTTGTCCCGTTGGATTCAAGGAAACCCTTGCCAAAGGACAGCGCAACTATCCCCGGGCAGGACTGCCTTCGAGAAGGATGGGGTATCGGGAAATCAATGGAGAAGATCGAACTTGTTTGAGCACCCTCGAAAGTACCATCTCCCGGTGCTTATTTGATGGTGAGGCATGGCAGGAGCAGGTCCGCCCCCGCAGGCGTAGGGTGCCGAAATCGCACCGTAAAAAAAAGAGCGCCGCAAGCGTGTCTGGGAGAGCCAAATGTATAAATCGTTGGGAGTGCCCGATTCATGAGCTGGAAGCAAGGTCGCCTGTGTCGCAGGTGCCTGAGTCGCACAGCCGGATAGCACAGCGTGCCCAAGTCTCACTTGGGAAAAAACCGCTGGGCTGGGGGGGGGGGCTGTTACCACGCTCATGAATTACTGATTTCTTTTCTTTCCCGGTAAAGATCTTTTGCGTTTTTCTGTTTTCAGTTGAGATCCTAAGGGATGCACTGGCATCCCCTACGCCTCCCGTGGTGACGAGTTTTATTCGCCCATTTTCCGTTCGCCGAAAAGTTGATTCTGGATTGGCCAATCATATTCGTTTGCAAAATCAAGTTTTTTGACACTTGTTTTTTGGCATCTCTCGGACACCCTAAGCAAGAGATTGGCACGAGGACAGCTGGGTGTTTACTCCCGAGAGAGAACACAAAGGAAAGAAATGATAAAGCATCGGAAGCACAAGGGCCCTTTTTGTAGAAAGAATCATCATATTACAAGGCTAGGACTATGACACATGGGCCTTACGTCCCGGGGGTCACATTGGACGGCTCCCGACCTGGGGAATCTCTGGACTGTGTTGGGGTTATGCCGAACAGTTACCCTCACGAAGGAGACTAAAGCCAGCATACCAGGGTGGCCCATAGTGGTGGTAAGCCGAATTCCGGCTTACCGGGCGGCCCAGTACGATGAAGCGGAGGAGGCCCATCCGGCTAAGGGAAGATTCCAGAAGCCGGCCCGCACTGAGGATGACTTAGCCCACAAGGCAGGGCCCAAGCCAGATTAGAGTAGAACTCTGTGACTTAGTCGGTTAGGTTTCCTCCTGTAAGCCCTAGGTCCGGACGACTTTATAAGCAAGCCTATGGGACGCCTCAGGGCAAGCTCTAACACACCTTTCATTGTAATTGGCGCATATTTCCTTATAGTGAATTATAGCAGCACGTAGGATTTCGCCACCATTGTGAGATCCGAAGCTGGGTAAACTCTTTCTTGTCTCGTCGCCGGAATCACCCTCGTCTCTAAAACCCACCTCTCTACCTAGCTCGATGGCACCCCTGCCGCGGCTAGATTCGACAATGCCACGACAGTTGGCACCGGCCACCGTGGGGCAAGAGATGTCTGAGGTTAAGTTCCAGCCGGGATCTATAGGCGGCGTCAGCGACACCATCGCGGTCGGCTTGGTGAGCTACTTCAACGAAACAGGAGGTGGCCACGTCTTGAACGACGGCTTTTGGATGCCGGCAAAGGAGGATCCCACCGGTTGGTCCACGGTCTCTGTCGGCGGCTTCGACATCTTCGTCGGCTTCACCGCCCAGGCTTTGGACGATTTCGGCTTCACCTCGAGCATGCCCACCACCCCACTCCAGCAACTTCGACGACGGATCGGATCTGGACTCTGAGGATATTTCCGATCTGGATCTAGCTTTCGACACGAAGATGACGCAAGTTCCACTATGGCAGCGTCGGACTTCCACTTCATTGGCATCCTAGGAGAATCCGGCTGTAACGAGTCGATGACAGAACCTGAGTCTATCCTTCCTGCTTTGCAGGCCGGGGCTGATTCAGAAGCCGGATCTGGGGACACTACCCATATGGAGCAGGACCTCGAATCTGAGGGAGAATCCGACAATTTTACTCGGAAAGTTGCATCCTGCTTAGGACGCCCTGTCGAGGTTTTAATGGGTGATGTCGTCTCTGGTCCAAAGGATGACCCAAATGCCTCGAAAGCCGCCAATGGCAAAGAAAGAACTCCAGAAGCCGGAAATCAAAGGGTGGAGTTTGTGCCACGACTGGCTCCTATGAAGGGAACTAGTAGATTGCCGGCTGCAGGAGACGACATTAACGCTACAGCTGGCGAAGCAATGGAGGAGGAGCATGAAGAAAGGATGGCAAAGTACAAGCAACTGCTAACTCCACTTCCTCCTAACGCATCACTAGCCGACATTGAAAAGTGCCGCGCCGAACTAGAAGAGCAAGCAGCTCAGATAGTGGAATGTGAAGTTGAGATCACAAACAAGGAAATTGAGTTCATCCCGAAGCAGAGAGAAAAGGAGGCCGACGATGTTTTCCGTCCGGCTTGCGACAAGAATCTGCACAAGAGGTTGGATTTACGCAGAAAGTGGGAAGCCGACCACGTTAATTCAGTCTGGAGAAAGTACCACCACCGATGTGACCCGGTGACTAATTTGTTCTACTTTAATACCCCAGCCAAAAACATGGAGGCGGCCCAGGAAGTCATGTTCGACAAATCGTTGGACCGTGACGCTCGCCTCAAATATTCGGCTTATCTACTGGAGGTGGCGCAGCAGCAGCAAAACGATTCGCAAGTTAAGTCTGGACGGCTTGTTGATGACTCTCGTCTTTGCAACTCGACAGCCAAGAAGCTGATGGCTGCTGCACCTGCAGATCCAGTTGATCCAGCCGGCTCAAGCAGCCACAACAAGGGTGGCGATAAGGACCCGAAGGACAAGCAGCCACTTAGAGGTGCGGAATCCCGGACAGGTTCTTCACGCTATCGTGAAGCTGGTAAAAGCCGGGAAGGGCATCAGAGCCGGGAGCGAAGAGAGGACCCTTGCAAGGAAAAGGCGGCACCACCCCGTCAGGAGCAACGACGTGAGGGGGATATTCCACCTTGAAGGGAGGGTGACAGAGATAACATGCCACCTCCACCACCGCCTCCACCGCGCAAAGAGGGAGATAACATCTCCAAGTACATACCCCCTCCACGACGGCAAAGGACTCCAAGCCCTCCGCATAGCGTGAGTCAGGTGAGCCAAAGCCGCCACAGGGATGAACCACGGCGAGGAAAGTCAGTTGATAAGCCGCCATCAGCCAATGATGTTTGAAGCCTAATCGAGGAGAGGAAGTCTTTCAGAGATGCACAATACCTCGGCCCCAAGTGTTTTGGCAGAATAATCAGAGCGCAAATCTTACCTCCAACATTGTCGAACATAACAAAGATGGTGGAGAAGTACAGCGGTACAGCTAATCCTAAGACCTGGCTCTCAGATTACATCAGTGCCTGCGACATATGCCAAGGCAGTGCCGACTCCGCTGTGCGATTCTTGCCCCTGATGTTAACCGGGACGGCACACATGTGGATTGAAGGTTTGCCGGAGAGGACAGTTCATACCTGGGGTGACATGAAGCACGTCTTTATTCAGCACTTCCAGGGCATGTATAAATGCCCCAAGTCGATTTTTGACTTACAGCGGTGTGTGCAGCAAAAGAACGAGTCCAGCCGTGAATTCGTTTCACTATGGAGCGAAATCAAAAATGCTTGCGAGGGCGTCTCAGAAACTCAGGCGATCCATGCCTTCAAGCAATCTCTGAGGAAGGGGACAACTTTTCTCTTCATGATCTATAGCGATGAGTTGGAAACTTTGGGTGGCTTACTAGCTTGTGCTAACAAGTATGCCGCCGCTGACGATGACAACAGGGAAGACGGAGAAACCCGCCGGCGCGATTCCGAGAAAAAGAAGGTTGAAGACCAAGCCGGCCCTTCTCACGAGGTTGCTGCCACCTTCGGTAAGGGTGGCCCAAGCAATAGCAAGTGGCAGGACAAAAGGCCGGCAAACAACCGACCATCCCGACCGCCAACGGTGAAGTATGACGACATCAAGCACAACCCCTGTGTTCATCATCTGAGGCCGGACGGGACGAGCTCCCACACAATCCAGCAATGTCACATCAATCGGGACATCGCCAAGGACCCCAAAGCCGGCAAGTCAAGGAACAAGCGCAAGTCCAGGAAGGACGACAAAGAGAAAGAAGACGCTGCTTCAGAGCCAGATGACGCGGCCTCCAAAGAAAAAGGAAGCAAATTCCCTAAGCATGCCGAAAGTCTCATCGTTAATTTGGCAACAGATTCCTCTCGCAAGGAAAAGGCTGCTTGGCGAGAACTCAATGCTACGGTACCTGCAGTTCGCCAGTATCTGGATTGGTACGACATTCCCATCACATGGGACCGCAGCGATCACCCGGACAGAGTTCCTTCAACACGCACCTACGCTTTGGTCGTCAGCCCTATAGTCGACAAATACAAGTTGACAAAGGTGCTCATGGACAGAGGAAGTAGCATCAATATACTCTACGCCGCAACATTGAAGAGGATGCGTCTCTCCGAGTCACAACTCAGCCACAGCAATGTGAAGTTTCATGGTATTGTGCCGGGGCGACAAGCCTCCTCACTGGGAAGGATCACGCTGAGGGTCACCTTTGGCGGCACAGATAATTTCCGGACAAAAGACGTCTCTTTTGAGGTGGTTCCCTTTAAAAGTGCATACCATGCAATCTTTGGACGTCCGGCTTTCGCCAAATTTATGGTTCGGCCCTGCTACATCTATAGCAAGCTGAAAATGCCAGGACCCAATGGGATCATCACAGTCAAGGGAGACTTCAAGAAAGCAAAGGAATGCGAAGCCGCCAATGACGTCCATGCTGAAGAAGAAATCTACAAGGAAGAGTTGGAGTATCTCAAGAAGACAATGAGTCCTGATGAGATGCCGGCAACTGAAAAGCCGTCCTCTAAAGTCGACTCGAGTTTCAAACCGAAGGATGACACCAAGAAAATCAAGCTCTCAAAGGATGATCCGACAAAAGGAGGCTATCATCGGTGCCGGCCTCGACGACAAATAGGAAGGCGAGCTCATCAAGTTTCTCCATGAGAACCAGGATATCTTTGCTTGGTCACCATTTGACATGCCAGGTGTCCCGAGGAAACTTGCCGAGCACTCCTTAAAAGTCAACAAGGACACTATGCCGGTCAAACAAGGCCTCCGACGGCTCGGAACTGAGAAGCGCAAGGCGGTTGGAAAGGAGATCCTAAGGCTCACTGCTGCCAAGTTCATCCGTGAAGTTGTCCACACTGATTGGTTGGCAAATCCCATACTTGTCCCAAAGAAAAACACATCTGAGGTACGTATGTGCATTGATTTCACTGGCTTGAGAAAAGCTTGTCCTAAAGATCCGTTCGCCTTACCGCGTATCGATCAGGTCATTGATTCAACTGCCGGCTCTGAGATGCTATGTTTTCTGGACGCTTATTTGGGTTACCATTAGATTAAGATGGAGTCAGATCAAATCAAGACATCCTTCACCACGCCATATGGCAATTACTGCTATGTCACAATGCCTTTCGGCTTAAAGAACGCCGGTGCTACTTACCAAAGGTGTATGCAGCGGTGTTTGGACAAGCAGATTAGCCGCAATGTTCACATCTATGTTGATGACATAGCAGTCATGTCGAAGAAGCGCAGCGATCTTATCGCTGATCTGTCAGAAACCTTTGCTAATCTAAGGGAGTACCAGATGAAGCTTAATCCGGCAAAATGCGTCTTCGGAGTTCCCGCAGGCAAGCTTCTGGGCTTCATCGTTTCTCAAAGAGGAATTGAAGTTAACCCGGAAAATATAAAGGCGATTCAGAACATCGAGAGGCCGACTTGTCTGAAGGACATACAGCGGCTTACGGGTTCCGCCGCGGCTGTAAGACGATTCATTAGCTGGCTCGGGGACAAAGCATTGCCATTATACAAGTGTCGTGTCTTGGATCAGGGACACCGGGAGTAAAGGATACCCCCTTTTTAGGTTCGGTATGGGGCGCAGAGGAGGCCGAAGAACTTCTTCCACCCGGGGGCTTCGCTTCGACGTTTGAGATCTACATACTAGCAAGAATCACAGAGACACAAGGAGTTTACCCAGGTTCGGGCCGCCCGGAGGCTAACAACCCTACTCCTGCATGTCTGGATTGAGAGGTGTATCATGGTGTAGCTTTACAAGGGTGGTCGCGGGTGAGAACCCGGGAGGTGTTGGCTAGAGGTGGAAGACGAGCAGATCCTGACCCTGAGGAGATCACCTCTCGCCTAAGCTACTCTGGGACTTGTGCGCTACCTAGCCTAGCCTCCTTCCCTTCTGTACTTTTCCTCCTTTGGGTGCCTCGGTCCTCCTTTTATAGGCTAAGGGGATACCATAGGTGCACCCTTGGGGCCGGAGGGGTTTTGGCGGGAAAACCCCTCCGGGTTCTCTTTAGGAGGCGACGTGGCCTCCTCTCGTCCAAGTATTCTTCTCAGAGGGGGCAGGTGGGATCGGCCACCTTTTCGTGAGAGGGCGGATAGAGGCTGACAGCTTTTCCGCCTCTGCCCCCTCTTGGCGCCTCCATCTTCTTGGCGCCCAAGTCTTCTGGGAGCTTCCAGCCAGAGCTGGCAAGCTTATCCTATTCGCGCACTGGAGGTTGGTTCCCGGGAACGAGCCTGGCCTCCTGCCGGGCGCCGGGTCCCCGGGACCTCCGTGCCTGCTTCCGGGTCGAGGGGGGACCCGGAGGGTCCCCGAGTCCTTGGCCTTGGTTGTCGATGTCGCACGCGTCGGGATGCCATGGGGTAGATCTGCCAGTCTTGAGCCTTGGCCTTGAGTGCCTCCTTGGTGGGCCCATGTGCGATGGACCCACTTTGACCGCATCAGGGGAACCCCATGTTCCACTGTTGCGACAGTAGCCCCCGGGCATAGTCCCGGCGGCCACGCCCTTCTGCCGCCGGGGCTATGACCAAAAAGAGTCAAAGTGGGTCCCCGGCGTCAGGTCTTGATCGTCTTGTCACATCCACCTGAGCCACGCACCACGGAGATGCGCATCTCACGGGTCTCGAAGTTACCCACCCGTTGGAATAATTGCGCCAACCTCCTCGATTCTCGGTAACAGAGAAAGCGAGGAGACGGCCGCTGAGGGCGCACCCGAGCCTTCTTAAAGGCAGGGATACCCCTCAGGATCTTCATTCGTCTTCATTCCTTCTTCAACCCCACCTTTCCTCGGATGTGAGTGCGTCAATGGCGGGGGCTAAGAGAGGAGCTGGTCGCTTGCGCTCATCCTCGGCGGGAGCAGAGGGGGCGTCCAGTAGCCGCAGAAGAGTTGCTCCCCGAGGCCGAGCAAGGCGCGGTCGCGGCCACGGTCGTGGAAGCCGAGGTCGCGGAGGTCACGGAGCGGGAGATTCGCCGGCCCCTTCCTTGAGGAGGACGACCCACACCGGCTTCCCTCCGTTCGAGTTCGTCGTGGATCTGGATAGAAGACTGCATGGCCGGCTTCATCTGCCGGACTCCTTCGTTGCGGCGGTGGACACGGACGATGGCCGGCCCACCGGCTTCTGGTTGCAGGTCGAGGGTTGTCCCAACGGCCACTTCTAGGTGGAAGTGGAGAACACCGTCGCCGGCTCCATGCTCCTGGGGAAGGGATGGAAAGCGTTCGCGCGCTCTCGTCGCCTTACCCGGGGGCAGTACCTGTCATTCGAGTACGAAGGGGATGAGATGCTCTCCGTGAAGATTTTCTGTGGCGACGGAGGACGCGAGGATTGTTGTGCGGAGAGCGACAGCAGCAGTCGCAGCAGCAGCTACGACGAGGAGGACGATGATGAAGATGAAGAGGACTCGCTCAGCATCAAGGCTGAGAGGAGCCCGCTTCCCTGAAGGTGTGGGGCGGCAACGTGGCAGCACCCCCCGAAGATGTCCTTGACCTCCTTCTTGGCGGCCTCGTCTTCGTACTTCTGGAAGTAGTGCCTTCCGTGGTGCGGGGATGCTCCTTGCTTGCGTGGGAGCCAACCTTTCTTGTAAAAATTAGGCCCCATTGTAGACCTTTGGATGACGAAAAGCTTGTATTCTTGTTGTCGCTTGGCCTTCGAGCTGAATAGATGCAATCGGGAACGGCTTTCCGCAAAACTCGCTCTTGAATGCAGCGTCAGCTGAACCGTCAGGGGGGGCCAGTGGGGAACAGAGGGCCTATAAAAGGCTCTCTAGCCCCCAGTTCCATGGCCACCCTTAGTCTTGCTTCTTCTTGCTTCTCGCTTTCCCCGCCCCTTCTCGAACCACGAGGCCATGTCGGGGGAGGTAGAGATGTCCTTCACAGGGACGTCGACGGTGGCGTCCGTGCACCGGGGCGCGGCGGAGGCTCCCAGGGGAGCTAGGGCCCGTGCCGCTGGAGAAGAGGATGAGGTGATGTCGCGCCTGGCCCTCATCATGGGCGTTTCTCACTTGGCGACGATTTCTGGTCCAGCGGCCCAGGAGGAGGCTCGGGTGCGGGCGCTCCGCAAGGCTCAGCTTCTGGCGGCCTTGAAGGAGAGGACCTCAGGGATCCCGGAGGCATCCCAGCTTCTCCTGGCCCCTCGCTCCTCTTGGGCCTGATCGAGATTCTGACCGAACTTGTCCCCTGTCGCAGGCGGACGACAATGCCATGAGCGAGGTGGCGGCCGAAGTGGTCTCCCTGCTCCACTGCCTGGCGCCCGGACGCATCAGACAGCCAGGAGACACCTGAAAAATCCTTCTGGGTTCTCTCTCTCCTCCCAGGCGTCCCCGGGAATTGAGAGGTCCCCCGTCGGGTGTGAACAAGGCAAGGGTGCGCAGCAAGGAGCGCTAACTCCAAGCTGGCCTTAGTAGCACAGGGTCTAGTAGTTGCACAACCGAATATAAATTCAAGAATGTAATTCAGAATGTAAATTTGGATCTATACAACCCTACACTCAACTCTCGGGGTCATTTCCCAAATCTTCCTTTGCACTAACGCGTCGTCTGGTTTTCTGAGGAGCCCGCTTAGGTGCCAAGGCACTCTACCTCCGCACGATAGATGTACCCCCTAAGTCGGACTATACCTTCCAGGAGTCCTTCGCCACTGTCCACGGGTACTAGGCCAGAGGGAAACGGACCGTTCACCGGGGTGGTCGCCTACCCCCGCAAAGGCTCTCATTAACCGTCAAGCATGCGCAGGTCGATGGTATATTGACTCCGAGCGAGATGTCATGCCTAAATGCAGGTTGTTGATGCAAAAACTTAGCTGTTTTCTTGTCGCGCCTCCATCCCATCCAGTCCTTCCCGGGCGTCGAACTCCTTTGGTGTCCCGCCGCCCAGTACTGCCCCGGGAAGGAGCTACACACAGCAAACTTTCAGTAGGAAAAGAAAGGACCCTCTTTCCTACCATGCTAGCGTGTTATCCGAAGCAAGCCGTAAGCACAGTTGGTAGTACATTTCTGTGGTGAGGTGCGTTTCACCACAGCACTGCCCGATTCCCCTCTCCGCGGTAGCACGGCATGATCGGGCGGCGGTGCCTAGCCCACCGAGGCCACTCGCGGCGCTTCTACCCGTCTGCCACCGGCACACACTACTGCAGAAAGCCTTACTAGTGACAAGCAGCTTTTGTTCATTAGTGACGGGCAGCTTGCCCGTCACTGATATGATGTCACTGGTATGCATGTACTCGTGACGGGCATGTGCCCGTCACTGGTATACATGTACTAGTGACAGGCAGTAGAGATGCATGTCACTGGTTTTGATCAAAGGCGCAACCCTCTATGGTTTTGTAGTGACAGGCCCATTATCTTGCCAGTCATTCGTATGAATTTTGATATTAAAAATAAATCTGTTTCCATGAATATTCCAGATAACAGAATAAGATGTTATAAAAAAATTAAATGCATTTTCCACGAATATTTGACATAGCACAATAATATGTTATACCAATGATACGTTCACATAACCCAATATGGCATAATATTTTGCACAAATAACACAATGACATAAGAACTTGCAAATTGTGTGATCCTGGCACTAACATCCGACATAGGACAATCCTAAATACATAGCACAATCTAAAGATATTCCCACAATGGTGCGAGCCGCATCGATATGTCCAGCCGTCCACATCATAGTCCCCAGGATCATATATCTAGCACAATAGCAAGACATTTTATTAGAGAACTCAACCCAACTTTTTAAGTAATAGAATAAATAAATATATCATTAATCTAGCATACAACATGAACGTTTTATACAAAACTAGCAAAAAAATGTCCATGCGTTGCTGGTGGCCGTGCACTGCAATAGTAATATTAAAATAAACTCAAATGTGCTCCTGAATCTGAGAAACCATTTTTATACTCCCTCTCTGGTCAGGTTTATAGGTTCTGCGTATCTCTAGATGGTTAATTTTATCAACATAAATTATATAGCACAAAATTTATGCAATTAGAAAATATAGCATACAGAGTTTCTAATGATATACATGTATTACGTTGGTCAAATTAACGATCTAGTGATACACATGTAGGACCTATAAATCCGACTAAAGGGAATAGTTTACCACTCAGATCTTTTGTTTGAACGATTTTAATTACATGTGTGTGTTGGGTTTCACCCCAATTTTATACGATATCTCCATACAATTTTCCAATGCCTTTAGTATACTTTAAGAGAAGTGGCACATCTCTATCACAATATATAAATCTGATTGTTCAGTAAGCATCACAGAAGAAACACATTTTCATATATTTACTTTGTTATCAATAACTCAGTATCAAATTGATGCGTAAACTAAGGTCATGCAGAAAGTAATATTTTGTCGAACAAAGTGTAATATTGATCTATTGACTATAGCTTTGCAAACTAAATTTACTTTATACATTATATATTCTTTGCTATTCAGAATCTTTAGAATCAACCTTTACAAGGACATGGATCACCACAACACTCAGGCCACACATATAAGGGGCACAAACTGTTCATTTCCCCTTGTCCAGAACATACTCCGGCCATTTATAGCACGAGAGACCGGTTACACGACTGACATGCAACTTGTTTTGCATAAGTGGCTGGCGGGTGTCTGTTTTTCTTGCTTTAGTGAAGGTGCAATTTTCAATGGAAGTCCTTTCAAAAGGATGAGTAAATAAGCAACTATTTTATCACCGTTGTGGCTTTGCGTAGATTAGAACGGTTCTATCTAATGACCCATTAGAAGTCACGTAAAAATTGCATAAACAAAGTAGAGGACGTCTAACTTGTTTTTGCAGGGTTTGTGATGTGGTATAGCCCAAGATGTGATTGTGTGTTGTATGCAATGATCATGTTTTGTAATTGTCACGACTTGCATGTCGATGAGTACGGCAACCGGCAGGAGCCTTATGGTTGTCTCATATCTATTGTATGACCTGCGTGTCACTTTAAAACGCCATGTAATTGCTTTACTTTATTGCTAAGGTAGCCATAGTAGTAGATGCAATAGTTGGTGGAGGCAATCATGGTGATGGCGCCACGAGCTGGTGATGATGGAGATCATGCCGGTGCCCTGGAGATGGAGATCAAAGGCACAAGGAAAAGGCTATACCATGTCACAATTTTTGAATTGCATGTGATGTTAATCCTTTTTATGCACCTTATGGTTTATGCTTAGATACGATCTCGACGGTAGCATGATAAGGTGATCTCTCATGTTAATATCAAGAAGTGTTCTCCCCTAGTATGCGCCGTTGCCAAAGTTCGTCGTTTTGAAGCACCACGTGATGATCGGGTGTGATAGATTCTACGTTCACATACAACGGGTGCAAGCCAGTTTGCACATGCAGAAATACTACGGTTTCCTTGACGAGCCTAGCATGCACAGACATGGCCTCGGAACACAAGAGCCGAAAGGCTAAACACGAGTCATATGAATGATATGATCAACATGGAGATGTTCACCTTTTGAAGCTGCACCGCTTCACTTGATGATCGGTTGTGGTGTAGTGGATTTTGGATCGTGTATCACTAAACAACCAGAGAGATGTTGAGTTTAGTGGGAGTTCGTTTTATAATTAGATTATTTCTCGAACAATCTATCATGAACATAGTCCAAAACACCTTGCAAATAATGTTGTAGATCAATGGCCCTTCCCAACATCACCATGAATTTTAACGCTTTCCTAGCGAAAGACAAGCTGAAAGACGATGGAAGCAATTTCTCAGATTGGTTTATGAATCTGAAGATTATCCTCAAAGCTGCCTAGATGCACCGCTAGGTGAGGCTCCAGCAGAGGGAGCGGCTGAAGATGTTAGGAACGTCTGGGCAGCCCGCTCTGAGTACCACGAGATAGTTAAGTGCGGTCTGTTGTACGGCTTAGGACCTAAGCTTCAAAAGTGTTTTGAGCACCATGGCGTTCATCAGATGATAGTTGATCTGAAAGCTATGTTTCAGACTCAAGCCAAGGTTGAGAGGTATGAAGCCTCTTCTAAGTTCTTTAGCTGTATGATGGAAGAGAACAGCTCCATTAGTGAACACGTGCTCAAGATGTCTGGGTACGATGATCGCTTGGCGCAGCTGGGTGTTGTGATTCCCAATGAGTTGGGGATTGACCGTGTTCTCCAGTCACTTCCACCTAGGTACAAAAGCTTCGTGATGAACTATAACATGCAAGGAATGGAGAAAACTCTTCCTGAGCTCTTCGCGATGTTAAAAACCGCGGAAGTGGAAATCAAGAAGGAGCATCAAGTGTTGATGGTCAACAAGACCACCAGTTTCAAGAAAAAGGGCAAAAGAGACAACTTCAAGAAGGACGGCAAGCGAGCTACCGGGCCTGCGAGGAAGTCAAGGAAAGGCCCTAAGTCTGATACTGAGTGCTTCTACTGCAAGGGAACCGGACACTGGAAGCGAAACTGCCCCAAGTATCTGGCAGACAAGAAGGCTGGCACCATCAAACAAGGTATATATGATATACAAGTTATTGATGTGTATTTAACAAGTGATCGTAGTATCACCTGGGTATTTGATACTGGTTCGGTTGCTAATATATGTAACTCGAAACAGGAGCTGCGGAATAGTCGACGCTTGGCAAGGGACGAGGTGACGATGCGCGTTGGAAATGGATCAAAAGTTGAAGTCATCGTTGTCGGCACACTCCCTCTGCATTTACCTTCGGGATTAGTTTTAAACCTTAATAATTGTTATTATGTGCCTGCGTTAAGCATGAACATTGTATCTGGATCTTGTTTACTGCGAGACGGTTATTCATTTAAGTCTGAAAACTTTGGTATTTCGATTTATGTGGATAATACCTTTTATGGTCATGCACCTGAGAGGAATGGTTTATTTCTATTGGATCTCGATCGTAATGATACACATGTTCATAACATTGATGCCAAAAGATGCAAAGTGAATGATGATAATACCACATATTTGTGGCACTGCCGCTTGGGTCACATTGGTGTAAAGCGCATGAAGAAACTCCATTCTGATGGACTTTTGGACTCACTTGATTTTGAATCATTTGAAACTTGCGAACCATGCCTTATGGGTAAGATGACTCGAACACCCTTCTCCGGCACGATGGAGAGAGCAACAGACTTGTTGGAAATCATACAGACCGATGTGTGTGGTCCGATGAGTGTTGCAGCACGCGGTGGATATCGTTACTTCTTGACATTCACAAATGATTTGAGTAGATATGGGTATATTTACTTAATGAAACACAAGTCTGAAACGTTCGAAAAGTTCAAAGAATTTCAGAGTGAAGTCGAGAATCATCGTAACAAGAAAATAAAGTTTCTTCGATCCGATCATGGAGGCGAATATTTGAGTTACGAGTTTGGCATGCATTTAAAGACGTGTGGAATTGTTTCACAACTCACGCCACCCGGAACACCACAGCGTAATGGTGTGTCTGAACGTCGTAATCGAACCATATTGGATATGGTGCGATCTATGATGTCTCACACAGATCTGCCACTATCATTTTCGAGCTATGCATTAGAGACAGCCGCATTCACTTTAAATAGGGCTCCATCAAAATCCGTTGAGACGACTCCATATGAGTTATGGTTTGGCAAGAAGCCAAAGTTATCGTTTCTCAAAGTTTGGAGTTGCGATGCTTATGTGAAAAAGCTTCAACTTGATAAGCTCGAACCCAAATCGGAAAAATGCGTCTTTATTGGATACCCTAAGGAAACTATTGGGTATACCTTCTACCACAGAACCGAAGGCAAGATTTTCGTTGCCAAGAATGGTTCCTTTCTGGAGAAGGAGTTTCTCTCGAAAGAAGTGAGTGGGAGGAAAATAGAACTTGACGAGGTTGTTGAACCTGTTCTTGAGATGCCGAGTAGCGCAGAACTGGAAGTTATTCCAGAACAGCCATCGCCACCTGAAGAAGGAGCAGATGATGTTGATCATGCTACTCTAGTCAAAGTTGCTATTGAACCTCGCAGATCAACGAGGGAACGTACTGCCCCTGAACGGTACAACCCCGTCATGAGTGTCATGTTGTTAGACAATGATGAACCTGCGAATTATGAGGAAGGAATGATGATCCCAGACTCCGAGAAATGGCTAGGAGCCATGAAATCCGAAATGGAATCCATGTATGAAAACCAAGTGTGGACTTTGGTGGATTTACCGAACGACCGTAAGGCCGTTGAGAACAAATGGATATTCAAAAGAAAGACAGACGCTGACGGAAAAGTCACCGTGTATAAAGCTCGACTTGTCGCAAAGGGTTTCCGACAAATTCAAGGAGTTGACTACGATGAGACATTCTCACCCGTAGCGATGCTGAAATCTGTTCGGATTATGTTAGCAATTGCCGCTTTTTATGATTATGAAATTTGGCAAATGGATGTGAAAACCGCGTTCCTTAATGGTCATATTATGGAAGAGTTGTACATGGTGCAGCCCGAAGGTTTTGTTGATCCAAAGGATGCTAACAAGGTATGCAAACTTCAGCGATCCATCTATGGACTGAAGCAAGCATCGCGGAGTTGGAATCTCCGGTTTGATGAAGTGATCAAAGGGTTTGGATTTGGCCAAACTTATGGAGAAGCCTGTATTTACAAGAAAGTGAGTGGGAGTTCAGTTGCATTTCTAATACTATATGTGGATGACATATTATTGATTGGAAATGATGTTACACTGCTTGAAAGTGTAAAGTCTTATTTGAATAAGAGTTTTTCAATGAAACTGACGCTACATTAGGAGATCTAGGAGTCAAAGCGCCTGATAGGGCTTTCACAAAGTACATACCTTGACAAGGTTCTGAAGAAGTTCAGAATGGAATATTCAAAGAAGGGGTTCTTACCAATGTTGCAAGGAAAGGTTCTGAGTAAGACTCAGAGTCCTGTTACGGCAGAAGATAGAGAGATAATGAACAATGTTCCTTATGCCTCTGCGATAGGCTCTATCATGTATGCCATGCTATGTACTAGACCAGATGTGTGCCATGTTGTAAGTTTGACTAGCAGGTACCAAAGTGATCCAGGAGTGGAACCCTGGACAGCTGTCAAGAATATCCCTAAGTATCTAAATACAACTAAGGAAATGTTTCTCGTGTATGGAGGTGACCAAGATCTTGTCGTAAGGAGTTACGTCGATGCTAGTTGGGACACAGATCCGGATGATTCTAAATCTCAGTCCGGATACGTGTTTATTCTGAATGGTGGCGCTGTGAGTTGGAGGAGTTCTAAGCAGAGTGTGGTGGCGAAATCTTCAACAGAAGCGGAGTATGTTGCGGCCTCATCGGCAACAAGTGAAGCAGTCTGGATGAAGGAGTTCCTCTCAGAGCTGAGCGTGGTTCCAAGTGCGACAAGACCTCTGGCCCTGTACTGTGATAATACAGGTGCAATAGCTCTTGCCAAGGACCCAACTTCACACAAGAATACCAAGCATATTAAGCGCCGCTATCACAATTTGCGTGAGAATGTCAAGGAAGGTGACATAGAGATTTGCAAGGTGCATACGGATCTGAATGTGGCAGACCCGTTGACTAAACCTCTTCCACGAGCAAAACATGATCAACACCGAGAGGCCATGGGTGTTAGATTGCTGCAAATGTAAACTAGATTATTGACTCTAGTGCAAGTGGGAGACTGTTGGAGATATGCCCAAGAGGAAATAATAAATGTTATTGATAATCATATTTCCCGTTCATGATAAATGTTTATATCCATGCTAGAATTATATTAAGCGGAAACAAATACATGTGTGGAATATAGACGGTAATGTGTCCCTAGTCTTTCCTCTTATGACTAGTTCGTTTGATTAAGTGATGGTTAGATGTTTCCTAACCATGGATTTGTGAATCACTTAATAAATGAAGTTTGTATCATGGGTAATGATATAATGGACAAGACTCAAATTAAATAGATGTCAAATATAGTTTCCTTAGACCATGAGATTATGTCATTCCCGCTTATCGGAAGAGGGCTTTGTGAACATCAAATGTCACTTCGTAACTGGGTGATTATAAAGGTGGCTTTCAGGTTCTCCGATGATAGGTTGTTGGGTGGCATGTTTCAAGACTGGGATTTGTTCGTCCAACAGTTGGATAGATATCTCTGGTCCCTCTCGGTAGTATAGTATCCAAACGCTTGCAAGCATATGACTAAGTGGTTAGTCATAAGGGATCCTATTCTATGGGAACGAGTAAAGAGAACTTGTCGGTAACGAGATTAATCAGATATGGAGATATCAGTGGATTAAATCTCGGACAAGTAATATATCGTGAAACAAAAGGAATCGTATATGGATTAATTGAATCCCGGACATTGTGGTTCGACTGGTAAAGTACTTCGTCGAATATGTAGGAATTAATATGGGCATCCCGGTCCCGCTATTATTATGACATATTCACGAACCCGCAGAGTCACACACTTAACGTTCGATGTAGTTAGGGTTCGAGATAAATGATGGTGAGAAAGAATTTTGATTCGGAGTCCCGGATAGGATCCCGGACGTCACGAGGAGTTCCGGAGTTGTCCGGAGAATAAGATTCATATAAGGAAAGTGGTTTCCGGAGGTTTGGAAAAGGTTCGGGAATTTATCGGAAAAGTACCGGAAAGTTCTAGAAGGTTCTAGAGGGGTCTGGAAGTGGGGCCCATAGGAGTATGGGGCCCACATGGTATTAAGGGGTGGGTGGGCTAGCCTATTGGGCCAGCCGCACCATGCCCTCAAGGTCCCATGCGGGCCAAGCTTCTACAAGGGGGGGGGCGGCCGAAACCCTAGGGTTTGCTTGGAGGGCAAGCACCCCCCTAGCCGTCGGCCCTAGGAGGCGGTGGGGCGCAGCCCCCCTGGCCTCCTATCTAAGGAGGGGCCAGGGAAGGGCTTCCGCACCCAAGGAGCTCCCCCCAAGGTGCCCTAGCCGCCACCCCTCCTCCAACCCTAGCCGCACCCCTCGTCCTCCTCTCTCCCCGACAGCTGCTTGGCAAAGCCCTGTCGGATCTCCACCATACACACCACGCCACCGTCGTCGTGCTGCTGATCTCGCGAACCTCTCCACCACCTCTTGCGGGATCAAGAACGTGGAGTCTTCATCGAGCTGTACGTGTGGATCTCTCGGAGGTGTTGCTCGTGCAGCGCTTGGATAATACATCTCCTCGTGACTAGACGAGTCTAGTTGCGGGGATCGACTAGCCAACCCCTGCCTCGACAAAACACTCACGGTTTTCTTCAAGGGTGAGATTCGATCTCCATCTTGCTACCAACCTCTCGTAGATCGGATCTAGATGTTGGGTTTATTCCGCTATCTTTGCGTAGGAAAATTTTGTTTTCTATGCTGCGACCCCTTCATGTTCTTGGCGTAGTACTGGCAAGCTTCGCAGGTCTTGACTAGCTTCTCCGCGTCATGAAGCACCGCTGGCCAGTAGAACCCTTGGCGGAAAACCTTCCCCGCCAAAGATCTTGACGCCACATGACTTGAGCATATCCCTTCATGTATGTTTCTCAGTAGTTCTCGGCCTTGGTCTTGCGATATGCACGGTAGCTTGACTCCGTGTTCGCGCCGCCGGTAGAGCTCGCCGTCGATTAGGACGTAGAGCTTTGCCCGTCGGGCCACTTGCTCGGCTTTGTGGTCGTCCTCCGGAAGGACGTGCTCCACCATGTACTTGATGATGTCCTGGGCCCATGGCGGGTGGGTCCGTTCCACCAGCAGTACCTCCTGGCCAGAAGGAAGCAGAGCTTCTTCGGCCACGGGCACTGCCGGGTCTTGAGATTCCGGCTGGCTACCCGTGTTGTCGATGTAGAAGGGTCTCAACGCCGATGAAGAGCTCGAGGAAGATCTCGACGAAGAACACGAACACGAAGAACTTGAGGAAGACGCCGACGAAGAACTCGAAGTCGGCGAAGAAGAACTCAGCACTTGCGCCCCTACCTGGTGCCAGATGTCGTGTCTTGGATCACGGACACCAGGAGTAAAGGATACCCCCTTTTTATGTTCGGTATGGGGCGCAGAGGAGGCCGAAGAACTTCTTCCACCCGGAGGCATCGCTTTGACGTTCGAGATCTACGTACTAGCAAGCATCACAGAGACACAAGTAGTTTACCCAGGTTCGGGCCGCCCGGAGGCTAACAACCCTACTCCTGCATATCTGGATTGAGAGGTGTATCATGGTGTAGCTTTACAAGGGTGGTCGCGGGTGAGAACCCGGGAGGTGTTGGCTAGAGGTGGAAGACGAGCAGATCCTGACCCTGAGGAGATCACCTCTCGCCTAAGCTACTCTGGGACTTGTGCGCTACCTAGCCTAGCCTCCTTCCCTTCTGGACTTTTCCTCCTTTGGGTGCCTCGGTCCTCCTTTTATAGGCTAAGGGGATACCACAGGTGCACCCTTGGGGCCGGAGGGGTTTTGGCGGGAAAACCCCTCCGGGTTCTCTTTAGGAGGCGACGTGGCCTCCTCTCATCCAAGTATTCTTCTCAGAGGGGGCAGGTGGGATCGGCCACCTTTTCCTGAGAGGGCGGACAGAGGCTGACAGCTTTTCCGCCTCTACCCCCTCTTGCGCCTCCATCTTCTTGGCACCCAAGTCTTCTGGGAGCTTCAAGCCAGAGCTGGCAAGCTTATCCTCTTCGCGCACTAGAGGGTGGTTCCCGGGAACGAGCCTGGCCTCCTGCCGGGCGTCGGGTCCCCGGGACCTCCGTGCCTGCTTCCGGGTCGAGGGGGGGCCCCGGAGGGTCCCCGAGTCCTTGGCCTTGGTTGTCGATGTCGCACGCGTCGGGACGCCGTGGGGCAGATGGGGGGGGCAATCTGCCAGTCTTGAGCCTTGGCCTTGAGTGCCTCCTTGGTGGGCCCATGTGCGATGGACCCACTTTGACCGCATCAGGGGAACGCCATGTTCCACTGTTGCGACAACAAGCTACTCAAAAAGTCGAACAATTTTGTTTGCACAGAGGAAGCAGAGGCAGCTTTGGCACAGCTGAAGTATACGTTGACGCATGCTCCAATCTTGGCAGCTCCGAAGGAAAAAGAGCCGCTTATACTCTACATGTAGGCCACGAATTTCGTGATAAGTGCCGTCATTGTAGTTGAACGCCTCGAGGAAGGGAGGCAATGGCCGGATCAGCGCCCTGTCTATTTCATTAGCGAGGTGTTCTCAGGTTCGAAGCAGCGCTACCCTCACTAGCAAAAGTTAGCAAATGGTGTATTCTTTGCCGATAGAAAGCTACGGCATTACTTCCAGGATCACACAATCACGGTGGTCAGTAAAGCTCCATTGAAGGATATCATCAACAATGCCGACGCAACGGGCCGAGTCGCCAAATGGGGCATCGAGTTAGCAGCTTTCGACATCCAGTACAAGCCAAGAACCGCAATCAAATCTCAAGTTCTTGCCGACTTTGTTACAGATTGGACAGAGGCAATGGAGAGCACTCCTTTGCCGGATTCCCAATACTGGATAATGCACTTTGATGGCTCAAAGATGAAGGAGGGCTCGGGGGCTGGAGTAGTGCTAAAATCCCCAAAGGGAGATAAGCTCAGTTACGTCCTCCGAATCCACTTCAACGCTACCAATAATGTAGCAGAGTATGAGGCTCTCCTCCATGGCCTTCATATGGCTAAGGAATTGGGGGTGAAATGCATTCTCTGCTATGGCAACTCGGATCTTGTGGTACAACAACTTGATGGATGCTGGGACACGAAAAGTCCCACAATGGCGGAATATAGGAGAACGGTCGACGAATTCGGCAGATGCTTTGCCGGCTTAGAGGTCCGACATATCTCTCGAGATGACAATGAAGTTGTTGATGCCTTGGCCAGAATAGGCTCCAGGCAAAAGGCCGTGCCTCCAGACGTATTTCTCCATCATCTACATAAGCCGTCCATCAAAGGCGGCAACGAAGATTATCCCTTGTCAGTAGAATCAGTTCATGTATGCCTGGTAACCCCAGATTGGACCACGCCATACATGGATTTTCTGATAAATAAAAAACTGCCGAAGGACGATGAAGTGTTGAGCCGCCAAATTGAGCGCTGAGCAAAGGCTTATACAATCATTGACGGACAACTTTACAAGAGGAGCACATCCGGCATCTTCCAAAGATGCGTCTCTCCAGAAGAAGGGCGGCAAATCCTTGAGGAAATTCACTCCGGCGAATGTGGGCATCACGTGGCGGCAAAGGCTATTGGGGGTGATGTTATGAAGCTGGAGACCATAATGGTCCAGTATCTCGATCAAGAAAGCCGAGGGTGGCAAAGAGAACCCCCTGACAACGTGAGAAGAGAGAAGTACCCATTCATCCTTGATAGGAGTTGGAGACGGGTCGCCAAAGGCGGATCTCCAAGATGACGCCGACTCTAAAGACGGAAGAATGGCCCCATCAGTCATCATTCCCGTCAGTTCGACATCATCCACCACTGGGCAAGCCCAGTTGTTGGTCGGGTTGTTGGCGGCGCCTTCGTGGCCAGCATTTATAGTGAGGTGCCGAGATACATGCAACGGTCCGGAGCCGATATTTTTGCCACGCGTCACGGGATCAAGCCGTTGGAGAAGTTCCTTCCCTCCGATGCCTCGGTTACAGCGTGGGAAAAACGGAAACTAGCCCCTACATTCAAAGATGCCACTCCACTCACTCTGCCGGCTCTAACAAATCCATCAAATCGACGGACGCGTGTCAAAGTATACTCAAGTGCTTTTCGACATGAAGAGCCGGCACGTCAAAATCGACAAAGCTGTTCGGCATGGTTGCAGGTTTCTGGGAATGCTCCATGACTGATGACAACACATTGCCGGAAGATTGAAGCCAGCCGTTGAAGTACTTGAAGCTTTCCGGGGGCTACTGTTGGGGTTATGCCGAACAGGTACCCCCACGAAGGAGACTAAAGCCAGCGTACCAGGGTGGCGCATAGTGGTGGTAAGCCGAATTCCGGCTTACCGGGCGGCCCAGTACGATGAAGTGCAGGAGACCCATCCGGCTAAGGGAAGGTTCCATAAGCCGACCCGCACTGAGGATGACTTAGCCCACAAGGCGGGGTCCAAGCCGGATTAGAGTAGAACTCTGTGACTTAGTCGGTTAGGTTTCCTCCTGTAAGCCCTAGGTCCGGACGACTTTATAAGCCGGCCTATGGGACGCCTCAGGGCAAGCTCTAACACACCTTTCATTGTAATTGGCGCATATTGCCTTATAGTGAATTATAGCAGCACGTAGGGTTTCGCCACCGTTACGAGATCCGAAGCTGGGTAAACTCTTTCTCGTCCCGTCGCCGGAACCACCCTCATCTCTAAAACCCACCTCTCTACCTAGCTCGATGGCACCCCTGCCGAGGCTAGATTCGACAAAACCACGACAGACTGCTTGAGAGCCCGACGTAAGGAAACGTTCTCCACCTTCAGGGCATCCATACCATGCGGTTCTCCAGCTTCTCATGCTAAGAGGCAGAAGAAGAAGTTAGGCCAATGGGAGAAGTGCAGAAACACAGGAGCAAAGAAAGAGATCCGCTCACCTCAAGGGCTAGACTTAGCAACTCCATGAGATCGCCCTGCTGATCCTTCTGCAGCTTACTTTGTAGGATCTTGAGGATGACAGAGCTAGCAGGGATATCTTGCGAAGGCTACATGTGAGTAGGACCTTGAAAAAAGGGGTCCAACCAAGACGAAAAGTCCTCCAGCCAGTAGGATGGGCAAGGAAGGAGCTGTGATCAGATGCCCACGTTATCGCCAGCAAACAAAAGAAGAAAAAGAAATCCGCGAGCAAAGATTTGACTTACCAAGGGGGCTGTTTCACAAGAACAGAAGGCGGTGCGTCCCACCTTTAGCGTCTTGCCCACTCGAAGTTGATATCTGAGTACAATCTCCAGAAGGAGACCAGTCACAGATCGACTGGACACGGATCTGGAGCGGCTGTATGCGGTGAATCTTCCAGGTATTGAGAAGATGAGGACCAGTTAGGCCCCCTACTACCAGTCAGGTCAGGCGCCTATTTAACACGTCCGGAATATCAGGGTCATCAAGTCTGCGGAGGTTCAAGTTATGTCGGGAAGGATGATGCCCTCATTGAAACGGGGGAAAGCTCGGACCACCGTGTGCCACCGGGAGCTCAGGGCAATAAAAGAAAGTACGCTCCCAACCCACACTTGCAACCAGCAGCTTGAGATCTGGATAGTCAGATCGACGAGGTACCACCTTCACCACGCCACACTCCAACTCGACGTCCCCTTCCCCTTCAATCCTTCCCACAAGGAAGAAGAGGGAACACCACCACCCCAGATGAGGATGTATACCAAGATACCCCTCGCAGAGATTGATGAAGCACGAGATGTGGGTTATGCATACGGGAGTCAAGTGGTCGAGTTGAATCCCGTATAAGCGGAGTACAAGGCCCAGGAAGGGGTGCACCGGGGGAGAAAGCCCCCTCTGCTGGTGAGAAGCGAACAGAACACACTCATTGCCGCGGGGAGGCGGGGATATTTCTGCAATCGGGACTCGCCACGGACAACGCTCCTCGCTGGGGATGAACTCAACACAAGCCAGGCGACTCAGCTCCGCCCGGGCAATCGAGGATCCAGCACATGGCAAACCACTCTCTCCCGATGCACGACGGAGGACTAGATTTTCCATTAAGATGGCATGTGCAAAGACTGGGATTCACGTGAAAAGCAGAAGGTGAAAGGGGAAGGATGGGGAACACGGTCGATTGGATCCCCTATTTATACACAAGCCAAAGACAAACCGCTCGGAGCGCCGCCCGCACGACCCAATCGCCGGCCACCCCGCACCACGTGGCGGATAGACGCTGCACAGGACACAGCAGCATTAAAGGAAGTATCGGGAGAAGATTCGTCCTCTTATGGGGAGACTACTCGAGTACCTATGACACGGCGGGACAGGCCCGCGTGCAGCAAGTTGGATCAGCCGGGCGGTCCCACACTTTGATAAGGTGTGGCTCGGCAGTGAGGGGTCTACTGTCAACACCCCGCCCCTCGGGGGTGTCACGATCAGAGAAAGTTGTGGGCGCCACAAGATGTATCCAGACTCCCGGAGCCCCACAGGAGGGAGCGAGGAAACAGCCTCACCCGGGGGCTCCACCCAGGATAAGAAGCGGCCGACAAGAAGACAATGGCGCAATCCACCTGCGGCCCGACTTTCCGGCCGGCAGGGTGGTCGGCTAGGCAGGGGTCAACCAGACACCTCAAGCGCTCAGTTCGGGGGCGGTCCGACGCGTGGAAAGCGTGAAGACGAGCTGGCATCCGGCTGCCCCCTGGCGGTGACACCCGTCCCTTGACGTGGCAATATCCCCGCAAGGTGTCACCCATGCAGGCGCTAGAGCCAGTGAAGGGCGCCAGCGGTATAAAAGGTGGTCTGCCTTCGACGGGAAAAGGGAGGAGAAAGGAGAAAGGAGAAAGGAAGGAGAAGCACATAGAAAGAAAGAGGAGAGAGGTAGTCCCCGGGAAGGAGATCCAACTGAGGGAAAGAGAGAGGTATTCATCCACTTGTACTCAATCACTATCGTCGCATCAATACCAGATCAGACATGCAAGACGTAGGGCTTACCCTCCGGATGGCCTGAACCTGGGTAAAACCCTGTGTGTGCCTTTCTTCTCGTGTTGCGTCTGCATCGACATCGACATCATTCGCGACAACGGGTTTAGCAGAGGCGACGTAGGAGATCCCCAGTGCCCACTACCGAAAAATGATAGGGGAGGACACGGCGCTCTCCGGTGTGCGCGTTGCGACACGCGACACTACTAAAATTATTTCTATAAGCATTGTTGTTGAAATTATTTCAATTAAGAATATTAACTTCAATTTTATCCTTTTCTTGAGCAATTAATGAAGCAAGAGGAACATTATTAGGATCAATAGGTGGCGGATTGGTAGCAAGCATAGACATAATCATATCAACCTTCTCATTCAAAGAGGAAATTTCCTCGACAGAATTTACCTTCTTACCAGTTGGAGCTCTTTCAGTATGCCATTGTGAATAATTTGTCATCATATCATCCAAGAGTTTAGTTGCTGCACCTAATGTGGTGGACATGAAGGTACCTCCCGCAGTCGAATCTAACAAATTCCATGAAGAAAAATTCAAACCTGCATGAAAAGTTTGAACAACCATCCAAGTAGTTAATCAATGCGTGGGACAATTTTTAACCATAAAGTTCATTCTTTCCCAAGCTTGAGCAACATGTTCATTATCAAATTGTCTAAAGTTCATAATGTTACTCCTTAATTGTATAATTTTAGCAGGTGGATAGTATTTTCCAATAAAAACATCTTCGCATTTAGTCCATGAATCAATACTATTTTTAGGCAAAGACAATAACCATTCCTTAGCTCTCCCTCTCAAAGAGAAAGGGAAAGTTTAATGATGTCACTTTCAACTTATTTATATTTTTGCATATCACATAACTCAACAAAATTATTTAAATGAGAAGCCGCATCATCAGTACTAGCACTAGAAAATTGCTCTTTCATAACAAGATTCAGCAAAGAAGGTTTAATTTCATAAGATTCCGCTTTAGTAGCGGGTGGAGCAATTGGAGAGCATATGAAATCATTATTATTAGTGCTAGTAAAGTAGCACAACTTAGTGTTCTCAGTAGTACCCATGCTAACAAATTGAAATAACAAAACAAAAATAAAGACTACACTAATTGTTTTGGGTTTTAAAATTTTTAAACTAGTAAATAAGCAAAACAAGAAATAAACTAAGCAAGACAAAAACAAAATAAAGTGATTGAGAGTGTGAGGCTCCCGTTGCTGCAGCTCCAAAGTCCACGGCAACGGTGCCAGAAAACTGCTTGATGGTGTAGTTGATGTAGTTGGGTGATGCCCCAATCGAATGCGTGGATGTAGCAAGTAGAAGTTTTCCCTCAATTAAAAACCGAGGTTTAATCGAACCAGTAGGACTTTGAAATCAACAACGAGGTGCACGTCAACGATCTCTAGCTCTTAACCATCGACAAACATGGACCTGCACACACTCAAACAAATACTTTGCCTCGGCAAGAAGGTTGTCAATATTCCCGTTCTGCTGAAAACAAAGCGGTTAAACGAATAGTGTAGTGAATGAAATTATGGAAATGGACCAGCGAGCAAGTGAATATGAAAAGCAAGTAAACGGTGTTGCAATCAATGGAAAAAGATGAATCGGGGGCCATGGGTTCACTAGTGGTGTCTCTCCAATAAATAAAATACTCATATGGCGGGTAAACAAATTACAGTTGGGCAGTTGACAAGATTATGACACAAACTTAATCTAGCTATGAAAAAGAGTTCATGGTAATATTTAAGTAGGCATCACGACAAATAACAAAGACCGTCATCCATTTCATCTTTGTCTAAAAAGTCCACCTAGGGATCGCTATCAAGCCTGTCACCCATCGGTATTAAGTTGCAAGCAACAGACAATTGCATTAAGTAAAGCGTATGATGTAAGCAATTTTTATAATCATGTAGACATAAACACCGCTGTTTTACCCCTAGTAGCAATATCACACCCTCGTCCTTAGACATTTCTGTCACTCGAGCCCAGGCACAAGAGGGGGCATGAACCAACTATCTAGCATAAATACTCTCTCTTGGAGATACAAGCAATCACTTGGCCAAAGTAAATACACACATCGGAGAGCATGCAAGAACATAAATTAACATATACGTATCATGCACAATCTGATCATAACTTCATAATCCATCGGATCCCAACAAACACATCATATAGCATTGCAATAGTCGATCTTGATCATGTTAGGCAGCTCACAAGATCATAAACATCGAGGCACAAGGGAGAGAGACAACCATCTAGCTACTGCCATGGACCCGTAGTCCAAGGTGGAACCACTCACGCATCATCCCGGCGGAAGGCATGGCGATGTAAAGCCCTCTGGGATCAATCTCCCCTCCGGCAGCATGCCGGGAGCAGCTTCAGAATCTCCCCAAATTATGTTTCGAGGTGGCGGCGGCTTCGGGTGGAGTTCGTGGAAAATAATCACCGGCTTGACGTTTTTAGGGTTAAAGTGAAATTATAGGCGTCGGAGGGGGCCGAGGGGGTACCCCGGGCATAGGGGCAGGTCCAACCCGCGGGCCCACCTCTGGCCACGGCCAGGGGTCGTCCCTGCCCTGTTGGTGGCCCCTGGGGCTGCCCTCTAGTCTCCGTCTTCGTCTTCGTCTTGGCGTAAAAATAATTCGTGTAAATTTTCGTCCAATTTCGCGAATATTTTCAGAAGTGGATTTTCTGAAATAGAAAACAGCAAAATCGGGGAACTGTAACTGGGCATCTTGTCAATAGGTTTGTCCAACAAAAAGCCTAAAAATGATATAATAAGATAGTAAAAACATGTGAAAATGGCACAAAACAAGCATGGATCAATAAAAAATTATAGATACGTTTGACACGTATCAAGAAGGCTCAGCCTTGTCACCGGCGGCGCGCCACTGGATGTTGGAGGACATAAAACCCATGGTCTTATATTCTTGGAAAGAAGCCTAGGGCAGAGTAGAGCTGTCTCAGTTAGCAGAGATGGTGCAGCGCCTAGCGGGTGCGGCCGCAGCAGCGGCGGCGATGGCGATGGTGACCGTAGCTTTTGTTGGTGGCAACGGTGGCCTTGGATTTCTTGGGGCCCATGGCTACGTGCGTACGTGCATACGAGAAAAGTGGAGAAGAAGCAGAGGAAGAAGACGAAGCGGTAGTGCAGGGGGCAAATGAGATCTGGTCCCTCCGCTTCAATACTTATAAGGGGATAATAAAACCCTAGAGAATAATGGTGCCACTGTCACGATAAATGCGGAAGAATATCGAGGAGACCGCGATAATATCGCCAGTCAAAGTTACGAAGGAAACAAGGCGTCAAGCAACCACGGTAAACAGATGAAACATGCCAAAATGGAAATAATTTTAAAAGAATTCAGAGGCTGACTTGTTTCTAGGACGGGTTCATTGAAACTATAAAAAGGGAACTTCTCTATTTTAGCCGACTCATGGGAAGTCACAGCTAGCAGGCCGACTACTTCGGTAAAAGTAGAGGTCGAGATTCGCGGGCTTGAGTAAGGCCAAAAAGGGGAGTCGATTCACAAGTTCATTGTTATATGCAGGAAATCATCTTGGATCAGCAGTTGGCGACTTCTGAATTACGAACTCCATTGAAAAAGCCGGGTAAAGGAGTCGGACGAATACGCAGAGCTGCAGCCAAGATAAATTCGGGGGCTACTATTGGCGAGATACTTTCCGGGTACGCCCACGGAGCCGAAAAGAAGACCCGCCAAGTCCATCAAGGCCCAAGCCGGGTTACACTTCAAGCAATATGGTCTGGGCTAAGGACAAGCTGGCAAGCCCGCCACGAGTTAGCTGAAGAAGAAGGACACGGCAAGATTGGACTCCTCATACAAGACGGAGTACCAACTTGGAAGGCAAGGACCTAGAGTAGGACTTCATATTCATCTGTAACTTGGCATAGCCTGTACATCTAGGGACCCGACCACCTATATATTGGGTCCCTAGACCTTACACAAACAAGTTCTCATGTTTCCAAGTCATCGATACTCGAGTTAGCGAGATCGAACCTTGTAATCAATATCATCACCATCAATAAGAGAAAGGTAGGAAGTATGTATATACCTTCATTGAAGGGGCCGAACCTGGGTAAATGCTTTGTCCCTCGTAGAGCTAGACAATCTCCTGTACTCCAGATCACAATGGCCCCACAACTTAGCTTCCCAGAGGAGGCACTTGCCGCGACAACCCCACGACAACCGCCCCGCTGCGACTAACACCGCCGACCTGCCGCCTGGTCGCTGCCGACGCTGCACCCAGGCATCGCCGACCCGGGGCCGCAACCGCCCGGCCATCCCAGGCAGGGGAGAAGCCGCTGGTTCGCCCAGCGCCCGCGAGCTGCCTCACTATGTCGTCGTCGATCCGTCCACCGCCGGAAGACCGATAGCTCGCCATCGCCAAAACTCCGCGGCCACACCACATCGCCGCCGCCATGAGAAAAGAGCCGCGCCGCCCCACGCGTCCACCGCGAGCTCTCCCCGCACCGCCTTTGGAGGTTGGGGCCGCCACCACCGTGACGACGCTGACGGCAGCGGGGGAGGAGGACCGGGGAGGATATCGAGCCGACGGCGCGTTAGGGTTTCCCAGTGTCGCTCAAGAGGAGTGACGCGGGGGTCGGTCAGATTTTCAGTTTGTGTCAAAATCTATCTCTCTTTGTATTTCTATATATACCCAAAATCTATCTCTCTTTGTATTTCTATATATACCCTATGAGTATCACCGTAGTAGAACAACCAAATATTAGGAATTAATATTTTGGTATGAGAGCGCTTAGTCCTATGATGCCGATCTTAGACTTCTCCACCACTTTCGCATCTCGCCGCCCACAAGAAGATTAATCCCTTTCTTTTCAGGGGAGCGGCACCCGGTCTCGATCAAAGACCGGATCGGTTCTTTACATTATATTAGATCAAATTTCTCAGTTATTTAAATTAGATCCAATTAGCCAAATAAATCCCTAGATTTCAACCCTAAATTTTCCCGCGGGAAAATCAGCGTCTAAATTAGTGAAGATGAAGGCGCCCAACATGCCATCTGGATGACCGCCACTAGTAGAAAAAAGGCCTTCCGTCCGGAGCTTTAGTCCCGGCTGTGTTTGGACCCGGGACTAATATAGCATTAGTCCCGGTTTAAACCGCTAGGGCAGCCGGCCAGTTTTAGTCCCAGTTCAAATAGGATTTTTAGTCCCGGTTGGAGATACAAACCGGGACTAAAGGTGCCGTTGGAGATACCAACCGGGACTAAAGGTTTTTGGGAAAAAAATCAGAATTTTAATCGTCCCCACGCAAAAAAAAAACCTCCAAAACGAATAAACGAAAATGGTAAAAAATTCAAATTTTAAAATCCTTTGACATGCCTGTACCTCACACAACCTACTTTTAGGGAAAATTGGAAACTTTGAATTTTGATTTTTTTGCAAAAAAAGTTGATTTCTCGGTAAAATGGTAATAACTTTTACTTTACGTACAAACTCGGAAAAAATTGTGTAATATATCAAAATGTTCAGCGCGAATATATCATAATATATAAATATTACCCTATTTTTAATATAAATTCATATAAATCCTAATATATAAATATTACCTATTTTTTATATAAATTCTAATATATGAATATTATCCTATTTTCATATAGATTCATATAAATCCATTTTTTATATAATAAAGTTTTTTAATATAAATCTTTGTAAATACAAAATAAATCCATATAAAAGAAATGGGGTAATATTTATATATTAGGATTTATATGAATTTATATAAAAAATAGGGTAATATTTATAATCCACAAATTTATATTGATCTATTTTGAATTTTATGAATTCATAGGAATTTCTATTAAAAAATATTTATAATCTGAATCCGCTAGAGACAGTCAAAGGCCGTTTGGGATTTTTTTAGATTTTCAAAATTCCAAAGAGAACTATGAAAGCAGGAAGATTTAAGTTTTTGCCGGAAATTCAAATTATTTTTATTTTTTATTTTTTTGGAATTAATAATTGATTTCTGCATAAAGATTATTATTACTTAATCATTGTTGTTTATGTTCATATAGGTTTGGAATTCAAAAAATAATATCATGTGACATCAAAGACTAGGGGATAATAAGATTGATAGCATAGTATTATCAAGATGTTATGAGTGCAATCTTGGAAACTAATTAGGAAGGAATACAAAAGTTAAGCGTGTTGGGGGTGGAGCAGTGTGAGGATGGGTGACCTACCGAGAAGTTTGACCACGAGTTTCACTTTGACATGGGATTAGGGGTGATTCGAGATCTTGAGATTAGGGGTGATTCCAGATTAAACTGACAAATAATTCAAAGATTCAAAATATCGAAAAAAAATTAAAAAATAAATTTCAAAAAAAGGTCTTTTTCTACTAAAGGTCCTCCAGCCCACTTTTTCTACTAGTGCGCGTTCCTGGCCGATATGCATAAGACGCCATCTGACAGCCCCAGCTGACGGCTTCGTTCTGTTTTACATCGACACATCACTCTACATGCACATGCATGCGTTCATGGCACCGAAATCCATGGGCCAGGGACTACGCTAAGGTTACGAGACAAGATCTTTGTCGAGCATATGTATAAGAAGCGATATCAACCACGCACAGACCGGTGTGGAACGTCATCAACTTTTCTATCAACAAGGCATCGACAACATCATCGATGTGAGGGATGCGTCCAAGCGATGTACCACTTCACACCTGTTGTATCATCGCTGATATCTCATCGCCAAGGTCTACGTCAACATGGTCTTCATCAACAATCTCGTCAACAATTTGTTGTCGCCACTAAAACTAGATCGTCTACATGGATGGACACGCGTCCTCATACTTCAAGACTCGGACGACACCGACGACGTCAATGACCACGTCCGACGGCTAAGACTGCGTTGCCAAACCGACATCACTATTGTGAAAACCCTACAACCGCGCATACGGTCCTAGAAAAACATTGTGTGCTCGGTGGGTTTCCTCCAGTCTCGGCATGCAACACTGGTGGACTCACCTATAACCCCGTGTCCTCCGACATCCGCAAGACGCCCCCGGCAGCACTTTTGAAGGTGCAAAACATCGGCTCCGGTGGAACCTATGTGAACTTCACAAGGTGCAAAACATCATAGAAAAACATAACTGGAGCTCTGTCATACACATCACACAAATTTTTGTACGCCTATGGCATTATGGCTACATCGAATACGATGAGTACTACCTAGACCATGACTACCTTGACCACGGCAACATCACGATCGGCTACCTTGACATTGGCATTAAGGGCAACGTCTACGGCAACTCATCGGCAACAACTCCAATCAAAGTGTCCGTGTTGTCACTTGTGTCCATGCCATTCCCGATGTGACTGCGGGAGGGAAGAGAGGAAATGATCCATTATAGATGCAGGTGATGATAGTGGAGCGAAGAAGACAACGGAAGCGTAAGAATCTAAATACCTAGTCACAGTCGGTTTCTTCAATTTTCTCTCTCGAAACAGGCTTTCGTCTAGCTATATAAATATAGCAACCAACCGATACAACTACAGGTCCACTGCTGGGGCAAACAGCACATTCAAGCCCAAAAGAAACAAAAAGAACAAAGAAAAGAAAACAAAGCCGAAATCGGCAGATCAACAAAAGCTGATATGACTCGCAACCGCTGTGCCCTCCGGATAATTGCCACCACGCTTCTTAGCTATCCACCGCGTCTCATACCAAGCAACACCTCCAAGAAGGGAGCGACGACGACAACGCTGCTGCCCGGCCAGTACCTAGGGTTTCCCCCGATGTGTGACCTAGGGTTTGCCCCGGTATGCTGAGGGGTGGGAAGGAGGTAATCGACGCCCTTTAGGAAGGATGGCTCACCCGCAGGCGTCATCACGTCAGTGCCGAGACGGCAGGGATTTCTCCCAAACTCCAAGAGACCACCCCCCAAACGCTCTAGATAGCTCCACCAAGCCTGCCGCCCACCAACGTACGCCACCACGATCTTGCAGTCATCCCTGTCGTCTCCCCGTGGTCCATGCGTGATGCAGGGGGAACCGATTGACGGCGACTCGGCGGCATGCGGGAGGGAACTGCCTCCACCGCCAAATGATAGTAGCCGACCGGATGCAGCAACATGGCAAACCGGGCCCAAAAGGGCCTGTAAAGCCCCGCCACCGCACTGCAGCCAGGGCACCGCCGCCACCATCACCTGCATAAGCTCCTGCACCTCCGTCCCCCGGCGATCCCTCACCACGCCTGGGCGGCCCACCCGAGCCCAGACGGGCCCAAAGGTGCCTAGATCCGAGTCCAGGGCACTGTCGGCCGCGCGCCGACGACCGGCCGGCTGCCCCTGGCTGCCCGAGCTTCCCCGTCGCCAACAGCCACACCACCGCCGCCACGGCCACCCAGTGCTCGCCGGGCCGAAATCGGGTCGAGGTGCACCACCGCGTGCCGCCGCGCGCCGCGCCGCCGGCCCAAACGCGCGGGGAGAGGTTGTCCCGCCGCCGCCGCCGTCGGAGCCGCACTGGCCGAGCCCGGCAGCCCGACCCGACGGTGGCAGGGGAGGAGGGGGAGAGAGGCGGCGGCGGGAGAGGATTCCCCTGCTCGCCCGCGTGGGGGCGAGGCAGGGGACGGAGAGGAGAGGGAGAGGGAGAAGGGGAGGGGCGGCGCGCGTTAGAGTTGGGTCGCGGGGGAGGAGAGTTGGGTCGCGGCGGCTACGATTAGAGTTGGGTCGCGAGGGAGGAGAGTTGGACCCGGTTGCTTCAATCCCACTAGCACNTGACCAAAGTCGTCAATGACTGCTTGAACTGCTGTTGGTGTGGTAACTGTCACCTCAGGCACTACAAGAAATATGCTATCTAGTGACCCTCCATATTGGTCACTGAAAGGTCACATTTTTTCATTTGTGACCTTTTTGTGACCAAAAACAGTTGGTCAAAAGATGAGCGTCACTAATGAAACTACATGACCTTTTTTGGAAATTGGTCATAGACGTCTGTGACGAAAAAAAGGTCACAGATTTTATGACCAAATTATTTGGTCACTGGCTATTTCACCAGACCACGTCAGATCCAACGTGGCAGAGCTGACGTGGCAAAATAGTGACCAAATTTATTGGTCGTAGATTACAATCAGCCCAGCCCAGTCAGCTGTCTATATGGGCCAAGCCCAACAATTCAGCACATTAATTATTTTTTCCTGTCAATTTGGTTCACCCACGTGGGCCAAGCCCAGTGAAACGGCCTTTGATTTTCTGGGCCGTGGCCTATTAGGCGTCCGTTTATTTTTTTTTACAGTCCTTTCTTTTATCTCAGCCTTTCTACAGTCCATTTCCTGTTTGGGCCTCAGCCTTTTTACAGCCCAATTAATTTTTGGCCTTTTTCAATTAGTTCAACCCACTCTTCATCTTTCTATTTCTCATGTATTTGCAGCACACAAATGACAAACATTTCAAATGGAACAGGCAGAGAACATACGAAATTCTTAAAATGCTAGATCAATCAGCCTATTACAGATTTACATAGTGTTCATACAACCAGATATGCAGAATACTACAGAGTACAATTATAACTAGGTACTCGGTGCCTTGTCGGCCTTCAGGCTTCTGCAAATTTCTTTGGCCTGGAGCTCCTGTAAACAAGAGGTAAGGCCACACTTAGCTTTAATGAAGAGAATATCTACTAACAATAAAAACTAGGTCTACATCAGTTTGGAAGACACAAATGTTCATTTGGTTGGGCACGAAAATCATATGCTGGAACAACCATCTTAATCAAGCAAACGATTTGCTATCGGAGCATGAAAAAAGGAAGCAGCACATGGCATGAAAAGACCTAGGAAACCATATAGATCTAAGAAATGAAAATTGCAATACAGGTATGTATTCAAGTGCTTAGCTGTAATGCATATAGTATATTCCTGTAATGCAAAAACAATACAATGAATAATGCATATAGTATTCCTGTAATGCATATACAATTGTGAAAACAAGATCACTCAGAATCAAGGCAAGTAAAATGTACTCATCAGCAGAACACATCTACCAAACCAGATCATGATAGAGCAAAGACCAGAAGGCAATGGGGTTCAGACATGCAAGTCACGAACCTTGACGATATTGCCAACGAGGTGGGGCGTCTGATTGTTGAGCTTGGCAATGTGACCATTAGCAGCCTCCGTCAAGTAAATACCATCCCAGCTCCAGTGGGTTGACGGATCAACACAAGCAGTAGCACTAGGCTCACCGCTCACCGCATCTCGCTGTAACGTTGAAGTTGTAAGCGGCTTTGGCAACTGAACCCAGAGCCCCACAACTGCCCTAGGTAGCTTCTTGGCAAATTCTGAAATGAAAAGCATAAACGGTTAGGCCACTGCATGCGTGCCATTTTCATCAGCAATAAAGCATCTGAATACTAGTATATATGTCTAGTAGTTCAGACAGAAACATCGTCACTGCCTGAAAGATTAGGTTGGAAAAGACAAGCCCTAACTGGTACAAGGACAACACATAAATGGTAATTCTAGAGAAGAATCTAGATATGACAGGGAAACGTATCAAGAAAATGAAGTACCAACCAGTTTCCTTAATTAAAAAATGATACAAGTGCAAAGCATAACAAAGGTTCACTGCCAGCAAGTTATAATCAAATGCCAGGAGGTGATGCAAATAAAGTAAACTCAGCACAGGTTATTTCAAAGATCACTGACTGATTCATATAGGAAATGCAATAATAATATAGTAATCAAGTTAGCTACAAAAAATATGCTATAAGCCACTAAAATTCTAGCATTGCTAATCATATACAATCTCATAAAGAAAAAAATGGAACTCATTGGTATGACTTTACTACAATGAGCATCTTAATGTTTGCACAACTTCGGGGAGACTAATGCCTCCAAAGCAACACAGAAAATTAGGCATCATAGAGAAGATTAGGCTTAGTCAACACAAAAATTTCAGACATATGATTGTCATATTTCAGTTAATCGTTGGCCCACAAGTCAGGACAGAATAAAAGATACAGAGGCTACAGTAGGGGTCGGAGAAGAAGGCCACCACTACTGTTGTTGCGGTGCGGTGAACTTGCCACCGGTGAAACTGGAAGTAGAGTCGAAGTCAATTACCGGCCAGGACTAGCATGACGCACGTCAGGTAAGTGGCTGCGGCCAGCATAGCAGCAGCACTGAGACTTGTCCTGAGAAAGACACAAGTTAACTTCCAGCAAAAAGAACAATTAGATGCTGAACAATAGGAACATATAAATCTAGTCCTACATATAATGCGATAGACAAAAATAAATCAAAACATCAGAGATAGACAAAAATAAATCAAAACTATGTGTTTATGAAATGGAATCAATTAATGACCAGATACACTTATGTCATGCAATGAAATATCAATAAAATCGTGTACACAGATGGTGCTTTAGGCATCTCTTCTCATGTTCACTTCACTATTGCACTACCAATTTCCAAAGTATATTCTGTTCTTACTACATTCTGTTCCTACTACATTCCAGGGATAGGACAGAGCCAGTATGTCATTCTGTTCTTACTAAATTTCATCAACTTCACTATTGCATTACCAATTTTTAGGGGTAGGACATATACAGTATGTCATTCTGTTCTTACTACAGTCCATAACTAGAACTAGGTAACTAAAAACAACCAGTGAACCGAAGCAGTACCTAAACATGCCAGTCTAGTCAAATTTCCAATACAAAGTCCATTGAATATCGTTAGAGAGTAACAAACCCTAGACGAGATCATCCACGCACCTTGCGAGAATCAGAACAAGAAAGAACGCAAAGAAACCATAACCCTAGACGAGCCGCACGGGTCCGGACTCGCAGCGAGATCCGGATCGGGGTGACATGCGAGGGGGCGTTACCTAGGGTTCCCGGATGGGAGGACGGCCGGGGATGCGTCCGCAGCCGTGGGGGAGAACATGGGTGCCACGCTGTGGTCGGGGTTTCGCCGCGGTCCACGCGCGCAAACCCTAGGCAGACCACGCGCGCGCCGCGGTCCGGCCAGCTCGACGGAGCGCCGCGCATCGAAGCACGCATGCGCATGCCGGCGCGCAAGCCAGCCGCGACGCCATGGTCGCCGGGCGGTGGCGCCTCCATCTCCGGCGAGGCGGAGGCGGGCGCTGGTCGAACTGTTGCCAGCAGCCTTCTCCGCGCCTCAAGAGGGAGAAGGAGGGATGCGGCGACGCCTCCATCTCCGGCGAGGCGGAAGCGGGTGGTGGTCGATCTGTTGGCCAGCAGCAGGCTTCTCCCCACCTCAAGAGGGAGAGGGGTGCGGCGGCGCAGGAGAGGGAGGTGAAGACGGATTTGGGGATCTAGGGTTAGGTTTCGACAGGGGTTGGATTATATGGTGGATAATGAATTTCGCCCCCGCGCGCAGATGTCGAAATTCTTCCTCACTTCATCCTTATAACATTATAGTGTGGCTGTAAGTGGGACCTGCGTTTCCTGACCCCACCGTGTATAACACACAGTGGGTCAATTTGGTAGTTGGTGTACCTTTTATTTAGTTCCAAGCCCAGCAAACGCCTTCTATGGGTTAATTAGAAGCAATGTGCTATATGGACGCCACCGACGAACTGTCCCAGTGGTTGCCTACTCCAAGGAATAGGACCAGGGCGCGTGTTCGAGTCTTACCCCTCTTGTTTTTGTGCCATTATTGATTAGCCGGTTAGCCGGGTTGGTCCCACTTGACAGGCGGGACGGGTGGGTCCCACATGTCAGGGGGGATGGGCGTTCCCCACATGTTAGGCAGGATGAGTGGGTCCCACATATCAGTGAGTTCAAAATTATAACTAGTACTGACACATAAGTAAAATTGACACGTAGGCAAAACTGCTGAGTTTTTGTGCCATTATTGATTAGCCGGGTTGGTCCCACTTGACAGGCGGGACGGGTGGGTCCCACATGTCAGGCGGGATGGGCGGGCCCCACATGTCAGGCGGGACGGGTGGGTCCCACATGTCAGTGAGTTCAAAATTATAACTAGTACTGACACGTAAGCAAAAATGACACGTAAGCACTGACACGTAGGCAAGACTGCTGAGTTTGACTTTCAACTAATACAAATAACCACTAGCCGTTTACGTTATGACCAATTCATGCAATGAAACTGTGACCTTTCTCATAAAATTGGTCGTTATGTTTTCGGCTTTGGTCCCTCCAAAACAGCTTACGACCAAGTGGTTCGAAATGGTCATAAATCTATGACCAATTTTTTCAGGATCACTGACAAAAGGTCACTAGATAGCATATTTCTTGTAGTGAGGACTCACATCATCAGAGAGTTGTGCCACAGAATTGGGAGAAGCAGATTGTACCATCACCATACACTCCACGCTTCCATGTTTTAACAAGCCCTTGAGTTTGCGCAAGCCCACACGCCGACAAACTGACACTTTTGTTTGCACCCCTCGCAACGTGATACGTTTCTTGTCATGAGTGAAACGCATAATTTTCTTGCGCCGGTGCACTCACATTGGGCTGTGCAGATCCAGCCAATCAGCTCCAAGTATCATATCATAACACCCCAGGTTGAGCACATGCACTGCATGAGTGAAAGTGTGACCTTGCACGCCCCACTCAAAATCTGGAACAAATTCGGTACAGTGAACAGGATGACCATCTGCCACTGTGAATTGACGAGCTTCCATTGGCTTGGTGGAGCACTGCAAACGCTGAGCTAGGTCATTGCTGATGAACGAAGCTACAATACCAGAATCGATGAGGATCAAGATCTGGTGTTTTCCAACTGTCCCTTGCAGACGAATAGTATTCTTCTTCTTAGCCACCATGGGAGTATCTGTAGCAGCCAAAAGCATCAGGTCATCAGTCTTAGATTCGCCGTCGCTGTCCTCCTCCAGCGCGGTAGCACTGATGGGTAAAATCTCCATGAGTTCCTCAATTACATGGAGAGGAATTTTATCCGGGCACTTATGTGTTTTGCTCCAGCGTTCACCACAAGTAAAGCAAAGGCCCTTCGATCTGCGATAAGATTTCAAAAGTGTCCAATCTATCTTCCCATTTTGAGTGGACAGGTCGCTTGCCCTCATCAGCTTTGACTGTACTTTTCTCCCTAGGATTGTACTTGTCCGGAGAAGGAGTTACTCGAGCACTGAATTTCCCACTGTCTCTGAGTTCAGAACGAGCAGGAGAGTGTTTCTTATTGAATGCCAAGTCTTCTTCCTGCATCATGGCCAATAAACTAGCAGTATCGAGATCTTGGGGAGAATGCAGATGGATTGCAGTACGAATGTCATCATGCAAACCATGCAAATACTCATCAACGAAAAAAGCCTCATCTAATGCAGAATTATAGAGCAACAACTGGTTCCTAAGCATTTCGAATTTCTCAGTATAATCGGAAACTGTGCCTGTCTGGCGCAGAGCACGTAATTGTCTATGATAGTACATGTATTTAGTTTTTCCAAACTTCTCATGAACTAATCGGCACATCTCTCCCCAATCATCTAACTTACGCAACGCCTGAACATTCCTTAGCCATAAAGCAGCAATACCTCTAAAATTCAGAGAAGCATATCGAGTGCGTAAACTATCCTGAACATGATAGAGCTCGAAATAGGTTTCGCAATCTTGTTGCCACACTTTGGGATTACCACCCTCAAACTTGGGGAAATCCATTTTTGGTGTAGGACCATGCCCACCAGTACCACGACCAATCTCACGATTCAAATTGTGCTCATGGAAATCGACATGAACTGGAGCTTTGGCGTGAGGTGATGGATTGGTACCTGTGACCGGGGTAGATCGCTGGTTCCCAAGGATACCAGGCGCATCTCCCCAGTAGAGTGAAGCATCACGGCGGTCATGAGACCCGGAGCCTGAAGCCTGTACAGATGGGTGCGTCGCTGCAGCTCCTGGCAGCGAGGGCAGCGAGGATCCGTGAGGATAGAGATCCATGCCCATCCCGTCTCCTGCGTCGTGCGGTGTCACCAACACATGTTTCAGTGCCGTGCCTGGGCTGGACTCGAGGGCAGCGAGCCGAATCGTGAGGTCGTCAACGCGCTGTTGCCCAGCCGTTACCACGTTCGTCGTATCGGCGAGGCTGCCTTGCATCTCGTCGATCTTCATCTGCATCCCGTTCAAGGAGTCCAGGACCTGCTTCATGTAGGCCTCCATGGCTAAGTTATGTGTCAAAATTTTCTCCCATGGAAGTCTTTAATTCGGCTTCCACCTGATGGAGTGCGCGCTTGGGAGCCAGCGTAGAAGACGGAACTCAACCCAAATTGAAACCAGACCGTACGAGGGTGTCTCGAGGAGAACTTTGTGCCGAAATTTCAGAGAAATTCGGCACCCTGCGTACAGAAATCCGAGGATTTGTTGGTTCAATCGAGGGATTTTACGAGCTCGCGTGGATCGGAACGAGAATCTGATACCAATTGTTATGATCACACATGTTGGATACAAGGGAAGAGGGGATTCGGGAGAGGAACTGGGACTTGGGAAGGAGACAGAAGCAAGTTGGGGATCTGGAATAGAGTTTCAGGTTTCTTCTGTTACACGATGCCTCCACATGAGGACTTTCATCCCCTTTATCTGTTGATCATGCACGCACACTTACAAGGCCGCGTAGCCCATGACGCACGGCCCACTCGCACACACCCGCTTCCGAGTTTGGGTCCAGGAACAGGTGCCAGGCGTGACAGGAGCCAGTGTTGTCAAAGCTCAAATAAAACTAGAATGATGTCAAGAACCAGGATTAATGGGGTCAATTCTGGTGTACCCATAGCTATTATTTCTTTGCTCATCAAATTTTTGTGATGTCGCTTGACCACATAGTCACTGTGTAGCTCCGCCATTGTCGCCATCGACGAGGTTGTACCTAAACAGGCCAAACCTGAAGTAGGCATACCCGCCCTCCATGCCTAGCTGCACACTAGGAAAGTAAGAATCGGCGGCGACGTGGAAATTAATCCAAGTTTTTTTTTCTTTTAACTTCCCTAGGCTAGCTCCGTGTGGCCCCCCATCAAAAGATGACAAAAGGGGTAAATCACACAATCCTCTCCAAATTCCAATCACACGAGTACGCCCGAGTACTCCCTCCGTCCAAAAATAAGTGTCTTTGAATTGTCCAAATATGGATGTATCTAGACATATTTTATATATAGATACATTCATATTTTGACAAATCTAAGACACTTATTTTGGGACGGAGGGAGTATATGTCTCGGAGTCAATACACAGCTTTCAATCCGGCCGCCTATTTCTACTAGTATGTGTCTACGAGTCCATCGTCCATCGTCCATCGTCCAGCTGATCGGAGTACCGCGATGGATGCGACCCATGGCGGCATGTGTCCAAGTACAACGGCCACATATGAAGAATTTAGAATTGTGGCGATTGTTTGAAGAAGAAGAAGAAGAAGAAGAAGAAGAAGAAGAAGAAGAAGAAGAAGAAGAAGAAGAAGAAGAAGAAGAAGAAGAAGATCAACTATATCCCAACGAGCCAGCCGCCGCCGAGGAGCCCAAAGATGAGGCATTGTCGTTATCGGTTTTCTCCTCAAAAACAAATGAGTGGGAATGCCGAGATTTTTTGCCTGAGCATTCCACCCGTGAGCACTATCTCTACGATATATGGACGGAGCCACGGTGTGCGCAGATACGGAAGTCGGCCACGTATTGGCACGGCTCACTATATGTGCATTGCCACAAGAACATCCTTATGATCCTACGCAATTCACAAGCGACGTACGACTTGGTCCAGCTTCCCGGGATACCCTTGGAAGAGGAAGAGCGCGCTGGCATTGACGACCTTCCCACTAGAGCCGTCTTAGGGAGCTACGAGAAGGGGATCCACTACGTGGAATTTGATAGGTTCCAGCTCCAGGTATGGGCACTGAATGAGTCAGTTAATGGGCGACTAGGGTGGACCCCCACTCACCAGGCCAACCTTAGTCCATATGTTCGTCGCATGAATCACTCGTCACTACCTACGCAATCGATGGTGCCATGGAAGGAGGTCAAATCAAAGAATGCTAAACTCAGCTTGTTTGAACCTCTTAGTGACATTGAGAAAGGATACCTCAAGCTCCTCCATGAGCTGCGGACCTGCGGTATGGCCCTGGGGGGAGACGAATGACCACAAAAGTCAAAAAGGATCCTCGGTACTCGTGGGACTCGGACGAGGACAACTTCATCGACATGGACGGAAGCACCGCCCACCTGGAGCCGCTGCGGTATGAGCACTGCAGGATCATAGGTCTGCATCCACACAAGGACATCCTCCTCCTTTGTATCAGCGGCAAGGTCTTGGCGTACCATCTCAGCACCTCGAGGATGCAATTCCTAGGCAAAGAGCTCGTTCGTAATGCCCAACAATGCACGCAACTCCACATCAACTACGGCGTCACACGCGCGTTCCCTTACCGCCCTTGCTACGTCGACGCCCTCCCAACGACCAAGATGTCACGTGGGGTCATCGGTTTCTTTTGCTAAATAGGATATTCTCTGTTAATATTTTGTGGTACTTAGGTATCACCCATATTCCCTCGACTTAGATTGTGATGTACTCATGTTAATCAAAGCCTGTGTTAAACTTTATGGTATATATCGCAATATGCAAACTGGTTATGCGGTTTATTTTGTGAAATGACCTCCAGATCTACTCCCTCCGTTACTAAATATAAGATATTTTATCATTTTTTTTCCATCCGTATCTAGACATGTTTTAGTGCAAGGTTCATGTCTAGATACGGATGAAAAGAGAAATGCTAAAACATCTTATATTGTGGAACGGATGGAGTATTAAGCAACAACAAGCATTACATCGCACCTCTGCAAAGAAGGAAATCTATACCTAATAATAAAGTCATTAAAGGTTCTTTGGTTGGTAGGTGTCTTTTGTTTGGTTCGTACGTAGCATCGATCGATGGGTTCGTTTTTGTTTCGAATTGGTAGGTCACGTCATCCGATTGTCCAAAACTAATCTATCTATACCTAATAATAAAGTCATTAAAGGTTCTTTGGTTGGTACGTGTCTTTTGTTTGGTTCGTACGTAGCATCGATCGATGGGTTCGTTTTTGTTTCGAATTGGTAGGTCACGTCATCCGATTGTCCAAAACTAATCTAATCTAAGCGAGCCTATTTTTGGTTCGTACGTAGCATCGATCGATGGGTTCGTTTCCGTTTGTCCTTGCCAAAGTGGGCCAAGAGTCCAACCGATGGGTCAACAAAAACTAATCTAATCTAAGCGGGCCTATTCTCTTGACACCAGCCCAACCATCTGAAGAAAAATTCTTGGTCGGACACTTCTCGAGACGAAGACGACCTGTACGTGAACACGAATACTTCTCGAAGACGAAGACGACCTGTACCTGACCACGCAGCCATGGTGCGCCCGTATCAATCTATATAAACAGGTCTTGAATCGCCTGATCGAAACCCCAACTCGACCTTGCCTAGCCTCGAAACCCCAGCTCGACATCGTCATTGCCCCGCTGAAAATCCGCTCCAGCTCGAATTTGCCGCCGTTCTTCTGATCGGAACTCCCAACTCGACCTTGCCTAGCCTCGAAACCCCAGCTCGACATCGTCATTGCCCCGCTGAAAATCCGCTCCAGCTCGAATTTGACGCCGTTCTTCTGATCGGAACTCTCGGTCAACACTGCTTGGTTCTGCAAACGAGAAGCTGCGAGACACGGTACTCACTTCTCCTGATGTCTGCTCTCCTCATGTCTGCTAGTTATAAACAAAGTCCATAAGTATAGATTCTGTCATGATGTGTATAACGATAAACTGAACAAAACAGCCGGAAGCCACCCAAACCGAGACAAATGGCGATGTCCGCCATATTCCGACGTGTACCGATGAACGGCGATCGCGGACTGCCTTGGCGTCGACCAACTCTACTACTCAATAGTGTCCCTCTCCGACAACAGGAGCACAGGTGCCTCTTCTCTGAACCCTGACATGAACTGAAGATAGCGAGTACCATAGAGCTCAGCCTCAGACTGCGAGGAGATCGCAAAGCAGAGTTACGGTACAGAATTTCAGTTCACCGAGCGCGTGGAAAATGCTCGGCAAACATTTGCACGACGGAAGGATCTCGATAAAGAATTTTTTGGAGATATGCTGTCAGTGTTTGCCGTGAGCATGCTCACTCTCAGCAAAGGCTTTTTACCGAGAGTTTTTGCCCCTTTGCCGTGTGTCCGAGGCACAAGGCAAACGTCCTTTTTCATGTAATGTGTCCCTATAAAACGATCTCTCATGTGTTCTTGATCCCGGCCACACGACAATCTCGATAGTCTTCATGGGAAGGAAAGAATAATGCAGTATCCAAATTAATTAAGCCTTCAGCACACATATAAAACGTGTATTGATCGACCTCTTTAATTGATGGAAAACGTAAAAAGACGACAAAAAAAGGTAAATCACACAATCCTTTCCAATTCCAACCACACGTACGTATATGTGTCGATCGGCATCTTCGGAACGAACTTTGGAAGGTTCACGCGCACGCAAGTATCGTACGTATACGTCTCGGAGTCCTACCCAGCTTGCAATCGGACTCGATCACCGACCTCGCTCGCCTATTTCTACTACCGTACTACGTCCGTCGTCCATCGTTCTCTTGTCCCTAGCTACGGTCTGCTCCAGCTGATCGGAGTACCGATGGACGCGACCCACGGCGACGGCATCCACCACCTGCCCCACGACGTGATCCTCGACATCCTGCGCCGCCTTCCTCTACACGCGCTCGTCAAGTCACGGCGCGTCTGCCGGGCGTGGCGCGCCGCCGTCGACGACACCACCCTCCTCCTCACGCACTTCCGTCGGCTCTTCCCACCACGCGCCTTCCCCGGCATCTTCACCAGCCTAGAGGAGTGCGGAGAAGAGTCCTCCTTCTTTGCGCCCGCACCATCGTCACGACCGAGATGTGACATCGGGGCCGACAACGAGCATGGCTTTCGATACCCTCTCTTCGAGCACCACTGGGCCTCTGTGAAGGACCACTGCAACGGTCTCTTGCTTCTCTGTAGTGGACCATTGCAACGGTGGCATAAAACACCCGAGCAAAGCAGCTGCTATTGCGTGTGCAACCCGGCAACGGTTCGGTGCGCCTGGCTCCCGTTGCCGCCGACGGAGCTGTTCGGGAGTTTTACCGAAGGCGTGTTCCTTGCTTTTGACCCGGCCGTGTCACGCCACCACGAGGTGTTCTTGTTTCCCAAGACAATGACTCAGCTGCGCCCTGGTATGGAGGAGGTGGTCCCGCCATGTGTCCAAGTACAAGAGCCACGGATGAAGAATTTACGATTGTGGCGATTGTTTGAAGAAGACCAACCATTTGAAGAAGAAGAAGAAGAAGAAGAAGAAGAAGAAGAAGAAGAAGAAGAAGAAGAGCAACCACAAGATCAACTACATCCCAACGAGCTAGCCGATGATCCCAAAGATGAGGTATTGTCGTTATTGGTGTTCTCATCACGAACAAACGAGTGGGAATGTCGCGATTTTTTGCCCGGGAATTGCACCCCCGAGCACCACCTCTACGACATATGGTTGGAGCCACGGTGTGGGCAGATATGGAAGTCGGCCACGTATTGGCAGGGCTCACTATATGTGCATTGCCACAAGAACATCCTTATGATCCTACGCAATTCACAAGCGACGTACGAGATGGTCCAGCTTCCCGGGATACCCTTGGATCGGGAAGAGTGCACTGGGATTGACGACCTTCCCACTAGGTCGGTCTTAGGGAGCTATGAGAAGGGGATCCACTACGTAGAATTTGATAGGTTCCAGCTCCAGGTATGGGCACTAAATGAGTCAGCTGATGGACGACTAGGGTGGACGCCCACTCACCAGGCCAACCTTAGTCCATACGTTCGTCGCATGAATCACTCATCACTACCTACGCAATCGATGGTGCCATGGAAGGCGGTCAAATCAAAGAAAGCTAAACTTAGCTTGTTTGAACCTCTTAGTGACACTGAGCAAAGATGCCTCGAATATTTCCACGAGCGATGGTACGGCCCGAGGGGAAGACGGAGGACAACACAAGTCAAATCACTACCGGAAAATCGAGATTTGCCGTGTGAACCAATATTTGCCGTGAGCAGTCCGGACTGCGGAACACGGCAAAGAAATATATGCCGTGCGAGGATACAAGGACTCACGGCAAAGAAATAAATCACGGCAAACAAAAACGACAACACACGGCAAAGAAAACCACACGGCAAAACGTGAATAATGCACACGGCAAAGTCAGCCCTCTCGGCAAAGATTCTTTACCGTGTGTCTTACCATTTGTCACGGCAAAAAATTTGACCAAAATTTGCCACCGGTCCTCAACATTTCGCGGGAAAACATTTCCCGTCGCGCGCATCGTTCCCGCGTCCTAAAAAAAATCGCGGGAACCTCTTTGCCGTGAGGGCAGCACGAGGCGCACGGCAAATAAAATCTATGCCGTGTGTTCTGTCCCTCGGCTCACGGCAAAGATAATCTTTGCCGTGTGCACTTGTCCACAGCACACGGCAAACAATTAATTTTCCCCCTCTTCCATTTTCATCGTTGTTTCCGTAGACTTGTTTTGTTTCATTTCTTGTTAATGCTTATAATACACTGATTTACTTGAATCAATTATGTTTTTGATTATTTATATAACCCTCCGGTGGTAGTGCGGGCCGCATGCGTCGTCGCAACCTTGATAGTGGAACCGGCGCCGAGAGGGGTAGACGCATTAGGGCAAAGCACTCAACATAGGCACTCAGCATAGATGAGAACACACACATGAAATAAGTCCAATGCAAGCTTTGTTGGGATTCCGACGCTCCGGACCCCCGCTACGGCGAAACCCTAGACCCGCTGGAAAAAAGTCCAGCCTGTCGATCTACCCCTTTGACCGGCGCCGAGAGGGGGTAGACGCATGAACTTTTTTGCTTCTTTGTGTTAGGTTGGTACATAGGACCAATGGGAACCAACATTCCATGTGTTCCGTCACATGATTCCGTGCCCGGCACCCGAAACGGGAGTTTCCACCTTAAGTGTCGGAACTTAGTACGGAGTAGGTAGGGTTCGTGATGCGGGTCGCACCTCGGAGCCGTATCTTGGTTCCCGCAACCTACCAACACACTCTTATACATATATTAGGTACCAATGCAAGCTTTGTTGGGATTCCGACACTCCGGACCCCCGCTACGGCGAAACCCTAGACCCGCTGGAAAAAAGTCCAGCCTGTCGATCTACCCCTTTGACCGGCGCCGAGAGGGGGTAGACGCATGAACTTTTTTGCTTCTTTGTGTTAGGTTGGTACATAGGACCAATGGGAACCAACATTCCATGTGTTCCGTCGCATGATTCCGTGCCCGGCACCCGAAACGGGAGTTTCCACCTTAAGTGTCGGAACTTAGTACGGAGTAGGTAGGGTTCGTGATGCGGGTCGCACCTCGGAGCCGTATCTTGGTTCCCGCAACCTACCAACACACTCTTATACATATATTAGGTACCAATGCAAGCTTTGGTGGGATTCCGACGCTCCGGACCCCCCGCTACGGCGAAACCCTACACCCGCTGGAAAAAAGTCTAGCCTGTCGATCTACCCCTTTGACCGGCGCCGAGAGGGGGTAGACGCATGAACTTTTTTGCTTGGTTGTGTTAGGTTGGTACATAGGACCAATGGGAATCAACATTCCATGTGTTCCGTCGCATGATTCCGTGCCCGGCACCCGAAACGGGAGTTTCCACCTTAAGTGTCGGAACTTAGTACGGAGTAGGTAGGGTTCGTGATGCGGGTCGCATCTCGGAGCCGTATCTTGGTTCCCGCAACCTACGAACACACTCTTATACATATATTAGGTACCAATGCAAGCTTTGGTGAGATTCCGACGCTCCGGACCCCCCGCTACGGCGAAACCCTACACCCGCTGGAAAAAAGTCCAGCCTGTCGATCTACCCCTTTGACCGGCGCCGAGAGGGGGTAGACGCATGAACTTTTTTGCTTGGTTGTGTTAGGTTGGTACATAGGACCAATGGGAATCAACATTCCATGTGTTCCGTCGCATGATTCCGTGCCCGGCACCCGAAACGGGAGTTTCCACCTTAAGTGTCGGAACTTAGTACGGAGTAGGTAGGGTTCGTGATGCGGGTCGCATCTCGGAGCCGTATCTTGGTTCCCGCAACCTACGAACACACTCTTATACATATATTAGGGACCAATGCAAGCTTTGGTGGGATTCCGACGCTCCGGACCCCCGCTACGGCGAAACCCTACACCCGCTGGAAAAAAGTCCAGCCTGTCGATCTACCCCTTTGACCGGCGCCGAGAGGGGGTAGACGCATGAACTTTTTTGCTTGGTTGTGTTAGGTTGGTACATAGGAACAATGGGAATCAACATTCCATGTGTTCCGTCGCATGATTCCGTGCCCGGCACCCGAAACGGGAGTTTCCACCTTAAGTGTCGGAACTTAGTACGGAGTAAGGTAGGGTTCGTGAATGCGGGTCGCACCTCGGAGCCGTATCTTGGTTCCCACAACCTCCCAACACACTCTTATACATATATTAGGGACCAATGCAAGCTTTGGTGGGATTCCGACGCTCCGGACCCCCGCTACGGCGAAACCCTACACCTGCTGGAAAAAAGTCCGACCTGTCGATCTACCCCTTTGACCGGCGCCGAGAGGGGGTAGACGCATGAACTTTTTTGCTTCTTTGTGTTAGGTTGGTACATAGGACCAATGGGAACCAACATTCCATGTGTTCCGTCGCATGATTCCGTGCCCGGCACCCGAAACGGGAGTTTCCACCTTAAGTGTCGGAACTTAGTACGGAGTAGGTAGGGTTCGTGATGCGGGTCGCACCTCGGAGCCGTATCTTGGTTCCCGCAACCTACCAACACACTCTTATACATATATTAGGTACCAATGCAAGCTTTGGTGGGATTCCGACGCTCCGGACCCCCCGCTACGGCGAAACCCTACACCCGCTGGAAAAAAGTCCAGCCTGTCGATCTACCCCTTTGACCGGCGCCGAGAGGGGGTAGACGCATGAACTTTTTTGCTTGGTTGTGTTAGGTTGGTACATAGGACCAATGGGAATCAACATTCCATGTGTTCCGTCGCATGATTCCGTGCCCGGCACCCGAAACGGGAGTTTCCACCTTAAGTGTCGGAACTTAGTACGGAGTAGGTAGGGTTCGTGATGCGGGTCGCATCTCGGAGCCGTATCTTGGTTCCCACAACCTACGAACACACTCTTATACATATATTAGGTACCAATGCAAGCTTTGGTGGGATTCCGACGCTCCGGACCCCCGCTACGGCGAAACCCTACACCCGCTGGAAAAAAGTCCAGCCTGTCGATCTACCCCTTTGACCGGCGCCGAGAGGGGGTAGACGCATGAACTTTTTTGCTTGGTTGTGTTAGGTTGGTACATAGGACCAATGGGAATCAACATTCCATGTGTTCCGTCGCATGATTCCGTGCCCGGCACCCGAAACGGGAGTTTCCACCTTAAGTGTCGGAACTTAGTACGGAGTAGGTAGGGTTCGTGATGCGGGTCGCATCTCGGAGCCGTATCTTGGTTCCCGCAACCTACCAACACACTCTTATACATATATTAGGTACCAATGCAAGCTTTGGTGGGATTCCGACGCTCCGGACCCCCGCTACGGCGAAACCCTACACCCGCTGGAAAAAAGTCCAGCCTGTCGATCTACCCCTTTGACCGGCGCCGAGAGGGGGTAGACGCATGAACTTTTTTGCTTGGTTGTGTTAGGTTGGTACATAGGACCAATGGGAATCAACATTCCATGTGTTCCGTCGCATGATTCCGTGCCCGGCACCCGAAACGGGAGTTTCCACCTTAAGTGTCGGAACTTAGTACGGAGTAGGTAGGGTTCGTGATGCGGGTCGCATCTCGGAGCCGTATCTTGGTTCCCGCAACCTACCAACACACTCTTATACATATATTAGGTACCAATGCAAGCTTTGGTGGGATTCCGACGCTCCGGACCCCCGCTACGGCGAAACCCTACACCCGCTGGAAAAAAGTCCAGCCTGTCGATCTACCCCTTTGACCGGCGCCGAGAGGGGGTAGACGCATGAACTTTTTTGCTTCTTTGTGTTAGGTTGGTACATAGGACCAATGGGAACCAACATTCGATGTGTTCCGTCGCATGATTCCGTGCCCGGCACCCGAAACGGGAGTTTCCACCTCTAAGTGTCGGAACTTAGTACGGAGTAAGGGGGTTCGTGAAGCGGGTCGCACCTCGGAGCCGTATCTTGGTTCCCGCAACCTCCCAACACACTCTTATACATATATTAGGGACCAATGCAAGCTTTGGTGGGATTCCGGCGCTCCGGACCCCCGGTACGGCGAAACCCTACACCTGCTGGAAAAAAGTCCGACCTGTCGATCTACCCCTTTGACCGGCGCCGAGAGGGGGTAGACGCATGAACTTTTTTGCTTGGTTGTGTTAGGTTGGTACATAGGACCAATGGGAACCAACATTCGATGTGTTCCGTCGCATGATTCCATGCCCGGCACCCGAAACGGGAGTTTCCACCTCTAAGTGTCGGGACTTACAACGGAGTAAGGGGGGTTCGTGAAGCGGGTCGCACCTCGGAGCCGTATCTTGGTTCCCGCAACCTCCCAACACACTCTTATACATATATTAGGGACCAATGCAAGCTTTGGTGGGATTCCGGCGCTCCGGACCCCCGGTACGGCGAAACCCTACACCCGCTGGAAAAAAGTCCGACCTGTCGATCTACCCCTTTGACCGGCGCCGAGAGGGGGTAGACGCATGAACTTTTTTGCTTGGTTGTGTTAGGTTGGTACATAGGACCAATGGGAACCAACATTCGATGTGTTCCGTCGCATGATTCCATGCCCGGCACCCGAAACGGGAGTTTCCACCTCTAAGTGTCGGGACTTACTACGGAGTAAGGGGGTTCGTGAAGCGGGTCGCACCTCGGAGCCGTATATTGGTTCCCGCAACCTCCCAACACACTCTTATACATATATTAGGGACCAATGCTGAAAACACCCGTCTTCACCGACCGCACTCTCTCTGTACTAAGTATCTTGACTTATAGCTGAAAACTACCGTTTCGGTGGAACCGGTGGCAATCTTGTGTGAATCTATGATAACATGTTGTTTTCCATACTCCTATGTCATAGCCAAACACAACCAAGGGAAAAAATCCACTGGGCTAGCCCCTTTCGACGCCGGTCAAGGGGGTAGACGAAAACGTTAGGGTTTTTCCCTGCGGATCTAGGGTTTCGTCTACCCCGAGCCCTGGAGTGTCACATACTCCTAGGTTGGTACATAGTATATAAGCACTATTATAAACTATTAATAAATAGTAGGAATATTAGAAAAATACTAAGGTAGAAAAACAATTAAAAGAAAAAACAAAAAGAAAGAAAAAAAAGGGAAATGACTTCTTTGCCGTGATGCCAGGGGACGTACACACGGCAAAGGAGGTCTTTGCCCTGAGCTTTTCTGCAGGGGCGCACGGCAAAGAAGGTCTTTGCCGTGATCCGAGAGGTGCGGCGCACGGTAAAGGGCTTATCCCTTTACCGGCTTCTCTCTGCCACACACACCACACTCACGCACACACCACACTCACACGGACACCCCGACCCGGCCGCCACCCGCCGCCTCCCCGCCGCCGCACCTCCCCCGTCGCCGGACCTCCTGCCGCGGATCCTCCACCGCCGCCTCACCTCCCGCCCGTCGCCTCCCCCGCGCCCGCACATCCCCCGCCCGCAACTCGCGCCTCCCCGCCCGCAGCTCGCGCGGCACCCGCGCGTCCCTCCCGCCGCCGCGCCTCCCCCGCCGCCGGACCTCCTCCTCCCGCGCCTCCCCCACCTCTTCCACGCCCCTGCCAGGCCACCTCCGCCACGCCCCTGCCAGGCCACCGCCGCCGTCCGCCCCGCCAGGCCACCGCCGCCACGCCCCGTCCGCCCTGCCAGGCCACCGCCGCCACGCTCCTGCCACCCGCCGTCGAGGCCGCCCCGGCCACACCACCCCGAAGCTCTCCTCTCCCCTCACGAGGTACTCCTCCTCCTCCTTCTCTGTAATTTTTTTTGGTTTATTAGGATATTAGGTTAGTTAGATAGTTAGGAGGTAGTTTATTAGGTTAGTTTATTAGGTTAGTTAGTTAGGAGGCAATTGTTAGGTTAGTTTGTTAGGTTAGTTAGTTTATTAGGTTAGTTAGTTAGTTAGGAGGTAGTTTATTAGGTTAGTTAGTTAGGAGGCAATTATTAGGTTAGTTTATTAGGATAGTTAGTTAGGAGGTAGTTAGTTAGGACGCAATTGTTAGGTTAGTTAGTTTATTTTAAAACAGTGAGCAAATACATGTTTAGGTACCACTTTTGAATGTGATAACATATTGATGCAAAGACATTTCTTTATTTCTTCTCTCGTACAGGAGTATGTGTGGAGCGTGAGAGCGGGGATTGCCGGCGGAGGGCAGTTTGTGGGAGCGGCGAGCATCTTCTTCGCCGTTGATCACGCTTAGAGGGTAAGAATTCGTCGGCTCTCTTGAATGTACCTAGGGTTTTATTTTGGTCTAGATCACCGAGTCTGTCGCGTCACCTAGGCGTCAATACCCGTCCGTAAGCGTTACGCGGAAAAATATGCACATAGAGTTAGAGTTGCATATTTTCAGCCGTAACGCTTACGGCATTTACGGGGCAGTCCGCGGGTCCGTGGATTGGGTACGTTCTCCCTGCTCTACCTCGATCCGAGATAGAATTTCGGCAGCGCCTCCCCGTTGTTCTCCGGATGCACATTCTCTCGGCTTTTTGCCGAGACGTGTATCGGGAGAGCAGCGGGGAGGTGCTGCCGAAATTCTGTCTCGGATCGGGGTAGAGCGGGGAGAACGTACTCAATCCACGGGCCCGCGGGCTGTTTAGGTCCAATACCCATTAGAGAGATAGGTGGATGCATGCCGTAAAATATGGTTTTGTTAAAATTCAATGACATGTTGAACTGAAAGCATTGTGTATGTTTTTTTTGGTACCGATTAAAGGATGGAGAACCGTGAGTGGATGTATGCTGGCAGAAAGAGTCAGTATGAGTTTAGTGATGAATGGAGAGATAAGGCTGAGGAGTTTGTGAACAAGGCGTTTGACATCAGCAGCAAACCCATGAAAGTGTTTTGCCCCTGTAAGAAATGCGCTAACCGAAAGCGAATGTCGAAGGTAGATGTCAGTACGCACCTGCTCAAGTTTGGGTTCACACCGTTCTACCATGTTTGGAATTTCCATGGTGAACAGTTAGCAAAACGTCCTAGAACCGAGCCGCGTCAGATTCAGCCAGCTGGAGGATTTGACACTGGGTTCGAGAACTGCTTAGATAACTTTGTTAATGCTAATGCGCCTGAAAGCCCTCATGTAGAGGCGGAGACAAGTGAGCAGCCGGAGCAAAACACAAAGAAGTACTACGAGGCTATGTTTGCTTCCCAGAAACCCCTCCATGAACATACAGATGTTACCCTTCTAGATGCCATCGCTCGCCTTATGGCCCTGAAGTGCCAGAGGAAGATATGCAGGGATGGTTTCAATGATCTTCTAGCCGTCGTTGGCAGCCTTCTACCGAAAGGGCACATCTTGGCGAAGAGCTTCTACGAGGCGACTAAACTCCTCCGTGACCTTAAGATGTCATATGAGAAGATAGACGCCTGTCCGAAGGGATGCATGCTATTCAGGAAAGACCATGCTGGAACAAATTATTGCATCCATTGCAATTCCTCGAGGTACTTCGAGGTCGACCTCGGTGGTGGACAGAAGAGGCAGACCGGGATTCCCCAGAAGATTCTCTGGTACCTTCCATTTATATCGAGGATCCAGCGTCTTTACATGAACAAAGACACTGCCCAGCAGATGCGATGGGCCGCATTAGGGGAGAGATACACCGACAAGATGATACATCCGTCGGATGGTGCCGCATGGAAGAGGTTTGTAGCAAAGTATCCACTGAAAGCGGGCGACCCGAGGAGCGTAGCTGTTGCTATATCAACCGATGGGTTCAATCCGTATGGCATGTCGGCGGCAACATACAGCTGTTGGCCCGTGTTTGTCATCCCCCAGAACCTCCCCCCCGGTGAGTCCATGAGATCACATAACATGTTATTGTCGATGATAATCCCAGGACCGAAATATCCGGGTAAGAACATGAATGTGTACCTGGAACCGCTGGTGGAAGACTTGGCAGTTGGCTGGAACGGTCGCGGGGTCCGGACATATGATGCCTCAACAAATGATCACTTCGATATGTATATCTGGTACCACACATCTCTCCATGACTTACCAGCGCGTGCTTTGTTCTGCGGCTGGTGTACACATGGGAAGTGGCCTTGCCCATAGTGCAGACAGGCTATGACTTTCTTCTGGCTTAAGAAGGGAGGCAAGTATTCCTGCTTTGATCAACATCGGCAGTTCCTTGACCCAGATCATAGATACAGGAGTGACGTAAAGCGGTTCAAGAAAGGAGTCGAGATCCATGCTCCGAAACCACGTCTGATGACCGGACGTGAAATCAAGGCTGAGCTAGAAGCTCTCGTGCCTAACCCCGATGGGAATGGTTTCGTGGGTTATGGGGAGACACACCAGTGGACTCACATTCCGTGCTTCTGGAAGCTGCTCCCGTACATGGAGGATGTTGAGCTTCCACACAACATTGATGTAATGCACACCGAAAAGAATATCGCCGAGGCTCTCTATAGCAGCATCATGGAGACTGAGAAGACGAAGGATAACGTCAAGGCTCGAATTGACCAAGAAGAGCTTTGTGACAGGCCAAATCTGAATATGCAGCCTCCTGGAGTCAACGGCAGTAGGTGGTCTAAGCCAAAGGCTCCGTTCTGCCCTACAAGGGCGGAAAGAAGGGAAATATTACAGTGGCTCGTGGACTGTTTGTACTTCCCTGATGGGTATGCAGCTAACTGGACGAGGTGTGTGAACCTGGAAACGCAACGAGTGGGAGGGCTGAAGAGTCATGACTACCACGTGTGGATTGAGCGCATAATGCCGGTGATGATTCGAGGCTATGTCGATGAGGAGACTTGGCGAACACTTGCGGAGTTGAGCTTTTTCTTCCACCAGATTTGTGCAAGGGAGTTAGATCGTGAAGTGCTTGAGAAGCTGCATGAACAGGCACCCGAGTTGCTTTGCAAGCTAGAGATGTTACTTCCGCCAGGTTTTTTTAATCCGATGCAACATATGATCTTGCATCTCCCGCACGAGGCTTTGCTGGGGGGCCTGTGTCGACCCGTTGGCAGTTTGGGCCTGAGAGAGAAATGAAGAAGCTACGTGGAAATTGCGGCAATAAATGCAAGATCGAGGCATCCATGGCCGAGGCATGCCTTAACGAGGAGGTGTCAAACTTCACGACAAGGTATTATCATGCCAACATTCCCACAAAGCACAATCCAGTCCTTCGCTACAATGTAGCCAACCCTGAAGATGTACCCAAGCTTAGCATCTTCATAGGGCTCGGTGGCAAATCAAGTGGCACGAAGAAGTTCATCATGAATAAACTCGAGCGGGATATGATAAGCTCGTATATCTTGTTAAGTATGGTGGAAGTGAAGCCGTACATTGAGTAAGTCTTTCACCATTTAGTATTTCACAAACATTCACTCCTATATTCGTGGCTAACTCCTCTTTTCTCATTGGCGTAGACGATTCACTCGTGAAAACTGGAAGCTGAGAAGGGAACCTAACCCGAAAGAGTCGAAGGATCTTTTTGACAAGGGTGCTGGTTTCGACAAGGGTGGTGGTTTCATCAGCTGGTTCGCGGGTTTGGTACTGTTCTATCTAACTTTTCTAGTGTCGTGGACATTCATCTAGCATTCCTCGTTCTAAACTTGCCATGCTAAACTTGCAGGCAAAAAAGGACAAACAAATGAAGCCAGAGCTTAGAAAGATTGCCCATGGCTTTGGCCATTCCGTCAACTCATTCCATGCTTATGATGTGAATGGATATCGCTTCCATACCCATGAGTACACAACAAACCGGGCCAATCGGAAGACAATAAATAGTGGGGTGTTATGTGAAGGCTCGGATAAACTCCATTACTATGGAAGAGTCGAGGCTATATACGAGTTGAATTATGGCTTTGGTAAAGGGCTAAATCCCGTTGTATTCAAATGCCATTGGTTCGACCCGCATCGGGTGAGACGGGATCCTAGAATTGGATTGGTCGAAGTTCAACAAAGCTCCAAGTATCCGGGAGACGACGTCTACATTTTGGCTACCCAGTCCTTCCAAGTATTCTATCTCCCGTACCCGTGCAAGAAAACAGCCAAAGCATATCAAAAGCGTCTACAAGGGTGGGATGTTGTGATGACGGTACCTCCGCACAATAGGCTGCCTATGCCTAACAGTGAAGATTACCGGCGCCTAGAGCCCTCAACATTCGAAGGCGAGTTTTATCAGGAAGGAGGGCTCCCTGGGATATTCACTATCAACTTGCCGACCGATGATGACATGGAATACGTCGAAGAAGACGAAGCTGCGGGAATGGAGGAAGACACAACGCATGATGAAGTCGTGGAGGTTTATAACCAAGCCGATGTGTCTTTGCTAGAGCGGTTCCACGCAGGACTTGACGTCGATGAGCCACAGGGACCACCTCCTGGTTCCGTGGAGGGTTGGTGGTGTGGCGACCCCGACAGTGATGACGACACGAGTGGTCCAATAGTTTATCCCAATGATCTCAACACAGGCTACTGATAGCGATGAGGACACATGTATTAGTAATTGGCAGTCTAGCTTATGTGTAATAGGTCAATGCTACTCTATGTAACCGTGATTGTCAGTCTAGTTTATTTTCTGAGAACTCATTGTCGCTACTCCATGTATTTTGTTCTATTCTAATTGTTGCTTCATCTAAAATGTGATTTTTTTACTATACTCATTATTGCTTCATCTATTAAATTTAATTTTGGATCATGTGTACTGATTAAACCTATTTGTTTTGTCAATGCAGGAAATATGACAGGGGGAAGCAGTCTGAGGAAGGCCATCACAAAAAAGGTGGGCAACGTGAAGAAACTCCTGGGTGGTTCGAGTTCGTCTCGACGACCTTCACCGTCACACTCACCTCCACGTGCGAGGAGTGCACGGCGTGGGAGTACGAGGAGAGAGAGTCCTCCCCCGGCCAAGGAGTCCTCCGACGAGGAGGACGTGGAGTACGAGAAGGAGCCGGAGCCGGATTCTGAGGACGAGTCGCTGGACGAGGAGGACAGTGAGGAGGAGGGGGGCGAGGAGGACAACGAGGAGGAGGGGGAGAGGAGGGACCTCCGCTGGGCACGTTCGAGCTTGACCCGTCGCTGCAGTGGGAGCCGCCGGAGGAGGAGTGGGTTGAGACGGACCTGACTATCCCTCCGCCACAGAGTAAGCCGCCGTATCAGCGGGGGGCCGCGACCCTCCCCGATCTTCCTTACGGCTCACGTCACACGCTTCTCGTTCCCACCGGGGCAAGGTACATCTAATTATTCATGTTCAATTTTTGCTTTTTCACTTGTGTTTTGACCCGCTAACCATACTAATTTTGATTTTTTCATTGTGTAGATCGTTTGAGTACGTGCCTGCTAAGGCCAAGGGACAGCGTACCTACTCGAGCATCCTTGGATGTCTTGTGCGCAAGTTCTTCCCTGGGATTGTCACCCTCCCAGATGGTACCGCGAGTGTAGCTTGGACGTTCAAGCATTACACCTACGCGGAGGATCCCGAGGACGAGGAGGCGAACATGGCGGAGAAGACACTCCGCTACTTCTGGGTAAGTTTGCTTGACTTCTATAAATCCTAGATTTCACTAGTGGCTTTAACCCTATTCTACCTATGTGCATGCTTGCAGAACTACTTCTCCTACCGGCCGGAGCACGAGGCCCAGTGCACGGCGGTCCTTGTGGAGATGGCCTCCAAGATGGTGAGGGACATGCACTACGAGGCTCGGGTGAACAGTGTCCGCAGTTGGTACGCCGAGAGGAAGATCAAGCTGGACAAGAAGCGTGCCCGGGACATCTTGATGTAGCCATGGCAGTACCTGCAGGTAGCCGCATTTCTATATTATCGATTTTGTTGACCGCCATGTAATATCGTTAATATGTGTGTTATGTGTATGTAGGTGCCTCCTCCCTACGTTGGTAACAATTCTGAGTGCCACCTCGCGATGGTAGCGTGGTGGACTAGCAAGGAGTACCTCAAACTCCACGAGGAGGGGAAGGCAAAGCGGGCGTACAACAAGGGTGGAACACACCGCCAAGGCAGCCGCAACCTCTACCAATGCGTGCAAAATGAGGTGAGCAAATCCATTATTTAGTCCACCTAAGTTCGTGCTCTCTTTTGTAATATTTCCTGCTTTTCACCTATGTTCGTGCTCTCTTTGCAGAAAGCGAAGACCGGCGTAGAGCCCTCGCCCTTCGCCGTTTGGTCAAAGTTCCGGAAGCTGGATGAGCCGGATCCTGACACGGGGTCGTTGTGGATCAACCCCGGCGCCGAGCTCCGGAGCACGGGGTACACGGCGAAGTTCAAGGAGTGCAACGGTGAGGATGCTGACCCTCTCACCAGTCCACTTGACATCGAGGCTATCGTGCTTGCGGGGGGAGGCAAGGGGAATGGCCGGTTGTGGATAGGTGACGGCTACGTTGACCCTCGCACCGTCCCGTCCCTATGCCAGGTCCGCCGTGGGAGGGCGCCTGGTGCGCCTGCTGTGGAGACCCGCCCACGAGTTTCGGGTCTGGTTGTCGACCAGCTCCGGGAGCAGGTTAGTCAGCAGCAGGTGCTCTTTGAGCAGCAGCAGGAGCAGATCCGGCAGCAGCAGGAGGCGTCCAGGCAGATGATGGAGTGGATGACGGCCAACATGCAGCGCTTGGCTCCTGCGGACGGGACTCTTGCTTTTGCTCCACCGACGTTCCCATGGGTATGTCGTCAAACTTGTCATTCTATCCATCTTACTGTTCTAACTTAGTTATCTTTGTAATGCGAGCGTTTTTCCATGTTGTAGATGGTTCCAGGATCGGCGGGTGGATCTCACTCGATGGCGCCGCAGCCGCCGCCTGGTGGTCAGGACGATCCGGAGCAGCAGCCCCTCTTCACAAACCCTTCCGTTGTCCGGAGGCTTCCGTGGGTATGCTCGCATGACTCTTTCTCCGAAGTTTTAGTCCGCTTTCTTTTCATACCAATGCCATTTCCACCTAGTTGTCGAACTTATCATTTTCTTGCAAACGTGTAGGATCAGGATCCTTCTCAGCCGCAATGATGTTGAGGACCTACTCCGTCGCAGAAGGATCAGGTTAGTTACCATTTGAACTTGCTGCCACTCATTCAAAAACTTACTTCATGTCTCACTTAGATCGACATAGCCAACCAAACTTGCCATTTCCACTTAGTTACTTCAACTATTCTAGTTGCCATTTCTACTTAGGTATTTTAGTTGTTATACTTGTCATTTCTACTTAATTAGTTTTATTATGCCCGTGACGTTGAAACTTAGTTCTTTTAGTTGTCAAACTTGTCACTTTAACTTAGTTAGTTTAATTATGCCCATGACATTACCACTCATGATTTTTGTATAACTTGTAGGACGATCAACAAAGACGTCCATCTTCGCCTTCCGTCCATCGTCGAAGAGTCCATGTGGTGTTTCAAGTCACCGTTCATCGTCGTGGAGTGGAGTTCATGTCGTGTTTGACTTGAACTATGGATAATGATGTCTATGTGATGTATGAGATTATTTCTATACTATATGCTATGTGGAGTTTGAAATTAATCTTATGGAGGAGTTTGATTGTGTTTATATAAGTTATGGATTGTGTTTATATATGTGATTGTGTGAAAATTGTGATCTGTGAATTATTCTGTCAATTATTTGTAAAATGCAGGAATTCTAGAAAAAACAGAATAAAATGTGACATTATGGTCACTTTGCCGTGTACCAGCACACGGCAAAGGCCTGTGCCGTGTACCAGCACACGGCAAAGCCCACACGTGGCGGCAGCCTGTGCTCCTGGCACGGTGCTGATGACCATATGGTCACTTTGCCGTGCGCTTTTAATCGCGGTACACGGCAAAGGGCTGAGGCTGGGATATCGACACAGGTTCTTTGCCGTGTGTATTTTGACGCGGCACACGGCAAAGGAGAAATCTGTGCCGTGAGTTCTTCAGAGGGACACACGGCAAAGCAGAAAAAGGTGCCGTGCGTTTTTTAGAGGGACACACGGCAAAGCAGAAAAAGGTGCCGTGCGGGCAGAGGGAGGCTCACGGCAAAGAAATGGTCCCTCGTTGACCAAGTTCTGACACGCACTGACACATATTTTGTGCCGTGACCATAGGCAGACACACGGCAAACACTTTGCCGAGTATTTTTCTGGAAAGTACACGGCAAATGTTCTTTGCCGACGGAAACATTGCCGTGTGACCTTTGCCGTGAGAGTCCTCACGGCACATCCTTTGCCGTGTTCCGGGAGGCCTCTGCCGTGTATTTTTGCCTCACGACAAAATATTCATTTCCAGTAGTGGGGAGATGTATTAGTGATATTATTCACGATGTTTTAGGTTTAAAAAATAATGGACCTGAGCTATGTAACTGGATTATTCTAGATGTATTTGTGATATTATTCGTGGTGTATTTTTATGTACTATTTGTATGTAGTATTATTTTAGTAGTATTTTTATGTACTAGTAGCAATATTGTATGCGATAATGATATTGTGTGCATTTTGTAGAAACTATGGATCCACCTAGTCCGATCCGCAGAGACCTAACACAAGAAGAAATTCTTGAGGACATAATCCACAACGCCACCAGTGCTAATCCACCCGAATCTCCCTCGATGTATCTGAACCCATCCGGTGAGGGTGAAGAGGTCGACCAAAATGAGGGGGAAGCCGACGACTCTGATGATGGAGAAGGCGACGGCTCCGATGATGGACCCTTAACAAAGTCCGGTGAGGTATATATATGAAGTCTGATGATTAGTAGATGCATTATTGAGTTGTATATATATGAATTGACGAATGTTTTTCTCTTAGGCCTCCACATCGACCAAATGTTCCAAACGAGGCCCGGCCAAAAAGTTGGCCGCATCTGCGCATTATACAATTACAGAGATATCACCACTGGGCGAACCGTTGGAACCCATAAAGGTTGCAAAGAAATTTGTAAAACAATGCGGAGTTATGGTTAGGGATCGCGTCCCGATCACCGTTCGAGAGTGGAGTAAGCACAAAGGGGTGGAAGATAATGAGTATGTCGCCGAAAGGTACAAAGATGGTCTTTGGAATGATCTCATGGCACATTTCACCCTCCCATAATGTCCGGAAGAGGACGACACAGCTGCATTGAGGGACAAAGTCAAGAAGTTTACTTTTAAGAAGATGGCCGAACTATTCCGGCAGTGGAAGAAAACATTATGGCAACAATATCAGAAGACCAATAGTGCTAAAAAATTCGCACGTTCACCACTGAGCACAAAGATTATAGAGTCGACGTAATAAATACATTCACAACATTATTTTATTACCTCACTTTTTGTTATCATGATTGATGTTCATATTGATCTCCTTTTGTTATATAGTTGGAGAGAATGTGGGAAAAGGTCCTACCGGAGCAACGTGTAATAGAAATTGCAGAGGAACTGGCGGGATTTTTGCTGAAAGAGATGGTAGACGACGCCGGAGAATTTAGTGTGAATAATAGGCGCAACCGATGATCCCGGGCCGTGTAATCGAATAGACGGGCTTAGTCCCGGTAATTGTGATCTCCCTGTAACTATCAAAGTTGTATATATTTGTATGCTCGATCGTGTACGGTATGTGGTAGCGTAGAAATATACGAAAACTATTTTGAAATGAAGAAAAGAAATGAATAAAATAAAACAAAATGAATTCTCTGCCGCGGCACAGAAAGTGCCCAAATTTCTGCCGCGGCAGAGAATTAGTAAACCCTAAACCCTAACCAAAATGAATTCTCTGCCGCGGCACAGAAAGTGCCCAAATTTCTGCCGCGGCAGATAATCATTAGTCGCGGCTCGTTATACGACCCGCGACTAAAGGTTCTGCCCCAGCACGGCCAGGTTGAGGACCATTTGTCCCGGCTGGTGACAGATCCGCGACTAATGGTTGGACCATTAGTCCCGCCTCCGCTGTCGCGGTTTGCCAACCGCGACAAAAGGCTCTCACGGTCCGGGACAATAGGGCCAGTCTCCACTAGTGTGGCTGAACCGGGATACTCCTGCCGGACCGTCATCCGAGTCTTCCGAGTCGTCCATTTCCGAGTTAGCTTGGTCCTATGACCCGGTTTCTGAACGGGTAACTCCTGCCGGAACCACCGAGTCGCCATCGCCTCCGAGTAAGCTTGATCCGGTTTCAAGCCGCCATCGCCTCCGAGTAAGTCTGATCCGGTACCTGCCAAAAACGGGTGATAACACATGCCCCCCTGTTTTCTAGTAAAGCTTGCGTACTAGAAAATATTCAGTGTAGAAAATTTGTCTAAGGGCGATGTTCAAGTCATCGGCCATATGTGTGTTTTACGCGGTTTGCCACACACTCGGGTGGAATTTCTTCAAGTATTTCCCATTAATAGCTCGAGGCAAGATGCTGCCCTCCAATGTCTCCACCAGATATGAATTGCCGGGTACAATTCTTATGACTCGGAGTGGCCCTTCCCAACTCGATGACCATTTACCGAATTTTCGGCTTTTTGAACCGATTGGTAATATAACTTTCCAGACCAAATCACCGAGTTGAAAATCCTTGATCCGGACTCTCTTGTTGTAAGCTCTTGCCACCCGCAACTTCTCCTTCTCAATATCCTTCAAAGCCTTGATCCGTTTGTCGGCCACCTCGTCGATGTTATCCACCATCAAATTGTGATAATCCACGGCCGACAAATCGTTTTGCTTAGCGAATATCAAAGCAGCCAGATTTACTTCTATTGGTAAAACGGCTTCTTATCCATAAACTAACTCGAAAGGAGTTACCTTGGTTGCACCATGCCTTGAGATCCGGTGAGCTCACAATGCCTCGGACAGTACCTCATGCCACCTCCTCGGGTAGTCCTGTACTTTCTTCTTGATCAACCTGACCAAAATTTTGTTGCTTGACTCGGCTTGTCCATTGACTTGAGCGTAATATGGAGATGAACTGAGAATCTTGATCCCGAGTGATTCGGCAAATTGCTTCACCTCTGTAGCCATGAAGGAGGTGCCTTGATCTGTAGTGAGAGTCTGCGGAATACCGAATCTGTGAACAATATGATCTGTAATAAATTGGATTACCTCTTTATGGGTCATATTCAGGAGGGGTACTGCTTCGGACCACTTGGTGAAATAATCAGTAGCGACTAGCACGAACCGATGCCCTTTGGATGACGCCGGGTTAATCATTCCAATGAAATCCAATGCCCACCCTCGAAAAGGCCACGGTTTTATTACCGGGTTAAGAAGTGAAGCCGGTACTAACTGAATATCCCCGAACCACTGGCACGCTTCACACCCTTTGTAGTATCGGAAGCAATCATTGATCATCGTCGGCCAATAGAATCCAGCTCGTCTGAGCATCCACTTCATCTTGTGGGCCGATTGATGTGTCCCGCACAATCCGTCATGTACCTCTCCCATAGCAACCTGAGATTGATCTTCATCCAAGCATTTAAGAAGAAGACCATCAGCTGTTCGGCGATACAACTCGTCATCCATCAGAGTATATTTGAAAGCAAGCCGCCGAATAGCCCTCTCGGTTTTCTGACTCGGATTCTTCAGGTAATCGATAATGGGTGTCCTCCAATCAGCTGACCGAGTCTCGCCAGGTTCTTCTGGGGCCGAATTAGATAACCCGGCTTTCCCTCCATCTCCCGAGTTTGATGACTTGGTTTTTCCTTCAGCTTCCAAGTTTGATGACTCGGCTTTTCCTCCAGCTTCCGAGTCATTGACGAAAGCTAGCATCGGCTTCTCTGCTGTGAAAAATACTCCTCTGCTGACATGATAGCCTGATGCCTGCTGTGCCAAATCATTGGCGAGCCAGTTGTCCTGCCTGGAAACATGAGATATAGAAAAATAATCCAGAGTTGATATAATATCCAGGCACCTATCGAGGTATGTGTTGAGTGATCCACTGTTGCACAGGAAGACCTTAGCCACTTGCTGGACGATAAGCAGTGAATCGCCATATGCCTCGACATGAGTTACCCCTGCATCCTTTAAAATCTCTAACCCGAGTAGAAGAGCTTCATACTCGGCTTCATTGTTAGTGCAAAAATGATCAAGACGACAAGAGGCTTCAAAGATAATACCGTGGGGTGAAATATACACAATGCCGGCCCCTTGTCCACTGCTGCAAACTGAGCCGTCAAAATAGAGTTTCCACGGTACATCCGACACAAGATTTAAGTCGGCTTCTTGCTCTAGGTCAATCCGATGTTCAACAATAAAATCGGCTACAACTTGGCCTTTCACAGATTTAAGAGACTCATAAGCCAAATCATACTCGATTAACCCGTACGCCCACTTGCCGATTAGTCCACTGAGAATCGGCCTATGTATCATATGTTTGATGACATCGGTTTGACTAAACACTTTGCACTCACTAGATAAAAGATAATGACGCAATTTGGTGCAAGCAAAGTAAAGAGACAAGCACAACCTTTCCACAAAGCTGTACCTTGACTCGGCATCCAGCAATCGCCGGCTTAGGTATGTGATGACGTACTCCTGTCCTTTGGCCTCTTGAGTTAAAGCTGCCCCGATCACCTTTTCCTCGGCAGCAATGTAAAGCCGTAACGGTAGACCATGACTCGGTCTCCTGAGAACTGGGGGTTTAGACAAACAAGCCTTTATCCGGTCAAATGCCTCTTGCTGCTTTGCCCCCCACGTGAACTCGGTATCGTCCTTGAGCTGAAGTATCTGTGTGAACGCATCAATCTTTCCAGACAAGTTAGTAATGAACCTTCTCAAATAATTTACCTTGCCCATGAATTTCTGCATATCCTTTTTACAACTCGGCGCTTGCACTTTCTGGATGGCTTCAATCTTTGTCGGGTCAATCTCTATGCCGGATTCATGTATGATAAAACCGAGAAACCTCCCAGCCGACACGCCAAAGGCACACTTCAATGGATTCATCTTGAGCCCGTATCTCCTCATCCTTTCAAACGCGAGTCGTAGATCGGCCAAATGATTTAACTCGCCATCCGATTTAACAACTACGTCATCAATGTACACTTCCAGTATGACTCCAAGAAGATCGTGAAATATCAAGTTCATCCCTCTCTGATATGTGGCTCCAGCATTCTTCAATCCAAAGGTCATTACTGTCCACTCGAATAAACCGACTAACCCGGGACAGCGAAACGCTGTTTTGGCCGAGTCTTCTTCGGCCATAAAGATCTGATTGTATCCCGCGTTCCTGTCCAGAAAGCTGATGACTCGGTGTCCTGAGGCGTCGTTGATGAGCATGTCGGCTATCAGCATAGGATATTCGTCTTTGGGCGTAGCTCGGTTGAGATCTCGGAAATCTATGCACGCCCTGATCTTACCGGATCCTTTCTTCTCGACCGGCACAATATTGGAAATCCATTCGGCATACTTGCAAGGCCGAATAAACTTGGCTTTTAGAAGCCGGCCAATCTCTTCTTTGATCCGGTCATATATTGCCGGGTTGAATTTACGAGCCGGCTGTTTATATGGCCTGAAACCGGCTTTTATCGGTAACCGATGCTCGACGAGCTCTCGGCTTAACTCTCGTGGTACTCCCAAGCAAAGCAGTCCACGTACTCCTTGACTAGCGCGATTAACTCGGACTTATAATCGGCTTCTAGATTTTGGCTTACAAATGTCGGCCTGGGAACAGTGCCATCCCCGATATCCACCTCTTCGAGCGGGTCGGCCGACGTAAAACCTTGTCCCAACTTATCCATGTCATCTGGTTCTTCAATTGCTTCACACATATCGTTCCTCTCTGCCCGATACTTGTCCAGACGTTTCTGCAACCACTCATTGTTGTTGGGATCCATTTACTTGAGATGTAGCCGATTACCTTCAACCGGCTTCAAAGATACTGGCACGAATCCGTCCCTGGTAGCACTCAGGAAATCGAACCCGGATAAATCACGCCCTGAAAGGCATGTAACATTCGAGTGTTGCCAATCAACAATGGACTCGGCTAAGGCAATGCATGCCGAGTTATCAACATGAACGACTTCAATCTCATCGTCAATCCATTGTACGAGTTGCTGGTGCATGGTGGATGGCACGCATTGATTTGCATGGAGCCAATCTCGTCCGAGTAATACCTTATAATCGGTGACGAAGAACACAGTATCCAAGGTCTTGCTTCCCACTGTGAGTTCCAGACTAATAACTCCTTTGGCTTCTACTCCTTCTCCTCCTTCGAACCCGTTCAATACCATGTTCGTCTTCATGAGGTCATCATCATCCAATTGTAATTTCTTGAAGACAGAATACGGCATCAGGTTTACCATGGCTCCTCCATCAACCATCATCCGGGTAACCGGCTTCCTGTTGATATGTCCTCTGATGTATAGGGGTTTAAGATGCTTAACCGGTTCCTTGGGTTTCTCAAAAACAGCATTCTTGGGTCCGAAGTTGATCTGTGCTACCTCGGCTTCTTCTTCTACAGCGCGAAATTCAGCAGGTAAATAATATACCATGTTAATATCCATACCTACCCGAGTTGGCGTGCTCTCGTAATCCAGCAGCTCTTCATCTAGTTGATCCTCCGAGTCATCCATCACCAACTCCGAGTCTCCTGCTGGTTCCTCGCCCATCGAATCATCCGCCGAATCTCCATTCGCTGACTCGGTAACCGACTCGTCTGATGTCGGTTTATCTTGAGCTTCCAAATCTACTGCTTCCACTTCATCCGCCCATGATGAGTAAGTAATGGCTGGTACTGCAACCGGCACTGATTCGTTCTCCACGACAAGACTTGGTGCAATCAGCAATGGAACTGGCGGAGGATTCGGCTTTGGTACCCATACTTGAGTTGGCACCATCGGCCTTTCAGCGTTGAATTCGGCGTCTCTGACTTGCTCGGCATCCTTCTCTGCCTTCTCCCGGTTCCTTGCCCTTTGCAGTTTTCGCTTCTGTGTCTTCGTTATACCCGGCGGACACCACTTCGGCTGAGTGTATTTTGGATCCCGGGGTTTGGCTATCTCGGTTTGGCTGGATCCGGCTTCATGGTCACTAAATGTCGTCTTAGGCACGATAGCGAGTATCGGCTTATGATTTGTTGGCCCCGTAACCGGGTCCTTCAGCTTCAGCACGTGTGTCCCAATGACCAATGAGTTACCCGGGATCAGCATCCTCTCTATGTCGGCTGCCTTGGCTCCCTGCTCCTTGACTCGCCAATAAGAGGACTCACCGGGATACATGAGTCGGTTTTGCACAGATTGCCGGATCACTTGACGCTTGAATTCTCCAGCCGATTCTTGATGCCGGTAGCTTCTCTCGGCGGATGGTGACCTCGGTCGCTTCCCATGTTGCCGAGTTACTTTGGACCCGGCCTGGCGTACATACTTGTTCAGAAGCATATCGAAAGTCGGCTTGATTTTCTTTGGTCTGTATTCAACCTGATTTGTCTTCCATTTGCCAACTTCCGGGTTTCTGGGTTTCATAAACCGAGGTTGCACCCTGAGTTCCGGATTCTGGATTCCGGATTTTCTCGCCCGTGGCTGTTGCCCCCCGAGTGTGGAGTTCCTGACGGTGATCTTGATGACCTCCTGTCCACCGGGTTGCCGGGTCAGTGTGATCTCTCTCCTTGCTTCCTTGACTCCGGCTTCTTTCCTGGGCTCACCAACAACCACGTTAGATTTGTTAGCGGCTTCGGCCGCTTCTGGCCGAAGAACTTTCTTTCCCTCGAGGTCTAGCACGTTCATTGGGAATGGCTGTGTGTCAATAGCCATGCCGACAAAGCTTAATCGTCCATCATTGAGGGCCGATTGAATCTGTCGACGAAAGACATTGCAATCATTAGTAGCATGAGAGAAAGAATTGTGATACTTGCAATAAGCACGTCGCCTTAATTCATCAGGTGATGGGATAACATGGTTGACTCGGATCACTTTATCTTTTAACAAGGCATCAAATATTTTATCACATTTGCCTACGTCAAAGCTACACTTTACCTCATCATCCCGGTTTTTGCGAACCGGCTTTAGGTAATCACACAAAAAGGGTTTAGCCTTACTCGGCCAAACAAACTCGGCTACGTAGACATCGGTTTCATCACCGGAGTCGGCATCATACTCGACAGCATTGAGCTGACTCCTGCTCATCCGATGCGAGTCTTTGGACTCGTTAACTCGGCTTTCATGAGCCAGAGCTCTCTCCTGGACCTGACCGACAGAGGAGAACTCGTGTCCTTCTAGCTTTTCTTTTAGATATGTTCTTAACCCGTTAAAAACTAAGTCGGCCATATCTCTCTCGGTTATCGCCAAACTATAACATCGGTTTCTTGTGTTTCTAAATCTCTTGATATAATCGGATACCGATTCATCATGTTTCTGCCTAACCGATGTAAGATGGGACAACTTTAGTTCGACCTCTCCGGCATAGAAGTGCTCATGAAATTTTCGCTCCAAGTGAAACCAAGTGTGTATAGAATTAGGAGCTAAAGCCGAAAACCAAGAAAAAACAACCCCGGTTAACGACAAAGAGAACAGGCGAACTTTGATGTGCTCATGATTAGCTTCGCCTAATTGGGCCAAATATTGACTAATATGTTCCCATGTCGACCTGTTATCCACCCCATTAAATTTAGAGAACTCAGGGACTCTATAGCCAGGTGGATAGGGCTGTAAATCAAAATACTCGGGATAGGGCTTAACGTAGGTTCTAGGTTTCGGCACAATCCCAAGTCTATCATATGTTATCTGGTCTAATCTTCTATTGAACTCGGCCACCAAATCGTCCGTATTGGCCGATTGATTCGGCACAGGAGCAGAATTTATTACAGGGCCGGGCTGCATCCAAGGAGCCGGATTTGAACTCGGCATTGACCCATGACCCGGAAATTGCACCGCTGGTCCCGTCTGACCTGCCGGGTAGGGTAAACTTCGGATCGGGGTTGGACACGGTAATGCGCTGACAACCCGGTTTTCCCTATTCGGGCTCATCGGTTGTGTATCCGATGTTTGGCCTTGAACGGTGTTTTTCTTAGCCCCCTCATGTTCCAACATAGCATTATAAAAAGTGTTTGTACCTTGTGAAACATAAAACTGGATCTCGGCTAATTGCTCGGAAGTAAAGACACTGTTACTTACAGCGAGTATGTCGGTGTTGATGATCAGAGGTACATACTCCGGTTCCTTGATCGGCGCGGTTTTGCCTTGCCGATCCAACTTCAAGCTGGCCATGTACAACTCCTCATCTTCCTGCTCCCGCTTGAGCCACAGTGCCTCGAACTCCTCGCTTCTCTTCTTCTTCCACTCGTTCAGGCCTTGGCGTTGTTCCTCCGACAAATCCTTGATGGTCGGCTTGATGATGTTGTCAGTGGTAATGTCGGACAGATCTGCAGCCTTAGAACCGGTCATTGCTGCCCGATTTAGGTTTGAAATCGTCCCCAGCGGAGTCGCCAAAAAGTGTGTTGCGCTAGAAACATGTCACACGAACACGTCCTCGTGTACCCACGGAGCCGGGGGAGATACTCCGCAACTCGCCCCGCGGGAGGCCGACTTGTAGCGCGATACGCAAGACAACAAGCCGGCTCTTTTCGAACCAGACGCCCCAGCCCCTCGGGAGGGACCCCGTCGGAGGAAGCCGGCAATGATTGGCTGAGTTAAGCCGGATTTGACCGCTCTCAACTCGGTTGTCGATATTCAATGAACTCGTGCGAAGTCACCGAATAACAGAAGCAGAAGAAACAAGGGTTTGAGGGTAAAAAGTAGGGTTTGTATTGATTGTCGATTGTTTGCTTTGCTTCAATCGTCCGTCACCCCCTACATATATATAGTGGGGCAGTTGGACTTTCCGTTACAAGCAATTGTACTTCTACACGGATTACAACTCATAGCCTAGGTCGGTTTCTACTTCTAAACTAGGTAAATTCCCTGGCCGGCACCGTGTTGGATTCAAACTGCGTTGTCTCCGGCCTCTTTTGGAAAGTTACTCTCCGGGTTTGAACCCGAACTCCTCTTGGTGCCACCGACTTCTTCTTTGGGCTCTTGGCAAGCATCATCCCGCGTCTGGCATCTCGGGTGCAGCTTCTGGAATCTTCAGGAGGCTTCGAGTCGAATCTGCACCGGGTCTTGATCAAACCGAGTTCTGGCATCTCTGGTGCAGCTTCTGGAATCTTCAGGAGGCTTCGAGTCTGAACTGCACCGGGTCTTGATCAAACCGGGTTCTGGCTGAACCGGGATACTCCTGCCGGGCCGTCATCCGAGTCTTCCGAGTCGTCCATTTCCGAGTTAGCTTGGTCCTATGACCCGGTTTCTGAACGGGTAACTCCTGCCGGAACCACCGAGTCGCCATCGCCTCCGAGTAAGCTTGATCCGGTTTCAAGCCGCCATCGCCTCCGAGTAAGTCTGATCCGGTACCTGCCAAAAACGGGTGATAACACTATCTTTGTTCTCCTTGTTTTCACATTCTCCTCTTCTAATGAGGAGGTGGCCTATTTATAGTCGTTGTGAAGATTGCTCCGACAGCCTCATAAGCATGGCGTGATAGAGCTATTGCCCCCCTCGATGGGACCTGGGAGTCTGCTGACATTGTGCTTATAGTGCCGCCTCATAGTCCGTGGATACTTGCATCGTATCCTTGGCGTTGTAGCCATCGTAAGGAGGTGGGACTCTCCTACATCCTTCCTCTGATACAACCAACTGGGGAGGCGCCGTCCAGTCTTGTCGTTTGGTCATGACGTCTCTGACGGGGTGTTCACCGCTTGGTCTTGACACTCTTGCCCATAGGGTGAGAGCGTCTCATGTTGACGTCCTTGATTGCGGGGAAAAAAGACAGCCTAGCTGGGGCCCTCGAGCTCTCCCATCTTTCTCTCAACGTTCTTCTTCCGACTAGTTGCAACACCCCCCAGCCTTGGACAGTCGGAGGAGCCGCCCGACTGGTACGGGGTTATGATAAACTTATGTGGCCTCGCCTCTGTGATGATTTTAGACAGGGGAGAGACTTCTTGTTTCTGCCCTGTGAATGTATATTTTGCTCACGCCAGTCGGACGAACTTCTTTTGTTCCGAACGTTCCAAACTTCTCGTGCCACTAGACAAGAGATAACCAAGTGCTTCATTGTTTCTTGTTCTTGACAGCAAAACGGGCAGGTAAGTTTATGATAACATCTATTTCGTAGAGCCAACCAAAAGCATGAATTATTTTGACTGAATTCTAGTGGCTGAGATGCAGAAATGGATTATTGGCTGTAGGTTCTTCCATTTCATTATGTGTGTTGCATTCGAGCCTGTGAAGACGTGCCCTGCAAGGGAACTGACCCTCTATATAGCATTCCTTGTTGAAAGATGAAGTGACCTCGTAGGAATTGGCATGCCCTAACCAACCGTTAAGTGGAAACTAATCTCTTAAGCAGTTAACTTCCGTTTGTGTCTGGTTTCTGTAGACATTATTCCAATTAGCATGGAGAGAACTTTTTGTGATTTTCTTGCATCATTTTTAATGCATGACAGATGAATTCCTAGTCGAATCAGTTATACAAAAGACAATATCAAACTATTCATGAAGCGCTGGAAGTCAGTTTCACATACGTACATGTACCTGACACTACTAGGAAACTAGCTATAGGTGGAAACTGATTTTATGGCGCACCAAATAGCCATGCGCCACAGAAATTTGGAATTCTGTGGCGCATGGGTCTAGATGCGCCACAGAGTGGCTTTCTGTGGCGCATCTAGACCCATGCGCCATAGAAAGCCACATTTCTATGACGCATCTAGACCTATGCGCCACAGAAATATGGTGGCCTTGCCACCAATGATTGGGTGGGTGCCCTTTCTGTGGTGCATGGGCCTAGATGCGCCACAGAAAGTCACATTTTTGTGGCGCATCTAGACCCATGCGCCACAGACTTCCACATTTCTGTGACGCATGGGGTCTAGTTGTTAGGAAAAATTAAAAATACACATTTTGACTTTTTTTCCAAAAGTAGGTGAGAAAATATTAAAACGGCCATAACTTTGCATACGACGTCGAAAAAATGCGTTCAATATCTCAAAAAAAAAACTAGAGAAAATTTCGGAACCGCCCTCACCGGGGTTTACCCGGTTGGACTTTTCTCAGATTCTCAAAATTCCAAACGAAAAAAAAGTTATTTTGAAAAGAAGAAATTTTCCTGCAAAATCAAAAAAATCAAAAAATAGAAAAGACAATTCTGTTGCGCATATCAACATATGCGCCACAAAATTGTTGGGCGGGATTCGAAATTGAATCCCGCCGGCACCCCCTTCTCCCTCTCTTTTCCCCTTCTCTCCTCCACTTCTCCCTCCACTTCTCCTCTCCTCCACTTCTCCTCTCCCCTTCTCCTCTCTCCCCTTCTCCTCCACTTCTCCTCTCCCCTTCTCCTCCCTCCTCCTTCTCCTCTCCTCCATATCTTCTCTCCTCCTCCTCCGCCTCCGGTGACCTCCTCCACAACCCCCGCGACCTCCACCTCCGGCGACCTCCCCCATATCCCCGGCGACCTCCTCCTCCACCCCGGCGACCTCCACCTTCGGTGACCTCCTCCACCACCCCGGTGACCTCCTCCACCACCCCGGCAACCTCCACCTCTGGCGACCTCCGGCGACCTCCTCCGGCGACATCTTTCTCCTCCTCCACCATCTCCGGCGACCCCCATCCTCCACCCATAGTTTAAAAAACCGGACCGGACCGCCGGTTGAACCGGAAAAAACCGGAACCGGTGGCCTCACCGGTCTGTTAAGCGCACTGGACCGGTCCCGCCATCGAACCGGGAAAAACCGGACAAACCGCGGTCCGACCGGCGGTTCCGCACTAAACCGGCGTTCCGGTCCGACCGGTTTCTGCAGGGAAATTCAGAAAAATAGCGCGCGGACTGGACTCGAACCTGCGAGCTAAGGGAAGCGCAACGATCGGTGATACCAACTACCCGCCGCCAGCTTGGTGTCTATCCTAGGCTACATAAAATTTTATACTTTATTTTCTTCCGCAGTATTGAATAAAATTAATTTTTTATTCCTGGAACCTTGATGTTGAGATGGGCAGATGGCTACATGCATGTGTACGTAATTGTGTATCAGTGTGTGTCATTGTACATGCGTTGCAAGTTTGCAACTTGCTGTTATTGTTCATGCATGCGATGCGTCATGCGTGTATGTGTGTATCAGCGTCCTATACGGCAATTGTATTGCTTTATTGTTGCTCACTTTGATGGCATGGTGCTTGCTAGTTTATTTTATAATTCATATTATCAAGTATGAATTTATTTAGATACATATTTATTTTTTTATTATATAGTTTATGAGTGAAAATATACTATTTTACATCTTAAAAAACCAGACATTGAACCAGTGAACCCGTGGTTCGACCGGTAAAAACCTGAACCGAAATCCTCACCGGTTCGATCACCGGTCCGGTTTTTTAAACTATGCCTCCACCCACCCACCTCCGGCGACCATCTCCTCCACCCACAGTAACACGGCCTCCGACGAGCTCTGACGAAATTCTGGCGAAATTCCGGCGGTAGATCTAGATCTGGCCGCCCTTTTTTTTAAATTAAAAAAAATTCTGTGGCGCATGGTGGTGGGTGCGCCACTGAAATATTTATGTGGCGCACGGTTATGGGTGCGCCACAGAATCTGGGTATTTCTATGGCGCACCATCGGCGTGCGCCACAAAAATATATTTTAGTGGCGAGATGTTTGTGGCGCATCCCACTTTTTCCAGGATGCGCCACAGAATTCCAAAAAGGTGCGCCACAGATAGGCCTTTTCCTAGTAGTGTGAGTACTTTACCCATCAATGGCATCAAATCGATCAAAAAAGGAAGAGTACAAACCCACCAACCGACCTCACACCGTCCAGATGGCATCCATATATACTGTGGTATCTTCATCCGAGTAGTGGCAAGCTCAACGATCTACTGACATAAAAAAGATCATAAATGAGAAAACAAAGGAGGCAGTAGCCTAGAGAGACGAGACAAGAATATGAGAAAGATGTGAAGCTAAAAAACATTAGGAAATAGGAAACATCAAGAAACATGAAATCGATTCTCGGTGAAGAACAGAGTCATGCAACACAATAGTTAGTTGCAGGAAAACAAGAGGCAGCACCACGGATTGCTCATGTTAAGTGAAGAACATTGTAATCCAACATAGTAGTGAGCAGTAGGGGGCATGAGGTCGCACCACAACTCAGTGGAGAACACTTTTCACTCAGTGTGGGAACACAACATAGTGCTGGCCAGCTGTTGTGAGTATCGTGAGAGCTACCACATACACTACAGTCTTTTTTTTTGCGCGGAAAGGTAACCATATATTAATTGGAAACTGACAAGTCTTTTAGAATTACATCACGTATGTCATCAGGGACAAAACCTAGCCAACACATTGTAAGAGCATTGCATCTACCATAGGCAGCGAGATCGAGTGAGTGACTCGCCTTGTTCTGACTCCTATTTACCTTTCCTACGTACAATGATCTCTCTCCCATCAGCTATGTGAGCCTTCACCTCCGACACGAGATAAGCAAGGCTTGATCTGCAAGCGCCTGTGTCAAGAATTGCTGAGAGAGCTTGGGAGCAGTCCATCTCCAGAATGATTGGTTTATTAATTGGACCACTGCAAGGCCAGCAGTAACCCTTCACGGGCAGCAGTCAACTCTGATTCCAAAGCTCCCGTGCAATGGAGTAGCTGCCTGCAAGCTGAAAAGATTACCTGGCTCTCCTCATCACGTAGGATCATCCCTGCTCCTGCCTCCCCTGTATGTTCGACGAAAGATCCATCCACATTTAGTTTCACCCAACCGGTGTCAGGTGGTTCCCATGGCGGTGGGGATTCATGTTCTTCAGTATCCTTTGTCCTCTCTGTTGATCAATTTGGATGGCTTGCTTCCCTTTGGTTAGGTCTTCTTTAGGATAGTGCTTGATGAGGAGCAGCGATTCCATGTAGCTAGTGAGAAAGCGATGAGACGCCTGAATTGACGGCATGGGTTTCTCATGGGTGAGTTCATTGTGCACGTGCCAGATTCGCTAAGCAATCATGAGAACCATCATCTGTTGCGTGTGCGAGCACTTGTTCAGGAGTTGTAGAAGCCATTCCGAGCCTCCATTACTGAACGACTCCACACTCGGGATATCCCAATTCTCCACCATTGCTTGACACAAGTTGACCACATGAGCGCATCGACAAATAGCGTGAAAGGTATCCTCACCCTCTCGCCCACAGATGGGACAAGTACCCGTGATCTCCATCTTCCTCCTTTGCTTGTTTGCCTAGGTAGCCAGGCCATTAGAAGCTAATTTCCAAGCGAAGACACGAAATTTTGGCGGTACCACGCAGTTCCAGATCAGCTTCCAGTCCAGTCGCGCATCGTCTGGACTCTCACTTGATGCTCCTTCGTTCGCCAATCCTTTCCGGTTCAGAGCTAGATGGTAAGCACTCTTCACTGTAAATAGGCCATTCTTTTTAGGATTCCATGCGAGAAAATCTTGTTCGTTTTGCCGGGAGGGTTTGATCTTCAGAATTTCATCAACATCTACGGGTAGAAATAGATGTTTCAGCATGGGTTCATCCCAGTTCCCGTGTCCATCCAACAGGTCAGAGACCCAACGCACACGACTGTGGCCCTGCGGAGTGATAGGTCTCCTCGAGTCTTCTCTGGGTATCCATGGGTCTCGCCACACCCGGATACTAGCTCCATTGCCAACACGCCATATTATTCCTTCCTTCAACAAAGCGAGCCCATGCGCGATACCATGCCATGTAGCTGAGGCATTTCCTCCAAAAACAGTGTCTTGAATGTTACCATGTGGGTAATATTTTCCCTTCAATTAACCTTCATGCTTGCCTTGCAAGGAGAGTCTGGTTAAACATTCTCATGTCCCTAAACCCAATACCTCCTTGAGATTTTGGTTTTAAAAGCACGTCCCAAGCCAACCAGTGAGTACGTCTCTTCCCTCTTTTGGCACCCCACCAAAAGTTCCTCATCATTTTTATTAGGTCGTCGCATACGCTTGCTGGCAGCTTAAACACACTCATTACATAAACTGGAATAGCTTGCGCGACTGCCTTGATTAACACTTCCCTGCCCGCTTGCGTGAGGTAACTTTCTGCCCACTGAATGAGGCGCTTGGTGAGCTTCGACTGAAGATTCTGGAATTTCCCCTTATGCATTCTCCCCTCTGGCGTAGGAAGTCCCATGTATTTAGGCTCGAACGTGGATTGGCTGATCTGTAACTCTGTCGATCGACAAGTTATGGTAACCAACCATTTGCTGGAGAGATATTGAAGTCGGTGTAAAGGATTTTTATCAGACTAATGAATCTTCTCCATCTTTATGTGGGGCTAGCTGAGCTCTAACTGAGGCGCTCTATGCCGTCTCCGTGCATATATCTGGCTTGCAGGCATGCATGTGCTGAATCTGGTTTGAGGATTCGGGTCAGCTTCCTATGTCTTGTCCCCTTACCTGATTCCACTTCCTCTTTCATCTCTCCTTCACATTGTCGCATCCATCTCTCTGCCCACCTCGCCCCTAATCTGTCTATCTCCTACTTGTTGGTCTAGTTGTGTTCTCTCCATCAGTGTGGTACAGACGGTGCATGTGTGGCTCATTATCGTTGTTCCCGTCCGACGTCGTCACAGTCGTCCATCTCTCTTGTCATTTTTGAGGTCCTCTATGCAATGCATAGGGGTGATATTCAATTCATGGTGGAGTTCTAAGAAAAATTATATCACTAGTGGAATTCTAAGAAAAAAATCATGGTGGGGAGCAGGGTCCGAGCACAACCTCTGTGTAAGTATAAGAGCACCATCAATCCTTGTTTATGCGTTTGGCATAATTCTGGAGATCATGAGCTCCAAACCATTGTTTTACGAAGAGCACATAGACAATTTGTATCGAATCACACCAACCAGGATCGAGAAGAATGATAACCTACTGGATACAAATAGTATCAACTCACAGAGGGATCAATTAGCTCCTTCATGTGTTTTATGAGATGCAAAAAAAAAAAAAAAATCGATTCATCTCCAGAGAATAATATACCATGGTATGGGAGCAAGTACAGACAGAATAACAACACTTTCTATGACATAGTCGAGATTCTCCAGAACAAACAGGTTAGAGCATCTCCACGGGGAGTGCCTAAATTGTGTCCGGCACACCTCCATTGGAGTCCCAATTGGGTGTGCCGGACACTTGTCCGTAACTTTTTTTCCCTCTCACACCGGCACCCCCTAATCGAAACCCCCAATTGATGATCAACATTTGCAAAGGAGCAGATTTCATTTGCAAAAGAGGCGATATAACTAAAATTTAAACTAAAACTACCTACACTAGTTGTCTAGAACATGCCGCGGAGGTGGCACGCTAGGGCCAGCCTCGTCGTCGTTCGCCCCTCGTGGAAAGAGGGGGAGCTAGGCATGTTGAGGCTGCCAGCATTCGCACGCAAGCGCCTCGCCTACCTGGCCTCCCTGGCCTCCAGCATCTGCTGGTGCTGCTCCGCCACTTGGGTGCACTCCTGCCGACGCCAGCGCCTCTGCGCGTGCCCGACGCTCTCCGCCGCCCGCCGGGCCTACTCCGCCATCTGTTCCCTCTCCTCATCCGCCGCCTGCTCCACCTGCAGCTCCCTCGCGCGCGTCCTCACCGCGATCGCCCGGTCCTCCGCCGCGTCCTGCGCTACGGCCTCAAGGGTCATCATCTCCAGCTCCCGCGCTTCGGCGGCCCGGTTGAAGGCGTCAGCAAGAAGGCAGCTGTGGGTGAGCGCCCTCGCCATGTTCAGCTCCTCGTGCGCCTGCCGCTGAGCTTCGGCGAAGGCGCGGGCGTACTCGTCCTCGACGAGTGTCTGGAGCGACATCTCCATGGCGTGCGCCTTCGCCGCATCGTTGGCGACCATGACGGCCTTCACACATTCAGCGACGGGAAAACAAGGCGGGAAGCGGCGGGAAAGGATGGCGGGAAACGGTGGCGCGCGCGGGAAGCGACGGGTGGGTGGTGAGGTGACCCGCCGGTTTAATGCCAGCAATATGTCTCCGCCGCGTCGGCTCCAACGCCGCTTCGTAAGGCTGCTCCGCCATTAAACCCTCGAAAGGGACGGGTGTGAGGATGACAGGCAGGCCAAGCCTGTCAGTGGACATGCCCGAACAGTGTCCGGCACCAGGAAGGCAGCCCCCAAAGTTGGAGGTCCTGTTCGTAGTGCCGAACAGATTTTGGGCCGGACAAAGGCTTTGCGGCCCCCAGTGTAGCCTGTTTTTCTGTTCGGCGCCCCAAATGAGCTTTATGACCCCTTTTACGACCCCCCGTGGAGATGCTCTTATATCTCAATTCTACTCTTCTCCGGGAAACAAGAAAATACCAACGATGAGATAGTTCGCCCCTTCAACAATGAATGATGAATCTGTACAATGGCATCCTAATAATGCTATTTTTCCTCCGATAAAAAGAAAAGGACACCCAAATTTCTCAACTTTTTCTCCTGTGCTCTAATAAACATAAGCACTCGGCCATTATGGTATAAGGAAGATCACTGCTCCTTGGCACATTGCCAGAAATCTTGCGGATTAGATCAGCACCATACCCAGCATAACAAAAAAGTAGAACAAGTAGGTTAACGAGGAGAGTAAAGAAGCAGCTATAATGCAAATAGAATCAACAACTATTTTGCTTTTATTTTAGTTTAGTTTGTTTGCTGGTCATATTCATGTTGGATCCTATCCATCTTGTGTGGGAGAGAGACACGCTCCGCTTTTTCATTTGAATACTCCTTTACTTCGCTTATATCTTGTTGAGTATTCTTAGCTACTGTTTGTTTGCTAGTAAGCTCTCGCTTTTAGCTTTTATCTTGTTTAGAGCTGCTAGTTGTTATTATTGTTAGACTCTCTTGATCTTTACTTATATTTGTTAGAGAGTTGTTTTGGTTGCTTGGTTGATTTGTTAGAGCGATAAAATGCTATGCATGTGATATTGGAATGAAATGAAAGCCTGCATAGTATTGTAGATCATTGTGTGGATAATTGATACTTCTCATTTGTTTTGAGATATTAAGATGAATGTTTAAGCTTGCTGGTTATTTGAGTGGAATTGATTAGTAAAAAAATACTGTTAAAAACTTGAAATTGTGTGGTGTTTCGTAGCTGTTAATTCATTAAGATAATCTTTCCATCAAAATAATTGTTTGGTCAACATGGGAGACGGTGTGGAGCTTTTATGGTTATGATTGACTAATGACTTATGTTACTCTGTTACCGGTTAATGTTAGATGTTTGCTTCAAATACCTCCTTTGCTAAGCCCAAAAATTCGTACTGAGTGTATGGTTCACTCGTGCATCCAAATCCCAAAGCGAAACTATCGTGCCAGCTGAGTCCACCATATCTACCTATGCATGGTATTTCTTGCCATTCCAAGTAAATTTGTCATGTGCTATCTTTAAAAATTCAAAATACTCCTTTTTGTGCCTCTGTTTTTAAGCTCATGAGGGAGCAGTGCAGAGCTAGATATAACCTGTGACGAGCAAGGTCATTTCCCCCCTTTCACCCGGTGTCGATGGATTACGTCTTCACTTGAATCAACCCGAGAGCAGATTAAGCAAAATATAAATATAACTCACCATTCTCCTCCGCGCAATGAAAATCTGAGAAATCAGCTCAAAACATTGGACAGTGGTGAAACCAAGGAGAAAGAGGAGCGTACTCGCTCCTCTAAAAACCAGCTGCTCTCACAAGTCTAAAAGCCTTGCTTGTTATGGGGGACTAGATAGTTTCTCTGTTGTGAAGTCGTTGACGAAAGCATGCATGTTTCAAAATTGTTTTACTTCTATTTCATAAAAATAAAAATCTCTAGCATATGATTAATCCCAGCTTCCCTCTGCGAAGGGTCTTTCTTTTACTTTTAATGTTGAGTCAGTTTTGCTCTTCCTTCTATCTCCACTGAAGCAAACATCTAGCATTGACCCTGGGTATCATTGATCATATTGCATCGTCAGATTAAACATGAATCTTTATATTGACTTTACCGTTAGAAGTTGAAGCTTTTTGCTAAAACTTACATCTTCTTTGTTTTGATTCTCAAACACTTTTGTCATGGAACTATTACCTTTGTGGATTAATCAAATATGTGGATCGCATTGCTTTCATGTCTCTAACGTACTATTTATGAAAGGTTTTGATTGAATGATTCAACTTGGTTATTCATTGCTTTCTTGCTATCAACTATAGACAATTGTTTTGTATCACTTCATTCACATCCTATGCTTTACATTACTATCTTGATCACGATTGTGTTGGTTGCATGTCTCATCAAAAATTATTTTGTTATCACTTACCTACTCGAGAACGAGTAGGAGTTAAGCTTGGGGATGCTGATATGTGTCAAACGTATCTATAATTTTTGATTGATCCATGCTAGTTTTGTGATGTTGTCACATGTTTTTACTATCATATTACATCATTTTTATGCATTTTGTCGGACTAACCTATTGACAAGATGCCCAATGCCAGTTCCCTGTTTTTGTGCTGATTTTATTGCAGAAAGTTAATTCTGGAAATATTCTTGGAATTGGACGAAAATTTACGAAGAATTTTTATTGAACAAATAAGGACCGGAGCCAGAAGGGCGACCCCAGGAGGGACCCACAGCCCTGGGGCGGGTCCCACCCACGGGTGAGAGGGGGGCCACGGGCCAAGGCCGTTTGTGCCCCTCGGGCACCCACTCGGCCGCCTCCGACGCCTATAAATTACCCCGTGGCGAAAAAACCCTAACCCCCGAAGGATTTTCCCAAATACGATACAGAGCTCCGCCGCCATCGCCGACAAGTTTCGGGGGTTCAGAAGGTCCTGTTCCGGCACCCCGCCGGGAAGGGGATCGACCGCCGGAGCCATCTCCATCAACACCGCTGCTTCCCATGATGAGGAGGGAGTAGTCCCTCACCGGGGCTGAGTCTTATACAAGTAGCTATGTGGTTATCTCTCTCTCCCATGATGTGATCTTCGTTGTGATCATGAGCTTTGTTAGTATAGTTGAATACATGATGTTTCCCTATGTGTGATGGATATGATGTTGCTCAAGTGGTGTTATCTAGTATAATTTGCGGAGTCACCGTTCTGATCATGGTACCTCGGTGACAGTGTGGGTGTCGTGTGTGACTCTATGCAACAAGATTAGAGGGATCTTCATCATGAGTTTGTTCTTTATTATTGTTGGATTGAATAGATCATGAGGTTTCTTGATGCTTGTGTTATTGAAGAGAGAGACTATTCAAGAAATAGGTTGTGGTGTTTGTTAGTACTATCTTTGGATGAGTTCGATAAACCTTGGGTTACTCACTTAAGGGAAAATTACCGCTGTCCTACAAACCTCTGCGCTTGGAGGCCTAACAAGTCTACAAGAATAGAAGCATGTAGTAGACATCACCGGCTGCCACCAGCCGGCCAGGGTCGCCGACAAGACAGCATGGAGGGGTGCTCCTCCCACGTCGCCCAAGACATGGCCGCCGGACTCCACGTCGCCACAGTACGGGGCGTGTTGTTGGCACGCTGACCCGCACCCGGCGGGGCTGGAGCCGACCAGACCGGAAGCGCGCCACCCGGCCTCACACGTCCCCGACAGCGGCGCCTCCATACCGTACGACGCCCACTATACATGATGGAAGAATACTTTGGGAAGGAAGAAGACTGTAGCCAGACCCGCCGGGTCAGTGTGTAATAAGTCAGACCCACACATGTACAGCACCTCCTCAGCCCTATATAAGGGAGGGTGCGGCCTCCAGAGAAGGGATCGATCAATCACTTAGGCTAGGAAGAAACCCTAGAAAGACTCACCCGGCTCAAGGAGCCTTTGTAAGCCGTTCATCCGGAATAAGAAAGAGCAAGGCAGGAGTAGGAGTTTTACCTCACCTTGAGGGCTCCGAACCTGGGTACATCTTGTGTCAGTATGCATGCTTGTGCCCAATCCCGCCTGCAGGATCCACCATCTTTGTTAGTTGCTCCCACACCTCACAAGCCTACACTTAGGCATATGTCCACACCACGACAGGGTTCCTATCCCGTGTCCTCCAGGGAGGAAAATAATTGTGGCCATACTCCCTGGTTAGAGCACTTTACTCGCTAAGGTGATGGAATGGTCCCCACCAAATGTGTCATTCAGAAGCAGTTTATTTGGTCCTAGACAAGCATCTTAGAATGTCTTGGTACAACGTCTGGCTTCAGTGCACTTGACGCAGGGATCGGATAAATTATGTTGGAATCTAAAGGAGAATGGTCAATTCTCAGTGGATTCTATATACAAAGCGCAGATCCAACCTGATATTCCAATTGATAGTAATAGAAAATTTGGAAGATGAAGATATCGCTGAAAACTAAGGTATTGGTATGGTATCTTCGTCGAGGATTTATACTTACCAAAGATAACCTTGCAAATCGGAATTGGTAGGGAAGTAAAAAGTGTGTTTTCTATCATCATGACGAGAGTATGATACACCTTTTCTTTCAGTATATTTTTTGCTAGATCTATATGGTCAGTCATCCAGATAGCATCTAACTTATACCCACCTCGTAGCGTTGCGAATATTTTTGGCAACTGGCTCAACGGTGTGGATTCTAGGTTTAAGCTACTTATTAGGGTGGGAGTGATTGCCGTTATTTGGTTATGACTATGAATAAATGACAAGTTCTTTAACAACAAAAATTTGTCTCTTATGCAGGTCATCTATCGGTGCACATCTACAATCCATTCATGGTCGCCTCTACAGCGTGTGGAGCACCGAGACCTATTCACGGAGGTGTCTACGCGGTTGGATGATTCGACGAGGGATTTTATCCCCAACATGGATGGCAACATAATCTGTGGATATGCCATCCCTATGCATCTTTACAATGTCTCATTATGATATGTAATTCGCCTTTTTTACTTTTGTTCTCGAAACTTTTGGACATGTGGTGGCTGTGTGCAACTTAGTTATGCAGAGGCCGGGTGTAATGCTTAAAACTCTTTAACTAATAAAATTTCCTTTATCAAAAAATGCTCCCTGGTTGCCCCCTCCTGTCCATCTTTTGGCTACTTCGCTTATTTTCATAAATAATTACATCCGCAAGCAGGGTGTCTTGACAGCTGTTTGTTCCAGCTGAATCCTGACTTCGACAATTAAATCCTGGAAACTGTAAAACATGTAAAATGAGATAAAATAACGTAAGTAAAGTGCTCTAATAGGAAATATATGAAAACATTATGACACAAAATAGTGATGCAAAATGGACGTATCAGGGCCTGATGTGGTCCCAAATGCTACTCTACCTCTCCCGACTCCGGAAGGAAAAATCAAATTGGCACCGGCGGCAGTCCTTTAGCATAGATAGGTACCTCGCAACTCTGGCTCATATGACATTCTAGTGACGTAATGGCTAGTCAAGTGGGAAAACTTATCTCCAAAGGAAGCTACATGGGAGGATGCGCAGTTAATCTGGACGACATTCCCAGAATTCCATCCTCGAAGTCTGGTGTCGGACAAGGAGTATTTTCAAGGCCTGCTTATATCTGAAGCTACTGTTGTGAATCTGCTCGTGTCGACAAGTAAACCCGTCATTTATCCAACGATCCAGAAGTGAGGATACCTCTTCGCCACATCCGACGACCAGTATTCAATTTCCTATTAAACCCGTCGTCTCCTAATTTGTTAAAGTTTGTAGACTTGAAAATATTAGTATCGCGGCTCCTCTGGGTACTCTATATAACCAGGGAGAGTGGGTAGCTGGACGACGCGATGAAAATAAACCCTAATTTCCCGTACCTACTTTCCTGCTCTTGTTTTACCTTTCCTTTTCCAACAAATTACCTTCCTTCCAGATTTAGATCCTTGGCGTTTAGTGCTTTAATTATCTTCCTATTCAAATCACCAACCTAGGATCGCAGAACGCGCGTTAGAGTCCTGACACAAAGCTTCACCAGATGCTCCTCCCGGCAATGGCACGGTGCACGGCGGCGACTGGCTGCACTGCTCCCGCGAAATAGTGGCCGCTCCTCTCGGCGGGTGATGCGAGTGTCGGACTGTGCTGCTCCGGTTGAGCTAGCAACCATTCCTCTCTAGCTGGTAAAGGAGAAGGCGTGCGGGAGAGGGAGGGGCGTGGGTGGGGGAGGCGGTGATAGGGTTTCCACCGCGGGTGCGGTGTGCTTTTATCTCACGCGGTAGAAAATTTGCACGGCTGAGATTCTCTTTGGTGGCATCATCCGACGGTCGCGGTGCCCTGAGCTCTGAGGAGGAAGTCAATTGACATCAAGCGTTACCCAATTCCGATCCACACACCCATCATTCTCCAATTCCACTTGCCCCCTGCTCGACGCCCCTTCTTCTTCGGGGAATTTTATATTTCGCCCCTCTTTACTTCACACTTCTATTTTGTGCCCGTGTTTACATGGCAATTGATTTTTTTTTGCCACGCTTTTATTTGGCATTTGATTTTTTTGCCCTCTTACAGGTCGGGCCCATGTTCAATGGCCAAATTACCCCTGCATCTCATCGTTCCTTCATCAGTCCCCAATAGCTAGCGTGCGTGCACACAGAGGCTGGTGTGGTGGGCGGCTGCGCCTGCGGTGAGGTAGGGAGCTGGGTTGCGTCTGCACGGCACCGGTGACATGGGCATCTATGATTTACACGGAGGCGGCGACCTCCTAGCAAGTATCGACCTAGGTGGCGATCTGCAAAGCAGCGGCAGCGGCGGCCAACGGGGATGCATCTCATCTTCTCCCGTACAGAGAAACGACAGTGTGGTACTCCAGCAAGAAGCAGCATGCCTCGGCCAGGGTACGCGCCTGTCGGCCGGAGGCACTGACACCTCTCGCCGGCGACGCACTGGCAACACAGCGCCGGCTACGTGTGGTGCGGAATTCGATTGCGCCGTGCAGCTCCTTCGAGGCCAGAGGCGGCTAGGAGGCAGGCCCAGGCTGTAAGCAACCTGGTTCTCAATCGATCGATTCACTCAACAATCCAGCTACATCATGGAATTCGGGATTTAGATGGAAGAGTAGAGGAAAACAGGGGAGAAAGATGACAGAGGAGGTCGCCACGCCGAGCCAGGTCCAGGCCGAAGCCTTTCCGTTCCGTCCAAGCTGAGTTGGTCGTAGTCGTCCTCTTCATATTTGTAGTCGCTTCTGAGCGGCCCAAGCCCAGTATGTGGCAGCCCACGACCCGGCCAAGCTAGTACAGAAGGGGTCGCTGACAATCCCCCCTTCTTAAATTTCGGCTTGCCCCCAAGCCGATGTTGTTCTAGACCGCCAGGATCCCATGGCAAATGTAGTGCTTTGATACCAGCACTAATTCCTCGATCGCCAATAAGAAGATATACCTTAGGGAAGGAGCATATCAAATTGAACTGAAGACGGACCGTACTTGGTATTGGATAGTCCCAAAAGTTCATATCTTTGTTGTTGTGCTTCACGTCGACAAGAAAATATGTCCCTGTATCCTTGAATCTTGCACATAACATGTACCATGCAGCACGACCACCAAGCATATAACACTGAATAGCACTGACGGGTTTGGACTTTGTGCTAGTAATTTCAAAGCTCTCCCAAATGAGTGACCAGGCAATCTTCCACTGGAAAAGATCCAAACCACACTGAATAGTATGTTCCGTAAAGCAGGAGAGCCAATATTGCAAAAGAATGTCAGGTCGTGTGGACTTGCTAGTGACATGCTTTCCTTCAAAATCTGAACAAGCATAACTTGTTCCCACCAGTAGCCATGCAATTTGCCATTCAGATTGTTCAACACCATAGGGAGTAGTACAGCCAACATAGTCATTAGATGAGAGGACCACCAAAACAGGATTTGATGCAAGAGCTTCAGCAGTAAGCAAACTGATTATTGGCCCTGCCAAGTCAATGCACTACTAGAAATCCCCTTATTTCCGACGGTGATACGTAATAGCCGACGGCCCGTCGGCTATTACGGTTATTACCGACGGTAGCTTTAATGGCCGACGGTTATCGGTGACCTCTCGGATATAACTACTAATAACCGACGGTGTAGTCAATTGGGCGACGGGGATACCCAACTCTCGGTTATCAACTCGAGTGGCCGACGGTCCGTACAAATATCCGACGGTTGTTATTTCACCGCTCGGCTATACGCTGCAATAGCCGATGGTCACATGTAATAGCCGACGGTCATATGCAACTCTCGGCTATGCACCAGAATCGCCGACGGTTCAAATGACACGGTCGGTTATAACTAAAAATATACGACGGTAAATTGTAATAAACGACAGTGACATTAACGCTCGCTAATATGTTTCGATGTCCGACTTGGCTAAGCATGGGGTTGTCCGGTGGTTGTATTCCAGATAATTTCCCGTTTCCTTATAGCCACACTTGTCGCGTGGGGAGAGGGGGGACGCGAAACCGAGTTCGTGCAAGTGTGGATATGACACAAGCTTGCACGCATCCTTCAAAAATTAGCGGGAGCAATTTGGTCATCGGCTGACGAATCCCTCGCCCTGTTTACCCCCTTTTGCTCATCGCCAAAACATGTGCCACCACCCCTCCATTTGAGCTCTCCGTCTCGAGAAGTTTCTTCACCGATCGACAAGCAGGTAAGCGGCATCATTTTCTCCTAAAACTGGTGGTCGATGGCAGCAAGCCCGCTCCCCCTCTTCTTTAAGTTGTTCCCAGCCTCCTTCGCATCTCCAATGTGCATAAGTAACATCATGTCTTCTAGCTTATTTTTGTGAGCATACCGACCGGCAGGCCAGCCTTGACAGAGACACATAAGGCCGGTCAACCGAATTCAATACTGGACATGTCTTCTAGCTTATGTTTGTGAGAATACCGACCAGCGGGCCAGCCTTGACAGAGACACATAAGGCCGGTCCACCGACTTCAATGCCGGACAACAAGGCTGGTCACCTTACTAAATGCCCCCAAGCAGTTTCCCTGGCGAGTATAGGTGGCCATTGCTTTGCCTTCCAACGGGCGTAGCCGGCGCTAATAAACAACATGAACCTTACCTCACATTATTCCCTCTTTTGCCTCCCCACGCGGGCGCGCACCCTCATCACTTCGTAGTTCGCCTCCTCCCCCGTCCACCTCTTGTCACCCTCGGCGCAATGTTGAACAACTCTGAAGCCGACCTCAGTGGGAGCATCGGTGACATCTCGAGTTGGCCGACCATACTCGCAGCAGAGCGCTAAGCGGTCGTTGATCACTTCAACGGGCCGATGAGGCTGGATATGTAGAACCTACATGAGTGGAGGCATTGGTACCGTGGAAAGAGTTTCTGCGAGGTAGCGCGGAATGACTACCAGCCATCGCTGCTCTTGGTGCCGTGTGTGGCTTCGGTAGGCTCGTTGTCACGCTCTCCTCCTCTTGCAGGCTGGCAACCCCACTATCACGCTCGCCGCCGAGGGCGACACCCATCACGGCACCCCTCGTCGCCGAGGGCCGGTTGATCCTTAGCCGTAGAAAGACGAAGAAGGAGCCCGCGACACCACCACTGAAGCTGTCGAAGATGAAGAAAGAGGAGGACGATAACGAGTAGATACTTCTATAATCTCGTAAATTAATATTTAGTTACTCTGTTATACAATTTATCCCATACAATTCTAAAAACAAAAATATCCCATACAATTTATCTCATGTATACATATCCCGGTATTCTAAAAAATATTAAGGGCAATAATTTTTGGGTGGAGCCATAGGACGCGTGTCGCACGCGAAAGCAGGAGGCTGCGAGACGTTCGAACCCCGGAGGTACGGTAGTGTTTCCCATAATTTTTTGGCGAAGCACGCAGCGCGCCCGCGCAGATGGTCGAATTTTTTAATTTTACTCCCACGGCGGGAATTTTGGGCGCGTGTGGAGGAAAAACCGAGCACGCCCTTATCTTATCGACTTATCCCCGTCCCCAATCTTTGCCTCCACTACTCACGCTCCCTTCCATTTTCCTTGCGATCTGCAACCTCGAGATGGCCGCGGTATTAACCGACCTCGCGAGCAAATATTGCCCGAGCCCATGGGCAGGAGGCGGGCGGCCGTCGATTTCCACGCCTCTAGCATAGGCGGCACGCAGGTGTGTTGCACCATGGCGTCTCATGCTCGAGGTCAGCGGCGCTCAACCTCCTGTTTGATTCGCACAAGAAAATGAACCAGATGCGTGCTCAGGATATCGAGAGGGAAGTATCGTCAGGAGGTGCCCACGAGACAGAGGAGGATGCCACTCCAGATCCGCCAGGAGGAGGCAGGAGCACGTAGAGTCTCCAGATCCCAGAGAGGTAATCTCGTCTCTTCATCTCTGTTTGTGGTTTGCCTCAAAATCTACTCGTCATGGCGCTGCAAGATCAGATCAATGGGAGTTAAATGCACTGGCATGTGTGTCGCTCCCCCCCCCCCCCCGTGTCGCTCCCAAGCGGGCGACCCGGGGGCGACCAGCAAACCCTAGCCGCCGGGGTCCATCCGCCGCCAGCCCTGCCGCCGTCGCCGCCTTCTCCCTGCTGCGGTGGCGGCGGCGCTCGTCGTCTCCCAAAGGGGTGCGCGGGCACAGCGCCGGGCCTTGAGCGGAGGGCCTCGCGTGGCTCTGGAGCGGGCACGCCGGGGCGGCGGCCCCGGAAACCAGCCCGGCGCGGCTGGTGGTGGCGGCGGTGCCTCGCCGCGGGGGTGAGGCGGAGGGTGGTGTGGTGCGGCTGCTGGCTGCGGCGGCCCCCTCGACGCGGCTGCTGGCAGCGGGGCTGCGGCCAGGGCCCGATCTGGGCTCAGATGGGCCGGGCGGGCCGCGGCAGTGCGCCTTGCTCCCGTGCTGCGGCTTGCTGCGTGGGTGGCTCGCTGGCTGCGGCTGTGGTGTCGCGCTGGGAGGAGGTTGTCGGGGCGGTGGCTACGACTGGGTCGTGGCCGCGTGAGGAGGCCAGGGCGGCGGCCCTGGGACGATGCTCCTGCATCGGTGCGGCCGGGTTTCCCGGCGCGTGTGGACGGCAAGAGGTGGCCGTGCTGCATATCCGGCTCTCTGCAGCCGGACGAGAGGATGCCGGGGCGGCGGCCCCGGGGCTTGGTCGGCGCGGCGTCTGCCGTGGCGTGAGGTGTCACGGTGGCTGTGGCATGCGGTGATGGTGGACTGGCCGGTCCTCGACGGGCGGTTGCGGGGTTTGCGACTCATCGCCGGGCGAAAGCCTTGCGCGGGCTGTTGGCCGGGGCTGACGACGGCGACGCCCTCGGGCGCCGCGTCCTTCTTGAAGGCGTTGTCGAGGTGGTGCTCTCGCTTCTCCGCGCCGGGGTTCTCCGGGGGAAACCCTAGATCCCTCGCGGATCGGGCGAGGCGGCGCTTCTGCGTCGCTTGCCTCTTGGGCCTCGCCTTGGATGTTCCACCGGTCAGAGGGAGCTGTGGAGTGCTGGTGGTCGGCGGAGGCGACTCTTCGTCATCGGCTAGGTGGTGCGCGGCCCCGGGGCCGGCGTGGATGTCGGAGCGGCGGCTTCGGAAGACTTGCGTTGAGCTTAACTCCGCCGTGTTTAGTGTCGTCTTTGGTTGCTAGGGCAACATGGTCGTCGGCTAGTTCAGGTGCGCGGCCCTGGGGCCGGCGTGGATGTCGGAGCGGCGGCTCCGGGTTCTTCTTCTTGCGTTGAGTTTGTCTCCGCCGTGTTTAGTGTCGGCTATGGTTGCTAGGGTGACGTGGTCGTCGACTAGTTTTGGGGCGCGGCCTCGGGGCCGGCGTGGTGTGTTTTCGAGTTGTATCTTTTTCTTTTTGGGCGTCGCCCTTCATGTTTGCTCCTACTATATCAATAGAAAAGGCAAAGCTTTTGCCCCGTTTCAAAAAAAAAATGCACCGGCGGTCCCAATTCTTTTCCCGCGGTGTCACTTGGGTCCTAATTCTTTCAAAATGCACATCTGAGTCCTAAATCTTTTGTAAGTGGTTCAAGTGAGGTCCTAAATTCATCTAACCAGTTTTGACCACTGACACGTCGGATGTGGGCGTGTGGGGGGAGTTTTCCCGCGGCTGGCAGTTGGTTCTTTTTTGCATCTGAGCCCTTATAATGCCTAACCTTCTCATTCCCAGCCCCTGCGATGCCGCCGCCATGGCTGCCATATCTCCTGCGACACCGGCGCCATTTCTGACAGCGCTTCATTTGTTTTTTCTCAGTTTGGTAGCACAGGCAATTATATGAATAAGAAAATAACAAAGCATCGGGTTTATAGCATCATTCATCAGGTTTCTAGTACAACATATGCAACAGACCCGTCGCAGTTACAAAAGAGTGCACTCAACAGGCACATATAGTATGTTTCATTACAAACCATCCAAACCAAAAGGATATCTCGAAGTGAACTCTCTAAATCTGTGGGCTGTTATTGTTCTCCTTATTCTTGGAGACAACTTTCCAGTTGTCTACTCGAATTCGACCACAAGAACTAAGAATTTCTCCAAATCCAGTTGAAAACCGAGCGGAGCAGAGGGTAGGGTTAGGGTTCAGTACCATATCATGGAGGAGGATCTCCGGGTGGCCGCAGCTTGGGGGCCATCCTCACGGCGGCCGCCGCCGCACCCCCGCCGCCGCACGCCCGCCGCCGGTCACCACCTTCGCTGACCACAGCTACGCTCCGCCGCCGGTCGCCTCTTCAATCGCCAGAGAGGTGAGAGAGAGGAACGGGAGATGAAAGAGGAACGGGACCAAGAAAATGAAAGAAAAATAAGTGGAAGGGGCATTTGCATATCCGCTGTTAGCTCTCCACGGGTCCACTGTCGACGTGTACATGGTCAAACTGCCACGGAGGCCAGTCAACGCTAGTCAAAACTGGTCAGATGAATTTAGGACCTCACTTGAACCACTTACAAAAGATTTAGGACTCAGATGTGCATTTTGAAAGAATTAGGACCCAAGTGACACCGCGGGAAAAGAATTGGGACCGCCAGTGCATTTAACTCGATCAATGGACGATGTGTCTGGCACATGGTCATCTTTTTCATCTGCTCATCAATTGGCCTCTGATGTACGTACATAGCTCAGATTAATGTTTCCCAACTACAGTACTAACTAATTCTTCAAAGTACTAGTAATCAATTTTTGTCTGATCTTGGAAATATGCGCAGATCCCCGTTTGTACTAATTGGAGCCAATTTCTGTGGCGTGCAGTGGTCATGATGAGAACATCAAGTATTGGCAGGCCTGGATGTCTCGTTTCTCTATAGGACAGAACGACTACAACGACGAGAGCGACCTTGCGGTTGCGGAGGCCACCTCTGCGTCTGGAGGCACTGATCTTGTTGGTCAGTCCCGCCTGTAGGAGCCCAAGCGCCTCTCCACCGCTGGCTTTCTCACAAACTGTCGGACCAGTCCACGGCGGGTTCGCCTTCGCCAGATCGAGCCAAAGGTTGCTGCTATGGGAGACGCACTTGATCTTGTAATCGTGATCAATTTTGTGTATGCATTTGTGAAATATCTGTAGTGTTGTATTTCTTTGGCAATTATTATCTTCTATATTTTCATGTGTATGAAATCTTTGGCTACATGAGCTGAAATAAATGGAAATATAACAATTGTGATTTAAAAATCTTTGGCGACATGAGCTGAAATATAACATTATGAGCTAAAATAAAGGAAAAGCAAATCAGAAAAACTGAATGCCTAATCTGTTGCATAGGCCCAGGGTATTTTTGATCGTCAATAGACAGCCTTTCAACTATAGCGATCCCCTACAGGACATATCCATGGTTGTTAATCATAGTAAATGACAGTTTGTTCTCCTCTTGGTTATAATTAACTCTGAGGGTTCAAATGTACCGTCAACTACTAGAGAAACCGACAGGATGCAAAAACTCTCAGAAAATATATAACTGACGGGGAACTGTCGGTTATAAGGCGTCGTTTAGATACTGCGAGGCGGATGATGACCGAAAATGTCCGACGGCTCACCGTCGGGTTCTTACCGTCGACAAAGATATTACTCGACCGTACCGTCGGCCATTAGAGTAATGGCCGACCAAGCATAGCCGACGGGAGATTGCCGACGGTGACCCGTCGGATATATGTTTATCCGACGGTGAACTAAAATATCCGACGGTTATTCGACCCTCGGCTATAAGGGGATATCTAGTAGTGATGGTACGAACAACAACACGCGCAAGAGTGTGTGACCATGCTATGTACCACTGAAAATGACTAGAAACATAGATGGAAGTATTTCCATTAGTGCCAAACCAGAAACTTGGAACTCTGATGCTATCAATGTAATCCTCAGTTATGTACTTCTTCTGATCAGCCCATGTAGTTGACCCAGGCTGAGTGTAATACTGCAACTTGGGGCTAGAGAAATATGACTCCCAAACAGGCCATGGCTGCAAATATATTATTGCCAAAATTAAGTCCTGCAGCTGAGAGAAGTAATATATGGGCTTGTGACTGACGCCTCTGGATAGATGAATTAATGTAGCACTAAGATATTTTATCACAGCAAGACTCCATGTGTACAACAACAATCCATGGTGTAGCTCAATGTAGCCTTCAGTTGTCAGCTGGAACAAGAAGCAATCAGTTGCCAGAAATAATAGTGCGCCAGGTTGAATGCAAGAAGCCAAATACCAAAGACATTGAGCAATCTGCAAGGAAGAACAAGTGCGCATGTTGTGGAGTGCTATACTGTGGCAATCTGATGCAAAAACATATGTCTGCATTGACAGCTCAAGCCTCATCTCCAATCCATGTGGGGCCTTCAAATAAATCAGCAGAGCATATATTGGGGAACCAATTCTAGTACCAGGAACAAATAATTGTATCTGCCAAGACGTACAAGGCTCACAATAGCTGCCCGGTTCACTGAATCCGTACAAGTTCTCAAGCCATACCAAAATGCAAATCTGCAGCCAGTCAATGTGCAACCTATCAGGTTGAACAAGAAAATCATACTCACACTGCAACGTCCAAGCAATTTCCCATTGCACGGGTTCAAAACCACAATGAATAGCATATTTGAGAGATTTCTTATCCACTTTAGCTCCTTCTAGAAATAGGACTAGCTTGCCACTAAGCTTTGCTCGACCAGGTGAACAGCAGAACTGCAGTTGCACACATTGCGAACCGCTCAAAGGTTCTTCTATTGAAATCTGATCTCCAACATGATGACTGTCCAGGAACCAAGGCCATGGCAGTGGTCGGACATCATACAGCAAAATGAACTGAACAGTCGATAATGTTATAGGCCTTATGATTGCGGAGAACACATCCTCAGTGGGAAGGAACAATGGTGTCACCTGGATGCTATCGGCGGTTGCAGGTGCACATCGCTCGGAAGCGAAAGTTGACCGCGGCACAGGAAAGTGCTGTAGACTGGCGTTAGACAGCTGGGCGGCGGTGACCTGCTTGACATCAGCAAACCCCAAAACTGTAGCTGTGGGTGGCGCGATGTCGCCAAACCGTTTGAGGGTCGACAAACATGCCCTCGGTGTAGACGCTGGCATCTCCAATGTCGTGTCGTCGCCGGGGCATTCCATCGAATATCTTGTCGGCATCAAGATAACTGAGACGAGGCAGGACGACATCATGGGTATGAATGGAGAGTCAAAGGTCATGGTTGCAGAGTTTTGCTTGGAGGACGTCTCACAGATGTGGTCGTCGTCGCCCTCCTGCAACACGGTCCTCGCGCATACAGCCGGGGTAGTGGCTCTCGGCACCACAGTACATAGTGGTTTGTCGATGACGTGCACAGCCGAGATGTCGAGAGACTCACATGGGGTGGGCGCAGATGAAGCAGACACCACTGCTGCGGTGGACTCCCCGTCGTGGCACTCGACGGTGACCGGAGCCGCGGCCCACTCAGCGTATGGTGTGTCATCGTAGAAGTATGGCGGAACCAACTCGTCATCATCCGGCGTCGAGATGGCGGTGTATATCTGTGGGACGACTGCAACGGAGAGGAGGCAGCATCCCTCGTAGAGCATGCGGCCATCCAAGGCAGCACGAGCTCGGGCCGCCCTCCACCGAGAGCAGAACTCGACGTAGGCCTCCACGCCGTACATCCCATCCACCACTCGCTCGAACACGCACAACAAATTCCCAGCGCCAAAGTGACTGAATTCTTTGTGAAGCATCTCCTTAGTCACTGGTTGGTGCACGTCAGTCATCCTGATGTGAAGAACACCTTGAAGGCAGGCGAATTTGTGGGTCGGCATTTCGTCGAACAAGTGATAGGCAGTGGTTGAGGTGGCTCGTGGTGGAGAAAAAAATTCAGTGGAATTTGAAGGGGAAGGGTGATGGAATGGCTCTGATACCAGATGTAAGCAACCTGGTTCTCAATCGATCGATTCACTCAACAATCCAGCTACATCATGGAATTCGGGATTTAGATGGAAGAGTAGAGGAAAACAGGGGAGAAAGATGACAGAGGAGGTCGCCACGCCGAGCCAGGTCCAGGCCGAAGCCTTTCCGTTCCGTCCAAGCTGAGTTGGTCGTAGTCGTCCTCTTCATATTTGTAGTCGCTTCTGAGCGGCCCAAGCCCAGTATGTGGCAGCCCACGACCCGGCCAAGCTAGTACAGAAGGGGTCGCTGACACAGGCAGAGATGGATGCTGGCTCTCGCTTGGGTGGTAGAGGTTGCACTTGTTCACGCCTTCGTCGCGCGTCTCCGGCGATTGGTCTCCTTCGACTCCGGTACGGCATGACCTCGCCGTTCTGGTCGGGGCATTTTAGTACTTGAGAGTGAGCAATGTACTCCAGATAATATAAATATAAAGAAAGCAAAAAAGGGCAAAAAAAAAATCAAATGCTAAAGAAAAGTGTGGCAAATAATCAATTACGATGTAAACAGGGGTAAAAAAATCAAAGTGCAAAGTAAAGAGGGGCAAAAATACTTTTCAAAAAAAAAAATTCCCCTTCTTCTTCCTCCCCGAGCTCCGTCTCCCACCACCACCTCGCCGCCACGGTTCGTGTCGTGCCCACCGCCGTCGTCTCTCCCCGCGGAGACTCCCACGCAATTCCTCTCCCGCACCCCCAACCCCCGCGCGTCGCGTCCTCTCACACGTCCATGGCTCCTCCCCACAGATTTCGACTCAGCCAGGCCGGGAATATCTCGCCTCCGATGAGACGCCCTTGACCTCATCTCACCCATCCCCAGCAGGTACTCCTCCTCCTTCTCCACCTATCCTTTTCTCTCCTCCCTCTCACTCTCTTTTCCCGTTTTAAATCCCTATAACCCTAGATCACCCCGATCTGCAGCTCATCGACCTCAAGCTCCTCCCAGGCCGGTCACCATCTCCAAACCCAAGGTATGGTACACTACACCTCCATCTGCCCCTCTCTATGGTGGAGATTGTTGCTTCTCGCTGGTGGTGATGCTTGCTCATCGTCGCCCCAATCTAGTTTCCTCTTGGAAAGGCCTGGCCTGCTGGTGGTGTCCCAGTTTGTTGACGGATGGATTTTATTTTTAATCTTTAGTCTCTACTAGTTCTAATTAATAATGCTGATTAAACGTCAAGCTAATGCATCTTCTGTCAAGTCAACTAGCACTAGCTACTGCCAATGTATGTGCATCTTGTGTATGCAAGCGTGATTTAACAGAATGGCTCATCCAAATTGAATTGCTTATCTATTTTTCTTGTCCTTGCTAGATCATATAGTGCTGAACTGAATGATGTACTTCTGAGTAAGCTCTTGTCTGACTGTAATTCGCAAGAATAAATGGACTATATATGTGGTTTGTGTGCACCAGGTTAGTTATATATTTGCTAATTGTTTGTGTACCACTAAACCTATCTGGCAGCTTTTATGCAATCGCAACTGCAACCTAAGCAATAATGGCTTCCTATATTTATGTTAATTAAAGGAATATCAATGCTATTTAATTAAAGGAATACAAATATGGTCTCCCCTATGCCAATTGATACCAGATTCTCACCATAAATTGTGTCTACTTAGTTTTATTTCTTATCAGAATGAGAATCCTTTAGGACAGTTTGTATATAACCAAAAATTACAATTCCACATGTTTTCTTGCCTTCAAAACTTCTAATTAGCTCTGCACAACCTATTCAAAATCACACGAACATATTGGTGGAAAAGCTACCTGATTCTTGTTTTTGCTCGGGACATGCAAAGTTATCTTCTCAAAATTCTACAAGAAAAGCAAAGACAAGATGTTAGCCAACTGCCAAATAGCATGTCCAATAAGCAGTTTGTAAATCGCAGACTAACATTGCATCCGGAATATATGCATCTTACTTTCCCTACTTGGCGCAGAGCATTGATGAAAAACACTTCCTCTTAACTCCCCAATCTCAAAATTTCTTTCAAACTGTAGATTTTTCCCCTTCTAAATCGAAATCCGTCGCCAGGCTTTCCGATCGGCACCAACCACACGGTTAGTCTCTTCACCTCTCCTACTCCTTGCATTACTCCGTGCAATTATTCGATCTGTCTTTTGTTTCCTGAATATTCAATTTTTTTTCTTGCGTGAAATCAAATCTAAGCAGAGAAACTACGAGATATTTGCGCCACGAATGTCATGGAGAAGGAGGTTTGTGAAGAGATGAGTCCACCCCCTCAACCTATTGATTCGCCAGAAGACACTCCGCTCCCGGAATCCGATCCGAATCAGAAGCATGGTTCATCTTTCCCCCAAACTTTTCGCTTCTTTGTTGCTAGGGCTGAATTTTCCTGATCCATGTTCATTTTGATAGCGAAAAAGGCAACGAGACAATGGGCCGCTTGGACGCGCCAAGAGGAAAAGATTTTCTTCAATGCTCTGCGCCAAGTAGGGAAAGTAAGATGCATACGTTCCGGATGCAATGTTACGCTGCAATTTATAAACTTATTGGGCGTGCTATTTGGCAGATGGCTAAAATATTGTCTTTGCTTCTTTTTCTTGTAGAATTTTGAGAAGATAACTCTGCGTGTCCCGAGCAAAAACAAGGATCAGGTACCTCATCTTCCATCAGTATGTTCGTGTGATTTTGAAAAGGCTGGTGTAGGACTAATTGGAAATTTTGAAGGCGAGAATATACATGTGGAATTGTAATTTTTTGTTCTATACAAACTTCCCTAAAGGATTCTCATTTTGATGAGAAATAAAACTAAGTAAAAACAATTTATGGTGAGAATCTGGTAGCAATTTGCATAGGCGAAACCATTTTTGTTATCATGGCCTTTGTTGTCCATTGAAATAGTATTGGTATCCCTTTAATTAACATAAAGATAGAAAGTCATTATTGCTTAGGTTGCACTTGCGGTAGGGAGGGAGAATCACAAGGTTCATCCTAACAAACCAATGAGGATGAGCTCCTTTCACTTGCAGACAATCTCCCCTCTTTACTTACAGCCATTTACCCCTCCTCACCTGCAGCTGATTTCACTTTGTAATTTTACTCCCTTCTAAGTTTTGTGGTGATGGATAATTCCAAACCCCAGATCATGAGATTTAAAGACATCCCTGTGAGAGTAATCCTTGCTGAGTTACCAATAGGTGCTAGAATGTTCTACTAGAATATTCTAGACTAAGCCTTAGGCTGGTTAGCTGGAGAAGGTTGTAGACACCTAGCTGTAGTTGAAAGCTCTAGGATAGCTGTAGAAAGCTCTAGATACTAGTTATAGTAAGCTGTATGTAGAAAACTCTAGAGCAGGTCCAAACCGACCTTGCACTCCTATATATACCACTATGTACTACAAGTTGTAAGAAGCTTTTGCAGCAATAGAGAACACCTTCCCACATAGCCTAAAACATTTGGTATCAGAGCCAGGTTAGGAGAGACCCAGGTTAGGAGAGAGCCAAGTTAGGAGAGGAACAGCCAAGCTAGGAGAGGATCCTGAGAGATGTCAGCTCCAGTTCAGCAGGGTGTTTCCCGCAGTCCGTTTCGCCAGCCACGGCGCCATTCCCCTTCACCACCACCGAGACGACCGCGCCACCGCGAGGCCGGAAGGCGCGAGGTCGTGGTTGAGCGTGTCGTGAAGGAAGTTGGCGGTGGCAATTACCCGACGCTGACGCGGACGAACTACACCGAATGGAGCCTCCTCATGAAGGTGAAGCTGCAAGCTCGGGGCATTTGGGATGCGATTGAGCTCGGCGCCGACGACTACCAAGAAGATCGAATGGCGCTGGAGGCCATCTTGCAGGCGGTGCCGCCGGAAATGATGCCTGGTCTCGCTGTCAAGCGGACAGCGAAGGAGGCGTGGGAGGCAATTCGAGCCATGCGTGTTGGCTCAGATCGCGTACGGAAGGGCAAGGTGCAGCAGCTGAAGAAGGAATTTGAGATGATCTCGTTCCGTGACGGGGAGTCCGTTGACGATTTCGCGTTGCGCCTCACCAACCTCGTCACAAACCTCGCCACGCTCGGAGCACCTATCGACGAAACTCAAGTCGTCGAGAAATTCTTGCGAGTTGTGCCACCTAGGCTCTCGCAGATTGCCCTGGCAATTGAGACCCTCCTCGACACTTCTGAGATGTCATTGGAGGAGGTCACCGGTCGGCTGAAGGCAGCGGAGGACCGTCTCGAGTCACCGGAGCCGCTGCGTGAGCAGGGCAAGCTCCTGCTCACCGAGGAGCAGTGGCTAGAAAAGATGAAGGAGCGCCGAGGAGGCAGCTCCTCCAGGCCTGCACGTGGCAGCCCACAGCAGCGACGACGGCCACCACGTGAGAAGGGTGGAGAAGGCAGCAATGATCGTGCAGCCACCAGGGACGGCCCGCGCAACGACACATGCCGCAAATGTGGTCGACATGGCCATTGGGCCAAGGACTGCTGGCAGCCTAGGAGAAACGGAAACAGGGCATACCTGGCCCAAGCAGAGGAAGATGACGAGGAGCCTGCTCTCCTCATGGCGCAGGTTTGCACCACTCCTGCCCCAGCCATGATGGTGCAGCAAAGCGATGCTCCTCTCCCAGCCATGAAGGTCAAGCAAAAGGATGCTCCAGCCCCAGCCATGGTGGTGCAGCAAAGTGACGCTCTAGCCCCAGCCATGGTGCTGCAGCAAAGCGTTGCTCCAGCTCCAGCCATGAAGGACAGCACCACTACAGCTCCAGCCATGAAGGACTGCACCACTACAGCTCCAAAGTATGCTCCACTTCATGTTGACGAACCGAAGGCAAAAGCCTACCTCGGGACAAGCAGCGATGACGAGCAAATTGAGGGCTGGTACTTCGATGCCGGTGCCGTCGATGAAGAGGAAGGTTGGGATTGGGCAGCAGAAGGCAGTGAATACTTTGATAACAACTTTGACATCGAGTATATCATCCATCATGCTGCGAGGGAGCCCAGCCAAGTGTCCATTTCAGGAGAAGACGGACATGGGGCTCAAGGTGCCTCAGCCAGCGCACGACCATCACCTCCATCAGCCCCAACAGCAAGTGCTGCAACCCCAGCAACTCCGGAATTTGTCACACCACCAGCAAATGATGATGATCGACTCGATGCAGCACATGACGACACACCAGTTCGCTATGGCATGGTCGAGAATCTTACGGGAGAAGAACCAGTGCTTGGGCTTGCGCCGCGCAACCTCGACTGTGAGCTACACTTGGCCAGCCCGGGGGAGCCATGCTCATTCAAAGAAGCTGAGGGTGACAAGGCATGGCAGGCAGCCATGCGTGAGGAAATCGAAGCGGTGGAGCGAAACAAGACATGGGAGCTCGTGGATCTGCCACGCGGGCATCGACCAATAGGCCTCAAATGGATCTATAAGTTGAAGAAAAATGAAGCCGGTGAAGTAATCAAACACAAAGCACGGCTGGTCGCCCGTGGCTTTGTTCAACAAGCCGGCGTAGACTTTGATGAAGTCTTTGCTCCCGTGGCTTGCATGGAATCAATTCGGCTACTGCTTGCTCTGGCTGCCCAGGAGGGGTGGCCTGTCCACCACATGGACGTAAAATCAGCCTTCCTCAATGGAGAATTGAAGGAGGAGGTCTATGTGAAGCAGCCACCCGGCTTCGTCGTCAAAGGAGAAGAAGGAAAGGTTTTGCGGCTGCGCAAGGCCCTCTATGGCCTGCGACAGGCACCGCGAGCATGGAATGCGAAGCTTGATTGCACGCTCAAAGAAATGGGCTTCAAACAGAGCGAGTATGAGCATGCAATCTACCGACGCATCAACGGTGATGCAAACTTGCTCATTGGAATATATGTGGATGATCTGATCATCACAGGTTCATCCAAAGGAGCAATAGAGAGCTTCAAGGACGAGATGAAGACAAAATTCCAGATGAGCGACCTTGGACTGTTGTCATTCTATCTCGGAATCGAAGTCCAGCAGCATGGCGACGGCATCAGCCTATGCCAGGCACACTATGCCTCGCGTATCCTTCAGCTAGGAGGAATGGAAGGCTGTAATTCTGCTCACACTCCAATGGAGGAGCGGCTCAGGCTGAGCCGTGAAAGTACATCAGAAGAGGTGGACGCTACGGAGTACCGACGAATTGTTGGCAGCCTTCGCTACCTCGTCCACACTAGGCCAGACCTGGCCTTTGCTGTTGGGTTCGTTAGTCGATTCATGGAACGGCCAACGAAGGAGCACATGATGGCTGTGAAGAGAATTCTTCGCTACGTCGCTGGCACGACCCACTATGGTCTTCACTACAAACGGAAGACAAAGGAGGCACAGCTGATTGGTTACAGTGACCGGTGACATTGACACCAGGAAGAGCACAAGTGGCACACTGTTCTTCCTCGGCAATTGCTTGGTGAGTTGGCAATCTGTCAAGCAGAGGGTGGTTGCTCAGTCTTCTTGTGAGGCAGAATATGTGGCAGCCACAACTGCAGCAAATCAAGGAATTTGGCTGGCTCGACTGCTTGGAGAACTTCAAGGAAGAAAAGCTGAGACAGTTGAGCTAAAGGTGGACAACAAGTCTGCCATAGCACTAGCCAAAAATCCAGTCTTCCACGAGCGCAGCAAGCATATCGATATTCGGTATCATTTCATCAGGGACTGCTTGGAAGACGGAAGTATCAGCACCAGCTTCATCAAAACATCAGATCAGCTCGCTGACATTTTGACAAAATCGTTGGGGCGAGTGAAGTTTCAGGAGCTGCGTGCTCGAATTGGGATGGTCCAGGTCAAGCCAAGCTTGAAGAGCAAGGATTAGGGGGAGAATTGTGAGAGTAATCCTTGCTGAGTTACCAATAGGTGCTAGAATGTTCTACTAGAATATTCTAGACTAAGCCTTAGGCTGGTTAGCTGGAGAAGGTTGTAGACACCTAGCTGTAGTTGAAAGCTCTAGGATAGCTGTAGAAAGCTCTAGATACTAGTTATAGTAAGCTGTATGTAGAAAACTCTAGAGCAGGTCCAAACCGACCTTGCACTCCTATATATACCACTATGTACTACAAGTTGTAAGAAGCTTTTGCAGCAATAGAGAACACCTTCCCACATAGCCTAACTCTAACAATCCCACCATTTCAGTAGCTTTTATTCAGGTGTAGCATCTTTTGCGCTTGTTCTCCTACCCCCCCCCCCCCCCCCCCCCCCTCTCCTAACTATGTTTGGTCACGAAGCACACGCCTCAGCGTCTTATCATCTTGTGCGGTGAGCACAAAAGGCAGAAGCCTCGTCTAACAAACCGCACCTTGACCAGCTTGAGGCATTTTTCCATGCTGCAGATTGCCCTAGCACCTAAGCGCACTAAACTGGCAATTCCCAAGATGGAAAATTGCGTTTTATTATTTTATATGACGGCAGATGCTTTATTGTCACTTATTCTCTTGCACTATCACATGTCTGGCATAATTTTGAAAATGCATGAACTAGACAATACGTTGTACTTCGCCATTAGCCTCAAGGTTCAATGTTTCTATTGCAAATACAGGTCAGACATTACTACTATCGTCTTGTTAGACGCCTGAAGAAGCTTCTGGGTCCTAATTTCTCACTCGATGCACGTAACTCCAAAGACACGATTGCTGCTATGCTCCGCTGGTAATTGAACGAGCCTTGATGATGTACAGTTAATGTGTTGAGCTGTAGTGCTATTTTCTATTCATGTTGCATAATAAAAAATGTAATTAATCTCACAATGGTTTGGTTCTATATCTTTCCGCCATAATATTTATCTGGAGGCTTGGACTTTGGATATTCTTTTTAACTTAAGTTGTTCTCTATTCCATTGTATGTCTTTCCGTTCTGACTAATCAATCAAAATGAATTTATGACAATTCTAGAAGTTTCTCTTATTCCTGCATTGCATCATAAAAATGCTAGAACAAAGGAAAACCTCTTTGTCTGGGACTAGAATAAGGGGGCTGGATATTTGTACATTGACACAAAAAAATGCCTTTTTTTTCTATGTGTAAGAGGGAGAGGATATTGTCTGTTGCTAATAAACGTTGTCTTTATATTTGATCTGGTGTCATTTCCTTTTATTGCATGGAAGAGTACTGAGATATTAACCTAGTTTTATGCAGGTGGTCTCTGCTTGAGAAATATGGCTGCAGTGCTTCAAAGCTACATCTGAAGCCTCGGAGATTCAAAACATTTGTAGATGCATTGGTCTGTTAGACCTCTACTTGCTTGTTCTCTTCAAATTTTTAACCCCAATTTAAAGGCCATTTATTTTGACTGGTTCTGTTGTGACAAGTGTTCGAACAAGTGATGGCGACACTGATGACTTTCCAATTAAAATAGGACTGCACCAAGGTTCAGCTTTGAGCCCTTATCTTTTTACTTTGGTGATGGATGAGGTCACAGGGGATATACAAGGAGATATCCCATGGTGTATGCTCTTTGCGGATGATGTGGTGCTAGTCGATGATAGCCGGGCGGGGGTTAATAGGAAGTTAGAGTTGTGGAGGCAGACTCTAGAATCGAAAGGCTTTAGGCTTAGTAGAACTAAAACTGAGTACATGAGGTGCAGTTTTAGTACTACTAGGCAGGAGGAGGAGGAGGAGGAAGAGGTTAGTCTTGATGGGTAGGTGGTACCTGAGAAAGACACCTTTCGATATTTAGGGTCTATGTTGCAGAAGGATGGTGATATTGATGAAGATGTGAGTCATCGGATCAAGGCTGGTTGGATGAAGTGGCGCCAAGCTTCTGGCGTCCTCTGTGACAGAAGAGTGCCACAAAAGCTAAAAGGCAGGTTCTATAGGACGGCGATCCGTCCTGCGATCTTGTATGGCGCAGAATGTTGGCCAACCAAGAGGCGACATATCCAAAAACTAGGTGTAGCAGAGATGCGCATGTTGAGATGGATGTGTGGCCACAGAAGAAAGGATCGGGTGCGGAATGATGATATACGTGAAAGAGTTGGCGTAGCACCGATTGAAGAAAAGCTTGTCCAACACCGTCTAAGATGGTTTGGACATATACAACGTAGGCCTCTAGAAGCGGCGGTGCATATTGGAAGGATAAAGCGGGCTGAGAATGTTAAGAGGGGTCATGGTAGACCAAACTTAACATAGGATGAGTCCGTTAAGAGAGACCTGAAGGATTGGAACATCACTAAAGAACTAGCCATGGACAGGGGTGCGTGGAAGTTAGCTATCCACGTGCCAGAACCATGACTTGGTTTCGAGATCTTATGGGTTTCAACTCTAGCCTACCCCAACTTGTTTAGGACTGAAAGGCTTTGTTGTTGTTGTTGTTGGTTCTGTTTCTCATGCAACATACTATCATATTTATAGGGAAATCAGCTACTAAAGGACAGAAAGAAAACCAGAAGAAAGTTTCCACAAGTGGGGGCATACATATCTTCATCTCCAACTCTCAAGACTCCAGGAAACCAATCTTTCTCAGTAGAACAGTTGCCCATGAATGCTCAAAACCGCAGCAAAGTAGCCTCATCTAAAGGAGCGCTTTTCAAACGGGTTACAGAGCCAAATTCTAACAAGTCCGGAGTTATCAAAGGAGACCTCTCTGCCACAAGAACCGTGAGACAAAAAAGAAGAGCAGGTGATCAGTTATTTTCATCTGTTTTGGTATGGTGTAGCCTTACTCATTTTTGGTTGCATGAAATTTGCATGTTTTGGAAAATCTGCATGTCTTGACAAGTCTCGATTCTGTAGTGGACGTCTTACATTAGTGCTGATAGCAGATGACTTGTGTTGTAGGTGGTGTCAGTGCATCTGCTGCATATCAAAAATGGGAGAGAGCTGCCATGGCTGGTGTTTCTTTAGTTGCTGATGCAGCTGAGGAGCTTGAGCGCAAAATGATGACCCAGAACTTATCTAATGTTGATGCAACAATGCTAGCTTCATCACCAAACAACTTATCCACTGTTGATGGTATTGTTTCTAGTGTTTGTGTTGTAGTTCATTTAATTACTGGACCATTGTGTCTAGTGTTTGTTTTGTAGTTCATGTAATTACCGGGCCATGCAAACTCCTGATATTTTTTATCTTACATTGGCAGATGTGGGCACAAATCATATGAAAGAAGCAGATACGCAAACACCTTCAAAGCTGAAGCTCCAGCTATTTCCAATAAATGAAGCTACACGGAAGGCATTGGAGAAGGTAATGTCTCCTTTTGGTAGCAGGCTAACAAGGTAGCAGGCTAACAAATCATCCACATATTTCCAGCAATAGCTGCACTTGATACAGATTAGTTGGCAACTGTTACCGGGAATTCTTAGATCCCTGTAGTCGATGAAATGTTCATGATATATGAAACATGAAGCATAAATAACTTTATTTGCGCTATTTACGTTATGCATAAGCTATTTTCTGCAGTAGGTGTGAAGCTAAGTGTTACCGAATTCTTTGGATGTGCACACACTGAGATATTTGGTTCTTTTCTGTAATTTTCAAACAGCTGAGCATGGTATGACATCTCTATCTGATCTTTAACAGGATGATCATAATCCACATCTGGAGCTCACATTAAGTGCTAGGAAAAAAATGTCCTCTGTTTTAGAACATATGAATCGCAAGTGGGGCAACTCAAATATTGGATGTGGAGAGCTTGTTCTTTTCCCATATTGTGCTCATCAAGAGGATTTAGCTACATATCAGAGATGGACAACCCGAGATACTGTTGCAGTTGCTGACGTTTTTTGTTCAGTGAATAGCCCCCCTCTTTTCCGATTAAGGTATGGAGTTTCTGTTGTTATACAAAATAGTAATCCTCTAGGCGATTAGTGGCTAGCCGTATGATTGCTAACTGATGTATAAATTTTTCGGCGATTAGGTATGGCTGGTTTTCCCTTGCTGAACTTGAAGCAGGAGTAAGAGACATATCGTTGACCCACTTTGAGAATTGCATGGTACCAGAAGACATCCAGGTCAAATCTTTTTCGGAGGCTTGTGTGCAAAAGGATTGCAGGTTGCTCAGTGGCTTCGCTTCTGAGCAAGCATCTTGTAACCCAAAAGATCAGTCAGCATTATTGCTTGGTGCACCATATATCTCAGGCAAGAATGCTGAGAAAGGGCAGTCCATTAGTGCCTCCCCCTCACACTCTGGCAGTCAGCATCAAGAACAAGTTCCTGCAAACCCAGCTTTGGAGGTCCTATTTTGTTTCACGCATACTTTTTAAGTCAGTCCTATGGTTGATGTTTTCTCTAATGTGTTCTATTATACTTTAGGTTGATCCGCAAGTGGATTGTGTTGCATTACCGGAAGTAGGCTGGGAAGATACCCTTTCTGATATCAGTGTTGGATACTTGCTGACAGAGGCATCCAAGGCTGCTAACTTGGATTGTCAAGGGACCTCTGTTGTCAAAAATGCTATTTTCCATGAGTATCCTTGCAGCTACGACTCGTTTGATGCTGCTGTTGCCCTTCATTCTTCTCGTTATCAAGCTGCAGAGCAGCCAGCTCATACATCTGACTCCACCATTTGGGGTGCAGAAGAAACGTGTGATGAGTTCAGTTTTAAGTTGGCCACAGCTAGGAAGCAAGAAGGTTCAAACACTTCACCTAGCAGCCCTCCTGATAGCGAGAATGAAGTTCACTCTTCAAATTCAGAAGGATTTCAAAGTTCTCTTCAGGTTGGTTGTCATTTTGGGGGTTCTGAACAAGTTTTTACCTGTTTGACATTGTTAACTTACAATTTATTTCATGCTTTAGGACTTGGCTGGAGGAGAGACTCCTGGTGATCCCTGCGCTGATGATGTCAGACATATAGATGAACTTGGTGCCAAATCTCCACCTCAAAATGAAAATGATTGTGGATTGAAGGATCAGTCTCTAGCTGACATATTCTGGGTACTGGAGAAATATCCTAGCAGTAACTTTTCTCTTTGCTGCAAGCAAACCAAATTGGCAATAACAAAACTCATGTTTTTATCATGTTTTTTACAGCCTGATTCACTCGAGCCACTGGACTTGGTTGTACCACCAGTGAGGTACCAAGCTGATGACCTCATCTTGGGAGACTTTGAGAATAGTTGGAGTCAGGTGATGGAAAATATAGCATGGATGCATCTCGAAACTTGACCTTCTTCGCGTTAGATAACAATGACTCAGTTCTACCCATCATCTAGAGTTGTGGAGGCTGGAGGTTATCTTGCTACGTTGGCTAGGAAGGATACTGCCAATGACGCATCCCGACGAGGGAGAGGCTTTATATTGTCCAAGCGAGCTGCTTGTTGCCAATCCAACATGTGCGGACTCGCTGTGCTTTTGTAGTATGGGGCGCATGTTGTAAGGTTATAACATATAAAATCGTGTACTGTGTAAATCGTGTTGTTCCTGTACAAAAGCCACATACAAGCGCTTGGTTACAATAAAGGTTCTTCTTCCGTGTACTTCCTCCATCCCAAAATAATTGACGTCCATGTATATAGACCATATGACCATATACGGACTGAAATGAGTGAAATTACACATTAAAATGCGTCTAGATACATGCGAACCAAAATGTCAATTATTTTGAGACTGAGGGATAAAAGTTGACCTATGGTTCATGAGATTGATGTTTGGTTATATCCTTAGGTTTTCCATCTCGACCTCGTTTTCTTTTCTACCCTCCTTGGGAGAGGAACAACAACTTGAAACGGTTGATTATACCCCGAAGGCTGAGGAATAAAAGGAGAAATCCATCCAAGAAGGGGCTCGTGTTTGATTAGCTAGTTGGTGACGTGTCTGATTTCTTGTGTATACTTTCCTTATATTTCATGAGGCGAATCTCTCTATTCCAGTGGTTACTTGAATGAAGATTTCCACATGGATATGATAAGATATTTTTATATGTGATAAATAATCCAAATGCAAAATTTTGGCCTTAGGAACCTTTATGGAATTTTTCCATGCTGCAGATTGCCCTAGCACCTAAGCACACTAAACTGGCAATTCCCAAGATGGAAAATTGCGTTTTATTATTTAATATGACAGCAGATGCTTTATTGTCACTTATTCTCTTGCACTATCACATGTCTGGCATAATTTTGAAAATGCATGAACTAGACAATACGTTGTACTTCGCCATTAGCCTCAAGGTTCAATGTTTCTATTGCAAATACAGGTCAGACATTACTACTATCGTCTTGTTAGACGCCTGAAGAAGCTTCTGGGTCCTAATTTCTCACTCGATGCACGTAACTCCAAAGACACGATTGCTGCTATGCTCCGTTGGTAATTGAACGAGCCTTGATGATGTACAGTTAATGTGTTGAGCTGTAGTGCTATTTTCTATTCATGTTGCATAATAAAAAATGTAATTGATCTCACAATGGTTTGGTTCTATATCTTTCCGCCATAATATTTATCTGGAGGCTTGGACTTTGGATAGTCTTTTTAACTTAAGTTGTTCTCTATTCCATTGTATGTCTTTCCGTTCTGACTAATCAATCAAAATGAATTTATGACAATTCTAGAAGTGTCTCTTATTCCTGCATTGCATCATAAAAATGCTAGAACAAAGCAAAACCTCTTTGTCTAGGACGCCATCTAATCAACAAAGATAATGGCTGCAAGGAGGAAGACGTCCTCATCATCTCGTCAACCGACAACCCTACCCAACTGTTGGCTCGACCCTCTTGCTATATGCACGACACGACCTGCAAGGATAAAGGCAAATTTTCAACACAAATGTGGAAAGTGCACAAACATCCGGATCTCATTTCACATCAGCCATCGACCACTGGCCAGAGCGTTATATTCTCAACCCTAAGCAGTCAACATTGTGGATTGAACACTCTCAGCTCAGGCCGACCATGAAGAGTACTAGACGAAGCAGCGCGCTTCGCCGCGCCGTCGATTATACGTTCTTGCATCACCTGTCTGGCAGGTTTTGTGTATCTTTTTTTTTTCTGTTGGTCAACGTTCGCATGTTGTGGGGTAGCCATGTGATGCGTCCATGTGCCGGTTAGATGCATGAACCCGTTGTTATCGTGCCGTCTGGTTGTTATCTGCATTAGAGGGACAGGCGGGCTTCGCCGCGCCCCCTATCTGTTCACATAGGGCGCGGCAGGTGCGAAGTGTGCATCGGCGTTTTTATGTGCTTCTTAATGCTTTGTTAGCGGTATGCTTTAATGGCGTAATTAGTACTCCCTCCGTACAAAAATAAGTGTCTCAAGTTTGCTCAAAAGTGGATGTATCTAGACATGTTTCATATATAGATACATCCACTTTTTGTCAAGTTTGAGACACTTATTTTTGGACGGAGGGAGTAGTAGTAAGTATATACTGTAAGATTGAGCCGTGGTAGTAAGTACTGTAAGATTGAGCCGTGGGGGGCAGCATTTCTAGGCCCCACGTAGGAAACGCGTGACTACAAAACTGTATTCTAAGAGACATCCAGCGGCTATCTCACCAAGAAATTTTATTCTACAAAACTGGTACATAGGGTATTCAGAACTAAGTAAACGGGCATAGGTCTCTGCACGCACAACCACTTTTCACTTGTGTAAACATAAAAGACAAATCGGTAATACAAAAGCCATACTTACGTACGCACGACGTTCTGCTTAGGCTTGCCATACTAACCTACAACTCCAACACACATAGATGGAACACCAGGCTTTCTACCAAAATGCTGCATCCAGACTCTTTTCTAAAGCGGCCAACTCCATGCTGCCTGCAAAAAGAACATCCGCCCATTTCTAGTACCAAACATCGACCTCTTCCTGAGAGTAACAACAAGTGCCTCGGAACACAGCACCTGGTACCGTCAGACCTGCAACAACGTCACGGAGAAAGTTAATTTACTAAATTGACATTTGCGCATCGAGAGTACCGTAACTAAACACAATGGCTGAACCAGCCCTAGCTCGTCGCTCTGCAAGGGCTTTACCAGTTCCTAGCAAGCCCTTCCAGCCGCCCAACTAAAGGGCTGCTACCTTCCATTTCCTTGGCTGTGAAAAAGGCAGCATGTCTTCATACTCGACACAGATACTACAAAGCTACTGCATCACTTCGGCGAGTGAGTCGACGGCAATATGTTCCCTTTCTCGAGCACAATGTGTCATCAGCACTGCCCCTCCAGCAACGCGATACAATTCTGTAAAATGCTCGCGAACTACACCATAGAAATGGTAGTTCACGTTGTCCACGTAATAACATGTCTCCTGCATGATCTGCCGGATTACCTTTATGCCAAGGCTTTCCAAAGTGGCCACAACAACCGTGGATCACCACAAGTTTTCTGAAGCGCAAATCTAAACAGATTTTTTCAGCAGGCAGATCGTATCTGATCCATTACTTTTCCTGATTCCAGCCTATCAAGCCCTTAGCGTACACAATCAGCCCAAGCTATGCGATCATACCGCGTGCCACATTACAGTAAGTTGTTAGTATAGTTTGGTAAAAACGAAAAAATGCATGCACATTACATAAGTCAGCTAGCACTACTTCATAGTTCATGCTCATACGTAGACAGTAAGTAATAAATATGCAGCCTACACCATGATCCGCGCTTTCTTTTTAGAGAGAGAATGGTTCACTTTCATCTAGGTCAAACAGAAACGCAAGCACTGGGCTATAACTACTCAACATTAGATTGTTCCTAACCATTGAATGAATGTTGTTTTGCCTGCTGTTCGTAGCCTAGCTCCTAAGGTAACACTTCCTATATTCAAAGCTGCTGTATAATATTCTTTATTGCTGTTACTTTGTTTCCAAAGCCAAGATTGTGAAACCGATATTCTAAGTAAATGCAAACCTTCAGTTAAAGCCAGATCCCTCTGCCTATTGTTTGGAAAAGATCTTACTAACACAACAACACAAACTAAAATAGCTTTCGCAAGGAAGCAGATAGAAAAATACAATAAGACGTGTGAATTTGCTTCTGTTAAAGTCAGGCAAATAAACATGGCAATACGCATAATCATAAAGTAAAAGCCAACTCAACTCACAAACAACCAAAAACCCGGCGAACGCAGAGAAGTAGGACGGTAACAGAGAAAAACATGGTAGGAAGAAGAGATGCATGCTCACCAGCCTTTTGTTCAAATCCAAGACGCCGTTTCACCCCATATGCCATGTAAGCGCTGGGTAGGATGCATCACCTGCCCTACCAAAAGCTCCTGGAGGCATGAATGGCTCGGCAGGCTGCAAAATACGATTATCACACACCAGGATTTTGTGCATAAGCAACTGACGACGCCATAGAAAAAACCCGGAGAAAATGATCACCTGGCCATCCGCATGAACTTCGTAAATACCGTCAAGAGCCTCCATGGTCCTCTCAGCTAGACACAGAGGATATTGTCTCATCTGGCAAGACCGTCAATTAAAAAGCAGGCAAACCAATAGGAAGCAGACCTCCCCACAACAAGGAAACAAACTGCGGCAGCTCCGGAGAATAAAAGAAAGCTACCGGCATGTGGCAGCTCCAGACAAAAACCTGCAGACAGAAAATACAGCAAGCCCAAACAGAAGTGAAGGAGACAAACGAACACAACAATGAAGAACACCAAAAATTCAGTAAAAGGGAAACGCCAACATGACTACTCTTTGGATTTGGTTCCAAGGGTCCAGACCATCAGGAAACCACATAATTTTGTGAAGAGAAAAATCTATGCAAGCAAACTATATACAACACTACTTTTTACATTTGGTTCTGAAGGTATCAGACCACCAACACGCTACAAAAAATTGTACTGAAAACAAGCTATAACGATCATGATATAATGCTCGTTTATCTTAGCTTCACTATACAATCAAGGACAAACAAGCCGAAACCTGGATGTCTATCCTGGTAATGCACATACACATACAGCAACCAAAGCCTTCTGTCTATCTTGGGAAGAATAAAAATGACACACCTTGCCGTCCACCATACCAAAACTGTTATCTAATCAACTCATTGGCCTTCTTCACGTCCAAATGCTCCAGAAATGATATCAATTAAGGCTAATGATCAAGGTGAGAGAAAAGAATAACTCTAGTATAGGTTGGAAATAAGTTAATAATAGACATATTCAGGAGTGCTCCTGTAGTTGAAGATGTAGGCCAACTTGCAAAGAAACGAACAGTGTATTAGAATCGTCGAAACCAAATGTCGTGAACTTCTAGCATATGAACTTAAGCTATTAACCAGATATATATTAAAGAAAATGACTATAACAAACTAACCACAGTTAGGTGGCCAGAAAATTGGTGAAAGAGCTACTGTTATTTTTAGCGCAGAAGTTTAATAGCCTAACACAAATATCCGATAGGAAAAAGAAAACTAAAAGACTATGGAGGGAATATTACGAAATTCATCACTCTCGGCAATCTTCACCAATTTCGCAACATCAAATGCAAAAGGAGGAACTTACTAATTCTCAATAGAAACCTCAAGTGCTCGGTGGAAAATTCTCAATAGAAACTTGCTCAAAATCAGAGAACAGATGGAGAATTTCTAAACTGATAAGAAGTGATGCACGATATAAGGTATTGAGTATGTCATCCAGATTACTTTAGACCCCCAGGAAAGACAGACAAAACACTGGTACCAATGTTTATACTTGAGTACTTGTATATCTTACACGAAGTATTAGAATCATGAAAACCAAATTTTCAAGACATGGAGCATTTTGCTTACTGCATATGGAACAAACCAGCTATACATTCCAAAGAAAATTTCTATGAGAAAGTTTCCCCAGATTTGTAGCCAGACAATAGTCCTTACTCGGCATTTACTTCTCAATTTCTGCATATGATCCGACGTTCGGCACCAATAAAACACAAAACCGAATTTCTTCAAAGTTATAACAAATGTTGCTCTAAAAATATACTTATAGCAGAAATACACTAACATTGAAGCCTGTACAGAGTCATCAAACATATATATGGAAATCAACATTTTTAGACATACTAATCGCGTTCAACATAAAATAAAATGGAATAGACAAACTGTAACACATCAAAACAGTATATGTACGAAGGAGTTTCGTATCATTTTCATCATTCCAACATAGCATTCTTATGACCCTATGATTTTCATTGTTCCAACTGTTAGAGAAACGATAAAATAACACAATCAGAGTAACAATTAGAGCATGTGGATAATCCTAAAATTCAATTAAAAAAACAACATGCAGCTGCTCATGAATCTGAATAGTCATGTAAATTTCAAAGTCGAGCAATACAAATGGATGTATGTTCAAAGTTAAAAGGAATCAACAAATCATCATATATATATATATATATATATATGGACCGCAATGGCAAAACATAACAAAAAGTAGGAAGTAGGGAGAGACGAACCTGGAGAACGGCAGACGTAGTCAGGTAGGCAAAGGAGAAGATGCGGCCGGCGAGATCTGTCGAGGTAGCGGCCTGGGGGATGTCTGGGTCAGCCTCATCGCGGTGGTTATGAGAGCAGATCTCGCACTGCTGCGGATGTCGCCGAAATTTGTGTTCGTCGACGTTGCCATATTGTATCTTGTGGCCAGTAAAAATCCTACAGAGATGCGAGGAAGAAATTGTGGCAGGTGAAGGCGGCACTAGGACGTGCTCCAGGCCATAGGAAACGCTGGGGGCAGAGCATCTAGGATCACCTCCTAGGTCAGGGGAGGGTAGAAGGGTGCTGCTCAGCTCGTGGCTACAAAATCCACGCCGCGAGTCGCCGCCTCCTCGCTGCCATCATCCTTGTCACGACACTGAAGCCACAGAGGAAAAGGCTCGCAATCTGACCTAGGGTTCTTCCGGGAAAGTCTGCAGGTTGGAGACGATTGTGGCTGCTCACCCACGCCACGCCTCCTTCTCCATAGCCGTGTGCCACAGTTTTGGTGATCTTGGAAAAAATGGAGGGAAGAACGTATCCAGTGCCACAATTTGAGCGGAGGGGAGGGCGGCCGGCCTTTACTCCGCCATCGCCGGTTTGAGTGTAAGGGAGCGCGGCCGGCCTTGGCTCCGCCATCGCCGGTTTGAGCGGAGAGGAGGGCAGCTGGCCTTGGCTCCGGCGCTACCCCGCTGAGTTGGGTTGTGGCTGGGCGAGCGTAAGGCGCCACGCCCGCACAAGCGAGGATGCAGGGCCGAGGCTGAGGCTGAGGCATGAGGTTCAAAGGACGGCGAAGAGGAGATCCGCAAGGCGAGGGCGGCGGGGGCGAGACACAGGTTTGGCCGGGGAGGATAGAGACAGCGGTCGGCGCTACCCTGCATTTGTTTTCAGTGTCGCCATCTCGTGGACCTAAGTCGGGTGTGGGTCCAACCGCTTCACGGGAGAGCCGTCCCATCCGGTAACAAAAAAACCAATGTTATCAGCCCGAACGGATGATCCAGATCGTCCATTTCTGAGATCCAACGGCTGATAACGCTCGTGGCGGGAGTGGCCTCACCAGCCGGGTCATTCACCCGGCTTCAAGCTTTAGATAATATACTGAGCAACATGCACCCCACTTGCTTCAGGACAGGACAAGATCAGTTCAGATTATTATTACTCGTGAGGTAAACAAAACTAATGCTTAGAGTTAATGTTCAAACACTGAGCATAGCGAAAAGCAAACCCTCTGGAACCAACTTGGATCAGTGATACAACATTAATTTCGGCCAGACAACATCAAGAGTTTGGCTGAGTAAAACAAGAATCAGCGGGTGACAGTGGCAAATGGATAGCTATATCATTTTCTAAATTGTAATCAGGTTCAAGTTTGATTAAAGTAGAGAACTGAATCTGAACATTTGATCAATACAAGAGAAGGGACAAGAGGCAACATTGATCTATTTACCAAGAAGGCAAAGTATCAACCTCTTAATCCAATCAAGTGCCTATTTAAGAAAGCCACCTAAGAATATTTCTCCAATGGAATTAAATTCCAAGGAAGAAAATAGCCAAATGATAAAGACCACAAATATGAATCTTTNTAGTGAACCCATCGTGTGATCGTTCTGCAGGGTCTAAATCGCGAAAACGGTGAGCCTTCACCTAACTCCAGTTTTTGTTTTTGAACATGAGCTAGCTCCAGTTAGTTGTCCCTTGTGCGGCGGCTGCATGTACAGTTTTCGCGTGGCATGTGAGTTGGCGAGATGATTAGACGAATAAACTAGACCGGACGCGAGATGGGATCGTTGGAGTTGAGTAGAATGCGGGGGAGACATGCATAAAAAAAAAAGGAGGGAAGGGGACATGAAAGTCGTAGGAATTGGGTAAAGCATCCAAATCCTGCAGGCTAGCTAGATCGGCACCATCATCACCAGCATGACAGACAGAGCAAAGGCAGCTAGCGCCGACATTCCCTGCGACGGACACGAGGCATGGCGATCGATGATCATTCTAGGTTTCACGTTCTCCTCCTCGTGCTCGTGCTGCTGATCGATGCTGGTTGATCTAACAACTGTTACAGTACTTTTTCTAGAATCAACAATAATTGAGCTCATGAGCTATATGTATGGAAGCCCGGCCCGATCTCTGCTTTTCAGTATGAAGCCCAGACCGGGAATGATGATCACTCCCGTTGAAATTAGAACACTCGCCATGGATTCCGACGTCTTTCTTCTTCACGCGAGGTTCAGATATCGTATAGTCTATTTTTGTTTTTTGAAACAAGGATATCGCATAGTCTATCAATTCCGGAAAAAATAACCAGTTTCCAGTTGCTCTCGATCATCTACATCCCTCATTCTACCATCATAAATCACCATCGGCCTCCGTACCAACCAAACAAACATGCCTGGTGGCCTCAGAAATCATCATTTGTTTATACAAAATAACCACCAAGTTGAAATCCGTATCGTTCGGAATCACACAGAAATCTAGCTTCAATGTAATTCAACTGCACACGGCCGGACAACAAGAAAAACCGTGGATAAGAACGAATCCACATGAAAAATTGCTAAGAATACGTCGAAAATATGTGTAAGCGCGACATCATCCGAACCTAGGTTTTTAGGATTCTTACAACTATTCCTGTCATTGACAATGAGGGATGCGCTACCGCCACGAGAGAGGAGTTAGTCCACGTCGCCGCCAAGGGGTCTGCCCTTGGGGGTGCTTTTAGCAACATGTCAACCGGATCAGAGGCCTTCTACATGCATCCAAACACACACAAAATCTCGACCTAGAGTCATACAGGCTGCCAATCATACCATTAGATGATCGAGACATCCCATTCAAGTTAATATTTGGACACACTTTATTTCACCAAATTCTAAAGATGATGGAATATGTAAAAAATAAGAGTGGCAATGTCCTCTTGAATGTTAACATGTCAGAATTTGTACATGCAAAAAAAGATTGAATTTGAACAGACGATGTTTGATTACAAATAAATCTTTCAAAATAGTTCCCTGACATGGAACTTTTTAAATATGAAATATAACAAAAAAAAACACCAAATATTCACATAAATCATATAAAATAAAAAACCTAATTATGAAAGACCGTGCTAACTAGGGCACGTGCCCTAGATTAGACATTCATGGGCACAGATGAAATATGCTAATTGAGACAGCTACTTGGTGGATTTCTTTTTTTGTTTTCAAACTTTGAAATGTTTTATCTTTTGCACCGTAAGGCAAAACTTAATCCTCTCATACCTACTAATTGGTGTATCTGAGATGCATTTCCTCTGGCTCCTGAAAAAGACATTAGATAGACTGGATTAGAAGGATCCGTTATCCGAAAATTAGAATTCATTTCTTGTTTCAAATATAGCTGATCTGATGTATGTTTTAGTTATCTTTTCAATCGTTTTTCAAAAGTTTTGAGTCCTATGCAGATCCGTTTTCACGGTTAGCTTTGTCGCGCAAAGATCTTCAAAAGTAGATCCCATATTGATATATTTTGACAATATTTTTCCCGACCCTAGTTGCTAGGTTATAGTCACTTGGTCACCAGGGTATTGCCATGTTGGTCACCAGGTTACCAGATTTTTTAAACTTCACTACTCACCAACATAAGTCTTTCCTGATGTTAATACCATGTTTTACGTGTTTAGGTGGAACAAATACTCACTTTGTGAACGTGTAGGACATTGCTACGACAGAAAAATATGTAAAAATTAGCTGGTAACTGTTATTATTTAAATTGTTGCTGTTAACTAGTAGCATAGCAACTTCGGTATTATAGCCTGGCAACTGACGACGAAAAAAACTTCGTCAAAACATATTAAGAGGAGATCTTGTTTCAAAGTACTAGTCAAGATAAATCCAACTGTGAAAACGGATGGTCGCTTCGATTAACGATTTAAGAGAAAATTTATTTTAAATTTCCGGATTGTAAAATGCATGCATGGCACTGGTTGCTCCGCCCCTATATGGCAGGAAGCTAATTTTCCATGCGCCCGGACGGAGAAGTTTCGTGGGGCATGAACGTAACATAGATTAATCGAGTTATGAAACGTTGAATCCTCCCCACCCTATCCCTGTTCTTTATTTTTTTTTGAATTTTTCAACGAGGGGGGGGGAGGGGGAGTTAATCCCCATCTGAATTTTTATATATTGGAAACCTCAAGAGGCAGTATATATTCAGAGGGGGTTTTCGCCGAGGCGTACATGGGAGGGGAGAGAGAGGACTAGCCGGCCGCGTGGCGGCCGAGCCATGCATCTATGTCGTCGCGGAAGGCAGCGGGAAGACGCACATGCCAGAGAATGGTGTACTCGCGACAGCGGCGGAGGAGCGCCTGGAGCGAGGGTTGCGGTGTTTCCAGAGCTGCCAGCTGATGACCCACAAGTGTAGGGGATCTATCATAGTCCTTTCGATAAGTAAGATTGTTGAACCCAACTAGGAGCAGAAGGTGTTGACAAGTAGATCTCAGCAAGGTTTTACTGCAAGTACTAAAAGAGAAATATTTTTGGAGTTTTGATATAAAGAACAAATAAAGAGCAAGTAAATAAAAGAGTGCTAAAATAATTGCAGCAAATAGCCCAATCCTTTTAAGCTCAAAGGACATGCCGGTTGTGTTACTTATGATGATTAAAACGTTCTCGACACATGGGAATTTCTGCCTAGCCATTTTCACTGTACGTCGGTGATTAATATTCAATGTTTTGATAAAGTGCTGTGTGGGTGAACCTACGCTAATGCACCGCCCTTACTTGGACAAATACATACTTGTGATTAAACCCCTTGCAAGCATCCGCAACTACAAGAAAGTAATTAAGATAAAAACCTAACCACAGCCTTAAACTCCGAGATCCTACACTCCCTAGTGCACTAGTTCGCGAATTGGGGTTTAGGTTTCTGTCACTCCTGCAACCCTACCATAGGCAAACTAAATACACCATGCATTCCCCTAGGCCCTTTGAAAGGTGAAGTATCATGTAGTCGACGTTCACACGATACCACTAGAGGAATAACACCACAACATATATCAAACCATTAAATATTACTCAACATTATGCAATTACTAGCAACTAGGATTTCCCCATGTCCTCAAGAACCAAACGAACTACTCACAAGACATCATATCGATCATGATCAGAGGTGTTATGAACATGGGTAACAATCTGATTGTAATGATAAATCACCGATAAAACTTTCAAGCATCAACTACAAGTGGTAATCAACACCCGGGATACTATTCTGGTGAACTAAAAACAACACAATGATAATTGTCACAGCGAGATGAGATGGGATGGCGGCGATGATGATGGTGTTGATGATGGGGATGATGTTGATGATGATCCCGATGATGCTCGGCGTGATGGCGATGGCGATGGCGGTGATTCCCCCCTCCGGGAGGGAAATTCTCCTGTAGTTTTCTCACTACCTGAGCTCTTCTTCTCTCTGTCTGGTTTCCGCCTCGTGGAGGCGGTGGAAAAATTGTTCATCGATGCCCCCGATGATTTTAGGTCAAAGGGTAGTAGTACGCCGAAGGGGAGCCGGAGGGGGGCCACAGGGGCCAGGGCGGGTCCTACCCGCGGCCTGGGGTGGACCCGTGGCAGGGGGGTGCCCCTGCTCCCTGGAGCTCGCCTCCGTGCGCCCTTTTGACTATGTGACTTATTTCCCAAAATATTATCCTCCGAATTTTTCTGGAATTTTTGGAGCTTCCGACGTCAGGTATCTTGACAGGTACTTTTCTAGCTGATTCCGGGCTCCGGCAGATGAATCCCCAATAATTGCAAAACATGCAAAATAAGGTAAAATAACATAAGTATTGCATCATAATATGAAATATATCGATGAATAAAGATAAATTATGATGTAAAATAGTGATGCAAAATGGACGTATCAACTCCCCCAAGCTTAGACTCCGCTTGTCCCCAAGCGAAAACTGAGCTCGGTAAACATGATCACATGTTTATGGAGTGAAGTGTCGATAAAGAAAGAACACGAACATGAAGCATCAGTATTTACTCAACAAGCACAAATACATTTTGAACAGCAACCTTTCTCTCATAAAGCTTCTCGAAGACAAGTAATGTAACTATAACATGTTAAGGTGAAGTGAAACAGAAACTTATTAAGCAATGGCGAACTGAGACTTCGCTTAAGAGGCAATTATACTTGTCAGCTCATATTTCAAGAAAGATCCATTTAAATGCTTCAACTATCAATTCATCTTTCCACAAGTTACAAATCATCGAGGTTGTATTCTTATGATAGAAGAGTTAGAACTGACATAAGAAAAATGAACAACTATCATGAGACATAAAAGACACAATGTAGATATCATACTTGCTAACATCATAGGTCAACACTGTAAGTTTGCTTGTGGAAGATAGAGGAAAAAGGAAAACTGACTCAACATTAAAAGTAAAAGAAAGGCCCTTCACAGAGGGAAGCAGAGATTAGTCATGTGCTAGAGCTTTTTATTTTTTATAAAACAGAAGTAAAACAATTTTGAGAGATGCATGCTTTCGTCAACGATTTCACAACAGAGAAACTATCTAGTCCCCCATAACAAGCAAGGTTTTTAGACTTGTGAGAGCAGCTGGTTTTTAGAGGAACGAGTACGTTCCTCTTTCTCCTTGGTTTCACCACTGTCCAATGTTTAGAGCTGATTTCTCAAATTTTCATCGCGCGGAGGAGAATGGTGAGTTATATTTATATTTTGCTTAAGCTGCTCTCGGGTTGATTCAAGTGAAGATGTAAACCATCGACACCGGGTGAAAGGGGGGAAATGACCTTGCTTGTCACAAGTTATATCTAGCTCTCTACTGCTTCCTCATTAGCTTAAAAACATAGGCACAAAAAGGAGTATTTTGAATGTTTTAAAGATAGCACATGACAAATTTACTTGAAATGGCAAGAAATACCATGCATAGGTAGATATGGTGGACTCAGCTGGCAAGATAGTTTGGCTTTGGGATTTGGATGCACGAGTGAACTCTACACTCAGTATGAATTTTTGGGCTTAGAAAAAGGGGTATTTGAACAAACATACATTGTTGAGAGATGTAAACCAAATATGTTATCTAGAACAATATGCCAAACATGCAACATAAAGCTTGTCATCACTGTCAGAAATAAATCTAATACAAAAGTATGCAAGCTAGAGGGTTCACAAGCATTTAAGATATAAAGGATAGTATATTTGCAATTAAATTTCTCTTCTCTACTCAAACATCAAGGTAATTATTACGAGTTAAAAAAAGTCATGCTTGCTAATACTGAATAAACTTCTACTCATACACCCAATGTCAAAGCATCACTTACCACAAGACCAGCACATGAGAGAGATTGCCATAATAAAATATAAAGTGCAGAAGAATAAAAGATGCTTCTCATTTATATTACATTATAGAAAACCACACACCAACGACTACAAAGAACTCACAAGGAGCGACAAGACACACCGCATAACCATACTACAGGATAACTTCTCTACTCATGATACGACTCACATGACTAAGAAAATAAAAGATAAAGATACCAGGGCACTCCCCCAAGCTTGGAACAAGCCAAGGGAGTGTCGTTACCCCATAGGCGAATCACTCCCTCGGAGGAGAAGGTGGTACTATATTGAGAGGTGGCAGAAAATACTGAAGGCATCGGCGGAGCTCAAGATTCTCCGCCTCCAATATTGCAACCTCCGCCTTTAAGCAACGAAACTGCTCGCAGAACTGATCAGTCACTCTATGAGCCTCCGCCAACAATGGAGAAATGCGGGGATCCTGCTGTTGTGGCACTATTCCTGGAACATCATGAGAATAAGCACGGTGAGGGTTAATAGATCCCACAAAAGTAGGATTGCCTGGCCTTGGATTCCCAGTCCTTCCTCCCGGCTGACGTGATGCTGCCCTTCTCACTTCTTCCCGCACGTTGCGCTCCAGCTTCGCCTTCCTGGCGGCGATCTCCTCATCGGTCGCCCAGTTCATGAAGGCACCACGGTTGATGTCCTGCTAGATCTGGCGAAGGCGCCTTGCTGTGTAATTTTCCCCACTAGATCCGCAAGAAGACATCTAGGTGTAGCATTTTGAGACCCTGCCAAGAAAAAAGCTCGGAACTAAAACACAACGAAAAACACAGGATACGCTCCTCGAAAAATTCGGGGAAATATATAGCCGAGAGTTTTGCAATAAAAGGAAGACAACGAGACTAGGCGGAGTCGGAGGCGGCGTCCAGGGGCCAGGGCGGGTCCCACCCGCAGCCTAGGGTGGGGCCGCGGCTGAGGGTCGCCCCTGCATCCTGGACTCCGTCTCGTACTCCGTCCGGTCTCCTAATTTTCCTAATTTTCTAAAAATAAATAATATAAATTTTCTGGAATTTTCCGAGGCACTTTCCTTACCGAAACATTGAAAGGACACGGATGTCGCCTAGAGGGGGGGGGGGTGAATAGGCGATTTAAAATTATTACGGTTAAGGCTTGAATAAATGCGGAATAAAACTAACGTTTAATTTATCAAGCCAAAACCTAAACTAGCTAGGTTCACCTATGTGCACCAACAACTTATGCTAAGCAATATGATCAACTAGGTGATAGCAATATATATGACTTTAAGCTTAATGTCTATCACAAAGTAAATAGCATAAGTAAGAAGCTCGGGGTAGAAATACCGGGGCACTTGGAGACGATGATTTTATCCCGAAGTTCACTTCCCAATGGAAGCTAGTCTCCGTTGGAGCGGCGCGGTGTTCACCAATGTGAAACACCGAGTAGCCTTGATATGGCACACCGTATCTCCGTTGTGTCTTACCACCAATGTGGCGAGGCACTTGTCACTATGTTGCCGTTGAGGTTGACAACTAGAACCTTTACAAGGATGAAGCTCACTCCACAAGTTGGAGGGTCTTCACCAAATGCACCGAGCCACCAAGACTCGATGCCCAAGGCCGAGGCACACACCACAACTCAATTGGTGGCTCCCGGCGATGTCTTCGTAGCTACCAAAGCTCCGAAGCAAACAAGGTTGAGCCACACTCCACAATTGGAGGCTCCCAACAAATCCCGTGAGCCACCAAGACTCCGAGAAAACAACAACCGTCTAGGGTACCAACGTGCCCTAGAGGAACAAGCTCTAGGACACCAAAGTACCCAAGAGTAACAAGCTTCTCAACTTCACTTCCACGAATCACCGTGGAGAACTCAAACCGATGCAACTAATGCAATGGCAAGAACACACTAAGTGGTCAAGTTCTTCCAACCCGAATCCAACCAAAGCAACTAATGCTTGGGAGGGATTAGGGAGGAAGAACAAAGGAGGAACACAAAGAAACTCCAAAGATCTAGATCCAAAGTGTTCTCCTCACTTAGAGGAGAAATCAATTGGTGGAAACACGGATCTAAATCTCCTCTCTCTTTTCTCTCAAAAGGTAGCAACAACTATCGGAGAGATTGAGAGAAAGCCAAGCTTGAGAAGGTCAACAATGGAGGGAGAAAATAGCTCAAGAGGTTGGCAAAAGGTTAGGGTTTATTTGGGGAAGAAGCCCCTTAAATAGGGGCTCCGAAAATATGACCGTTGGGTTATTTTATGTGCAGCCAAAAAGAAAAAGGAGGGAAAGCCAGGCAGGCCGGCCTGGCAGCCGGCCCAGGCCGGCAGGGGAGCCGGGACACCACCCGAGTGGGCTGGCCTGGGAGCCGGCCCAGGCCGGCAACGGGGCCGGGGTGACATGCGGCCGGGAGAGGCCACCCGGGTGGGCCGGCCGGGGAACCGGCCCAGGCCGGCGCGGAGGCCGGAGGCCCACCCGAGGGGTCCGGCCAGGAACCCGGACCAGGCCGGCAGAGTGGCCGGGTGGGTGGCCGAACGGGCCGGCCTGGGAACCGGCCCAGGCTGGCGGTGAGGCCGGCTGCCCCCTCTTTTTCTTTTTCTTTTCTAATATTCTGTTTAAAAACCGACCGATACCGAAAACGCAATATCTTCCACATACGAACTCCGTTTTCGGTAATCTTGGACTCGTTGGAATCGTCACAACGAGCACTACAAGAATATACATAGAAACATCATTGTTCAACAAGATATGGTAAAACCAAATGATGAGAGGTAAAACCTTTCTATTAGAAACCGGAAAACCATATCTTTTGCATATGAGGTCCGAATGACACAAAACCACTTTTGTTGGAAAGAGGACGACAAACTCTATCCACTAACAAGTTAAAATATTGAAACCAAGCAAGGGAGATTTTGTTAATAAATGGAAGAGTGAAACCTTCCGCATAGATGGACCGACAAAATCTCCGACACCAAAAACTCAATAGGGAACACATATGAAAACCGTTTTCGGTGACCTTGGGCTTGTCATGACAAGCACGACAAGCACCAATACCACACCACGATAAGAGCCAAATAGGAACCAATAAAGATGATGCCAAGGATGCAAAGGGTTTGAGCTCTCTACGACCGATACGCTAAAGCTCACTTGAGAGCCCCTCTTGATAGTACGGTTACCTATCCTAAAACCCGGTCTCACAACTACACCGCGAGACCGGTAAAATAGAAACCCTATCAAGATCATACCTTTGCCTTGCGCATTCCACTTGAGCTAGATGATGACGATCTTGATCTACTCTCAAGTGGATCACCTTTCTTGATTTTGCTCCGCTTGGTGAAGACTCGCATATTGCTCCCCCATACACCAAGATGGGAGAGGCACTCTTCGACATATCTTCACTTGGCCTTTATCTTGATGATGATCACCACGTGACGCCATCCACCATGGACAACATAGAATCTTGATCAACACTGATGATCACCACGTGACGCCATCCACCATGGACAGCATAGGATCTTGATCAACAAGTGATCTTCTCCACATGCCCTAATCTTGTATGTTGATCATCTTGCACTTAGCCTTGATCAACATATAATCTTCTTCTTTTAGCCTTGACTCCAACATATGGAGTCCAAGCATTCCTTATGGACCAACACTACAAATATAACTCAAAGCACACATTAGTCCATAGAGATTGTCATTAATTACCAAAACAACACATGGGGGCAACCATGCTCTTTCAATCTCCCCCATTTTGGTAATTGATGACAATCCCTTTTGAGAGGGTTTATATATTGCAAGACAAGGATGCATGAGCATGAGAGGCAAATGCTTAAGAACCAAACAAAAGCATAAGATCCAAATTCCCTTAAACCCTCTAAAACTTCTCCCCCATTGGCATCGATTGCCGAAATGGGAAGAAAAATTTAGAAAGCCAATATAGTATGAATTTCTCCATAAAGTGTGCATTTCTCAAAATGTGAGTGGAATCAAATACACATATCCATTGACGAATAGTTAGAGGAAATCAAACTAGATTGAGGATCAAAGATTGCAAATAAGATGAAGTCATTCTAAACATATCCACAAAGAAGATAGGCAATCAAAAAAAAATCCAAGGCGAGAGTTCTAAATAAAAATGGAGAAGCTCCCCAATGTTCATGCACTATTGAGGAGTGCACAAATATGGAATCCTTGCTCCCCCAAAATCATCTAGAACACTCACCAAGTGCAAGGATGTAAAAAAAAATTAAAGCAAAACAAAGCACTTGCACCAAAGATGTGGTTGAGCCATAAGGAGATACCAGTTAAAAGAAACTATCAATAGAGGCCCAACCAAGAGTATGTGTGTGTGTGATAAGACAATCAATTTGGTAAGACACATAGTCTTAACCAAATGGAGATAAGTTATATATCAAGTATTGACACACACAACTTAAAGAAGATTTTTCAAAAAGAATATGTTCACAAGCTCAAGGATACAAATTGGAAATTAAAAACCAATCAAACCAAGAGCTAGTGAGAACATTTAGCCAACAAAATCAACATACTCACCGTGATAAGCATGAAGAGAAGAATCTTCAATAGAATGTGAGTGTGCAAAGATACGAATAGAAATAAGACAAACACTCACGAGACAAACTTGGAGCCACCAAAGAATTATAGATAAAAGACAAGGTGGCTTGAAAGAAAGTAGGATACCATATAAAAGGTGACCTCTCTCATATGTATAGGTTTCTAAGTAGACAATGATATTCGTCGACAAAGAAACTTGCACATATAAAATGGTCGAAGAGATGAGACTATGGTAACCAAAAGGAAGTCATGAATATACAAGAAGAGATTATTGCTTAAAAGCATAGCACATAGCTCAAATTTATCTCATTGTATACAAATGAACTTCAAACACATCAAATGCATCACACATATCACTAAGGGAACAAGAGATAGTGGAAATGCTTTGAGATAGGCAACAAGTATCACAAAGAGATAATACCAATTGAAGGAAGGTTTTTGCAACTTCATCACAACTATCACAAAGATATATTAAGTGAAGGAAATAATCCAAAACCACAACAATTGTACATTAAAGTTTTCATGCCAAGAGGCAACCTACACAAGGTTGAATACAAGAAAAATATGCATTGGATAGACACTTGTTACCGAAATAGCATCGGTGATGATGAAGATGAGAATTTTTGTTTATCATCAAAGCTTGACTCCAATAATCACATGGTGAGAACACCTTCCTTATGAATGAAGCAAGCATCCAATGCATCTTCATTGTACCTAAAACAAAATTCAAGTACAACATGGTTCCCAAACTCATTGGGTCCCATAGTAGTTAGATGAACTACAATACATAGGAAACACTCCATATAAATATGTGCATATAGATATGAAATTGAATTTCATGCACATCTTAGCCGATTTAGGATTTGGTGGAGTATCCCCTATATATTGGATCAAGAAAGACTAGCATGCCATAAAATAAGTATACTAGTAAATATGCATGCATGGACTTACAAGAACCGAATGAGATACAATTTGGACAAAACACTAAGTAAACCAAGAAGAGAGCACACCAAAGTGTGACACAAAAAGGTTGTCCAAATTTATATCAAAATCCAAATCAACACATGATTGAAGAAAGAAACAAATCAACATATGAATGATTCCAAAACACATCAACACATGAAGTGTGATATCAATATGAATCAAATCAAACAACACATGAGAGATAAGACACCAATTTGAAAAATAAGATACCAACTAGGAGACAAGATACCAAGAAGAGGATAATACTTGACCGGAATCAAGTAAAGTAAAATAAAGTAGTAAGGTATCAAAATTCTCACAATAAATATCAATTGAAACAAATATCTATGGAGGAGATATTAAATTCCAATTAATACCAATTGAAGGTACCTAGGCAAGGCCAATGAGCATATAGGATGAAAGAAAGAGTCATGCTCAAAGGGTTTTCTCATTCTATAGGATAAAACATAAAACAAGAGATGAGAATGCAAGACTCCCATGAGAGAACAAGGTTACACTAAATAAACCAAACACCCTCTATACTTTTCATGATGGCACAAAGCATCAAGAGAAAAAGATTTGTATTTCGTAAACACATACGATAGAAATCAAATGCCAATTGAAAGGATCAAATAGTGATAGATAGGATAGTGTTCTAAATAAAAGGAAATGCTCCCCCAAGATTCATGCATTATTTTGATATTTGCATTTGAATACAAAATGCATGCACAAGGGATCATTACTCTTCATATTTTATTTACAACACTAAACGCTACCAATTTGAAAATTAGGATCCATGCAAGAGGCAAGGAAGGCAAAAGGGAGTCAAAATAAATATTTTGGCAAGAGATGGGACACATGAAAGACAATGCCAATGTAAGGATAATCAAAAATATTCTATCACAAACATAAATATGGATTGTCCAAGGACAGTGACCATTTGGAATTATTTTCCCGGTGATAAGATGTATTCAAGGATATCCTCACAAGATAAAACATATGGCAAGAGATAAGAAATAAAACACCATATTTGACTAAGGTTTGTTGGTAGTTCCAACTATTCAAACCAACCGGCAAGGCTATGGTTAGAATAATATGGAACAAATGGTTTCTCAACTAATGTATGGAGGTGCATATTAGAGAAAAACCACACCAAGCAAACACACACAAACAAGACCCAAAAGATAGCTAGAGAGCAAATTGGAACTTGTTCGAGCTAATATGCCACATAGAAATAAGATAATTGACAATATCAAATCTAAGTGGCAAAACCTCAAATGTTCACATTTTATGGGATTGTAATATGCACATAGCTTATTACTCCCCCATAATGTGATAATTCATTTTATCTAAGCAAGAGGCAATTAAAATCAAATAGAGATAATTAATAGACATTATAGAATTTGAATTTCTCATGAGCATGACACACCACATAGTTACTAGATAATCTTGATATATCAATACTAGGTGGTGTTCCTCATATACACACATTTTTAGGTTAGTGAAGTGCACAAAGCATATCACTCCCCCAAAATGGGATAGTCCATTAATCTCTCAAAAGAGCCCATTGAAATCAACACAAGATCCAATAAAGACTCAACACAAAGTTTACACATATATGGAGCGCACATTAACATACACAAACTTGATTGCTCAAGGTAAGTAATAAGCACAACATATACAAGCACATGCTAGGAACAAAACTAACACATGCAAGGGAGCAAGCAACTTTCAATGTATATCTAATTTAAATATAAGTTACCGCAAGAAGGAGCATTGGATATGAGATATGACAATATAATCCAAATGACTTGGCTTGTGGAAATAACACTAATAGGAAACTAGCTATAGGTGGATAGCTATTCTGTGGCGCACCAAAGTTGACGTGCGCCACAGAATATATTCTATGGCGCATCTCTGTAGGTGCGCCATAGAAATACTTTCCTTTTTGTGGCGCATATATAAGAGGTGCGCCACTGAAATGTGTTATTCTGTGGCGCACGAGTGTACATGCGCCACAGAAAACGAGTGGGCCCCACAACCCACGGCTGTATTGCATCCTACCACACCTTTTCTGTGGCGCATGGCGACGAATGTGCCACAAACAAATTTGTTTCTGTGGCGCAGCTGCACCTATGCGCACAGAAATAAGGGTGGGCCCCGGCACAAAAATTGAAGGAGCCATTTGTGTGGCGCATCCAGCGGCGTGCGCCACAGATGCGCCACAGAACTCCTGTGCAAGAAATTCAAAGTGTGGCAGCATATGAATTTAGTATTATACATACTAAAGATGTCTATTCTTTCTTTAAAAATATTAACAAATATGTGTGTGTTCTTCTTTAAATTTAACCAAAACGTTTTTTTAAAAGAAAAAATATCATTAAAAAGAATAACAAATATGTGTGTGTTCTTTCTTTAAATTTAACCAATTTTTTTTGTATTATACCTACTAAAGGTGTATATTCTTTCTTTAAAAATATTAACAAATATGTGTGTGTTCTTTCTTTAAATTTAACCAAAACTTTATTTTTTGAAAAGAAAAAAAATATCATTAAAAGAATAACAAATATGTGTGTGTTCTTTCTTTAAATTTAACCAATTTTTTTTGTATTATACCTACTAAAGGTGTCTATTCTTTCTTTAAAAATATTAACAAATATGTGTGTGTTCTTTCTTTAAATTTAACCAAAACTTTATTTTTTGAAAAGAAAAAAAATATCGCGCATTTCTGTGGCGCACTCCTCCAACAGTGCGCCACAGAATCCTTCCTTTCTGTGGCGCACCCTTCCCGCGGTGCGCCACAGAATCCTTCCTTTCTGTGGCGCACCCTTCCCGCGGTGCGCCACAGAATTCTATCGCGCCCACTTACATGTGGGTCCGCCAACGCGCCTCCCTCACATCGCGAAAACGGCTAAGTCCCAAATTTTCGCGCGCTCGAGACGACCACCACCGCGTCCTCGCCGCCGGCAGCTCCCACCCGCACGCTCGACGACCACCGCACGTCCACGCCACCACTCCACCGCGCTCGACCTGCCCCGCCACTGACGGCCAGGAGCACCTCCACCGCCACGCCCGCACCGCCCCTGCCCGAACCGCACACTCGGCCCCCGCGTGGCGCCGCCGACGAAGACCTCCTACCCTCGCACCTCCCTTCCCTCCACACCGGCGACGACCTCTACACCGCGCTCGACAACCTCCCCTCCCTCCCCTCGCCGAGGTGCTTCCTTTCCCCCTCCTCCCTCCCCTACCGAACTGCTGCACCCAAGGTGTTTGTAGAAATTCCCCTACCGAACTGCTGCACCCAAGTTGTTTGGCTGTTTGATTTCTGTTGTTGATTGCTAGTAGCGTTGCTGATAATTGCTTTTAGTGCTGGTTGCTGTTAGTTGAGATGAAAAAATTGAGAAAAAAATGTTAGTGCATGCAGTAGATGTTTAGGTTAGTGCTAGGTGCTTGATATATGTTGTTATATGGAAAAATGCAGTAGATGTTTAGGTTAGTGCATAGTTGCTAGTTCTAGGTTAGTGCATAGTTGCTTGCTGTTAGTGCTAGGTTAGTGCTAGTGCTAGGTTAGTGCTAGTGCTATTGGTACTTTTTTTGTTGCTTGCTACTGCCACTATGTTGCTTGCTTGCTCTAGTTGCTTGCTGCATAGTTGCTAATGCTCTAGTTGCTTGATGCATAGTTGCTAATGCTTTTCTTGTAAAAAAATTGCTACTGCCACTATGTTAATTGCTATGGTGTACTACTGCCACTATGTTAATTGCTAAATCATGGTTTTGTTAATTTATTGCAGCGCCACGAGGAGCACCTCCACCACGCCGATCTCGGACCCGAGCCTCCCTTCCCTACCCGAGGTAGTTCCTCTCTCCCTCGATGTGGATGTGGATGTGGTGATGTATATGTGCATGAGGATATGTGTCCACGACCATCGTGTCGTGGTTGTTGTGCTCCGACCATCGTGTCGTGGAGATTGTTGTGGTTGTTTGTGCTCCGACCATCGTGTCGTGGAGATGCCGGCCGGAGATGTGGATTTTTTGTGAAATGCTTGCAGGTACCCCGAGAGGCCCTTGAGATTGCCGGAACGTTGATTAACTTCCGTTCCGGCAAATTCGGGTACTCCATATGTCCCTTTTTAGCAAAGGGCATGCCGAAATTTTTCGTGAATTTTGGCATGACTCTGCTAAAAAAGGGACATATGGGGTATTGCGACTAATGCATGGGCCGGGGTATCCTAGTACTTAATTAATTGATTTTTTTCTTATATTTCTGTTGTACTAACTTTTTGTCTTTTTTAATTAAGTGCAAACATGTCGGACTCCGCGGGACCTTCTAAGAAGATGAGCGTCAAAGAAATAGCTAGAGACGCCAACAAGTCGTTCTGGGAAGCGTCCCAAGAGTTGGAGGAGGCCGCCGCCGCCGGAGCTGCTAGTGGCGACCGTGCTGACGATGAGCAAGACGCTCTGGAGGGCGACGACGCCGAAACCACTGATGGAGCTGCTAGTGGCGGCCATGAGGATGACACCACTGATGGCGGCGACCACACGGATGGTGGTGTCGACCCGACCGCTCCGAAGCAGAATAAGGAAAGGAGGGATAGGACACCTCAAGTGCTCGCCAACGTCACAGACCATTTCACCGAGGTCACGCCAAGTGGCCTACCAGTGGTGCCTAAGGCCACTGCCAAAGGGTACAACATGCAACTAGGGTGCATCCTCCGGGAAAGCGTGTCCATTAACACGAAGGACATCAGAAGCACGGCCAATAAGGCTTTGCGCGACGTCCTCCTCCAGAAGCTTCACCAACGGTACACATTCCCGGAGCCGTTCAACAAAAAGGTGGACAGTTTAGCCATCTCAAAGATGAGCACCGCCTTGAGCAGCTGGAAACACCGGGTGAAGCGGAAGATTGAGAAGGGTCTCAGCTGGCAGGAGATAAAAGCCAAAGAGCCGATGCTCGACCAAGAAGAGTTCGAGGAATTCAAGTTGTTCTTAAGAACTGAGGAGGCTAAAAAATGGACCAAGTGGGGGAAGGACATGCGGGAGCAAAACATAGGTAACCACCGTTGTGGAAGCGGCGGTTACCGAGGAAAGAAGCCCATTTGGGACAAGGAGGATGCCGAGTATGCACGTCTCGGAAAAGAGAACCCGTGGGAAAAAATCACGGACGAGCAGACGAGTTCTTTGTCCGGTCCCACTACTATCTGGACATGACCACGGGGGAATTTGTTACCGACGATACCGCCGTGAAGGATTTTGAGAAGTATCTGGTAAGGAATTTAATTACCATGGATATCTCAAAGTCCATTGCGTTGATCTAGTTAGATAACGAAGCCAAATAAATTAATGCCTAATTTGTCTACAGGAGGCAGAGTTGAAGGCTGACGCTGAGGCCGGCGGCCCGTCGTCCCAGGGGTCGACAGAGCCGTGGGACACGACTTTCAACAGGGCGACGAACGCCTACAAGGGTAGGCCCTTGTCGATGCCGCCGACGTCAGCTGGCCGTGTGTCCGGCTTCGGTACGAGCATGAAGTTCATCAACTACTACCACTCGGACGCCGAGACGAAAAAGGAGAGGAGGAGGCCAAGTAAGGATAAAGCCGAGGTTGTGGAGCTAAGAAAAAAGGTGGAGACACTAGAGAATCAAAAAGTGGACTCCACCACGGTTGAGCGGTTAGTGGACGAGAGGCTGAAAAGTTTCTTACCCCCTGGGTTGGTGGAGGGGTTAGCTGCTTGGAATGCGGCTGGTCGACAGGGGCCGATATACGTGCCCAGCGTCAGCGGCAGCAACTCCATCATGAACCAAAACGTGTCGCCGAACCTGACGACCCCACAGCCCAACGCAACGACGCCCCCTACCGCGAAAGATATCGAGCCGCAGCGGCGGCGGCTATTCTTCATAATGCAACCGAGCGGCCGGAGAATGATAAGAAGGCCGCCGGCACCGACGCCCTTGTCTCGACAGTTGCCGAGCTCGACGCCATCACCCAGGTAACTAATTAGTTAGTCCGCAGAATCTTCTATAACTATGCCTATGATGACTGCCATCTCATGATGTCCAACATGTTTTGACTCAGGACATGCCTTGCATACTACTGCATAGGTTGGTGCCCGGCGGCGAGTTGAAGGACTGTGCTCAGGGCACTGTCGTACAACCAATGAGCCGCGATATGCACCACAGTAAAATGGACGAGGACGTGATGAGGGTCAGGTTGGTTACGATAGTGCCTGAGTTTCGCGACGTCGAGCCCCCCATTCAACCTCCGGGAGCCGACGAGGATCACATGGTCCTTAAAGATTGCATCAAGTGGCCGATGACATGGCCGAAGACCCAGATTCGTCTTGGGACTGGACTTCTAGGGTTAAGGCGCAGCACCGGCGCCACCTCGAGGCCCCCGATCGTTCGGCCCTCGAGGCCCCGATCGTTCGGCCCTCCTCGAAGCCTGCAGCCATCACCGCCACCCAGAAGGAACCGACGGTCGTCGCCACCAGCAGTCGCCACCAAAAACTGTTGGGAGCGCCTGTACCGCAACCATCCAAAGGCGCTGCCAATGCACCTCAACTTGGTGCCAACGACGATGATGGTGATAATGTCGACGTCGAGGGCTACCTCAACACTGGTGCCAGCATGGACATGTACATGCCTCCTGTGGATGAAGAACCCTTCCGCGCTCAAGGCGATCAAGCTGCTCGTCCCAGTACATGCACGCAGCGCCTGGACTTCCAGGGTTTATCTCAAGACACGCCTCCGGAGGCCGGCGATCAACCTCCACGCAAATTACCGTCTACCATTTTCAGCCCTGGTACACTACGTAAGACGGTTTTCCCGGAGTCCGCACCCCAACCACCCTCACCATCCCCGGAGATGAAGAAGAAGAACAAGAACAAGAAGAGAAAGAGGGGGCCAGGCGCCTCTGCGAGCCAGCCAGCTCCTAAGACTATCCGGGGTCATGAAGACACGGTATCACCCCGTGCGGTTGTTGGCTTGACCCGGGTTCATGAAGCTGGTAAAGCGATACTGCCTCCGGAGCTACTCTGCCTCGCACGTGGATCCATGCACGCTTTGCATGAATCTGTCTTGGTGCTAGAGCGCCTCCTTATTCAAGACAAGGACCCAAATTACCCGGTGTTCACGGTCAGGGTGCCAATGGACTTGGACTTCATCTAGTGATGCCCCCGCGAATCCGTTCTTCATCGCGTACGAGGACGTCTTCAATCTCTTTCACTCTAGACGGCTGGACTATAACTTGGTCCGCCTATACGCGCTTGATATGTCGATGAAGATCAAGAGAGATAATACCCAGTCCGTCGCGGTAGCGGATCCCTACTATATGCGTGACTGCCAGCTGGTGCAAGGATCAGCGACACAGACCAAGGCGATAGAGTACCTCCGGAGTTTCATGCTGACCAACAAGAGGAAGAACAACATTCTTCTGCCTTTCTTTCCCGAGTAAGTACACATCCGCTCGCTGCCGTCGTAACTTATGCTTTCTTGTAGATTTGTTTCATTGCTGATCCTTTCCAACATTTCGTTTCAATTGTGTTTAGCAGGAACAAGTACTGCACACTCGTCGTCCTGAACCCGAGGTGGTCCAGTGCCACTTATCTCGACTCGGGGAGTTTGGATATGAAGAAAGACTACACCAAGTTAAAGGGTGTTCTCGATGAGGCTCTCGAGGGCTACGCCAAAAAGGGAGGCCCCTTCGAAAAGAAGCAACAAGTTTTGAGCAATGACGGCACACACCGGTTCAAGCATGTGACCGAGTTCTGCTGCATCAAGCAGAAGTCTGGCAGCGTGAAGGAGGCCTTCTACGCCCTCCATCACCTTAAAGGTCGGTGAATGAAGTTGCCATCTAGCCTCCAAGAATGGACCAAATGTTGGGGGGCGATCACCGATGCCGATCTTAGAGAAGACTTCCATCGCATCCAGGTGCAGTTATCACGAATCATCGTCGAAGATGTCACCAATCATCGGGGGTCCTTACACAACGTCAGAGGTAGCAATAAGTGCTTCTTTGTTTTCTTTATTGTAGACTTGTCCACTTAGATTTGTATTATTAATCAATCTATTTATATCCCAATCCATCTACAGGGTTGCCTAAGAGGGAGATCGAAGAAATCCTAGAGGCTCAGTTGGACACCAGGACATGGACGACGAAAGAGGGCTGCAAACCGTTACCGGCACCGACAAAGAAGAAGGATCCATGATCGTCCTCCCCGCTCTTCCTCACCATCATCACGGATCATAGTTAGGCGGTGTGACCTATTCCTTTGTAATGTGTAAAACGATGTTAAAAATTCGACACTTGTAATTATTGTGTGACACGATGAACTTTTGGATCATACTTGTGTAAAAATTGTGTATCTCGGGCTCTAAGTAATGTGATATACCTGTATTTTCTGTTTCCTGTAATATACCTATATTTTCTGTAATATACCGGTATTTGTACAGCAGGCAGCAGAAAACTGAAAATACATTTAAATTATTCTGTGGCGCATCTTTTTATTTTTCTGTGGCGCATATAGTTCTGTGGCGCATTGGTGGCTGATGCGCCACAGAAATATTTCTGTGGCGCACTTTTTCTCATGCGCCACAGAATCTCGGTATTTCTGTGGCGCACTGTGGGGATGCGCCACAGAATTATATTTTAGTGGCGAGACTTCTGTGGCGCATCCCCCCATTTCCTGGATGCGCCACAGAAATCCAATAATGGTGCGCCACTAATGACCATTTCCCTAGTAGTGAGGGAAGGATAGACTTTTGTTTAATAAAACTTTGTTTGAAAACTCTATAACTTCCGTTGAAGAAAGATAAGGAGGATTTTATAACTTTTCATAACCCTTTTATATTTTTCAAAACATCTATATCCTTTGTTAAGAGAAAAGAAGGCTTTTCGATCTTTTTCCCATAAATCGGTTTTTGTAAGAACCTATTTTTAAAACGTTTTTCTTGAAAGTAGATGTCTGTTGAAAAAGGTAAGAAGTCCCTTTTTAAAAACGTTTTTCCCAGAAAATCACCATTTTGTTTATTCCTCCAAAACTCCTCCTTTTTCCCGTCCATGTCTCATCATGGTCCATTTATCTCCAACAACTCATACCACTCCATTGGGTATAGTTGGGTAACATCACCTCCACATTTGTTTTGTTTAACTTACAACTTCTCCAAAACTTTCCACATAGGTCCGAGCAGTTCGTTCCAGCTGTCCATATCCGAGGACTCGGCTATTCGAATAGTTTTACACTCTGCAGAGGTAGCACGCTTTTCCCACACCCATCCGGTAACTCATCGTGTCTGCCACGTCCCGCCATACAAGGTGTATGCGAAGTTGAGCCACCGACCATAGCCTGTACTTTGCTCATGCTAGTATAGGACCCTACCGCTACGAAATCACCATTCCCTCGACACCTAGTACATGATCCCCCGTCGAGGAACCTAGGTGTGAGGACTCGTAGTTCTGCCCGGTGAGCGAACCCTTCAATCCCCCGTCCATCAGACACCGGGACCCAGGTCAGGGGGTAGGTCGCCATGACCATACCCTCATGGAACGTGGTCATCCTCGTTATTGAGGCATCCCATACTAGCAGGAGCAAATTATATGACTACGCCCTTTCCCATATGTGGGTAGATGTGGTCGCACAGGTTATTGGCTGTTCAGTAAGTACAAGGACTCAATGTGCATTTTTCATAAACATCACCATTCACCACTTCTCTACATCAACACCGATCTCACGGCATTCCACTTTTATCCAAGTACTTCCAAAGGAGTTTTGAGTAAACCATATTTTTCTTTTCCCACCCTATAGTTCGAAAAAGAATTTTCCACCCAATACCTCCATATAGGGTGTCAAAATAATATACTTGTATTTTGGAAAAGGGTTTTCAAAATCATAGCTTTAGTGGCAAAAACCACTTAAGTCATTTATGCTCTTTATAGGTAAAAACATGTAAATCAAAATAGACGTATATAAATGCAAGCTCAGAGAAGTAGCTTGCCTGTTTTCAGCATAATGTCCCGGGACTTCTCCTCACTGATCAAAGAAATAAACTCCGATTCTTCTCCAATAAATCCTTCCCAAGGTTCACTCCGATAGCGTTTGTATCTAGTGTCGTAATAAGGAAGAAACACAATCAACATACAGTAGAGCACTCTAACAACAGACATCAAGCAATACTAGCAAACAACAATCATGATGGAAAACTATTATTTAACAAACAAGTTTGGCAATCACCACACTACTCCTGTTTATAAAGATATGTTTAAAGTTGTGATTAAGCCTCTTTATTCAAATAGGAAATACTTCAGACAAAAGTTAAGCCACCAATTACTTTCTGTAATTCTAACTATCTTACCAAGCTATGGTAGAGATATTACTAGATACTCAACTTAAAGACCACCAAGTTTAACAAGCAAGGTAGTCATATTAATTACACAAAAATGATCTAACATAAGAATAAACAAGCAATACATACCATTACCAAACTACTCAATCAAGCATCACAACCACTCTCATGCATCACACATAGCTACTGCACTCACAAGGCAACACAATTTGATTTCAATTTAATTGAATTAGCTATTATTTAATTAGGTCTTAAATATGGCAGAAACTAGTGGTGCATGTTTAATTGCATAACTTAAGTTCTGTTGACCACAAAAATATGAACTAAATTTCTATAGAAAGCTACTGATGTGTAGAAGACAACCCAATTGGATTTAATTCAATTGAGGTTATTAAACTCCCTATATAAATGTTTTTATCCAGAAGGTTAGTTTTCTTGTTTTTGCTACAACTCAAGTTAATATTACTAAAAAGTTAAATTCTCTGAGGGATAACTAGTATTGCTTAAATGTGAGCTGACAAGATTGGTTTGACCTCATTTGGATTAATAGAGTATCAGAAACAAACAAGTTTAGGTTTTATACCTTCTGTGGCATTTTGAATATCATTATTTATTTATTAGTCTAAATGGGGTGAAACCACTTTAGTGAGTTAGATAATTTCCTAAGATTCCCAGAACATTTTCATTTGCTATTTTTAGATTCCTAGATCTCGAGATATTAATTTTCAAAGTCTTGATAAATTTTCTGGCAGAGAAATTCCCTTTTTAAGTTTAACAACTTAACTGATTTGATAATTTTCTACTGACTTAACCACAACACCAAATGGAATCAATCCAGCGGCATTGGGTAGACTAGTTGATGTACTTTTGATACCATTTTAGGTTGGTAATTTTGGTTAAACCAAGTTTTAGTAAACATCTCCCAAAGATGGTATAAAAATAACCTTTCTGAGTTTTCAGTTAAAACTAACACATTTGTCATTTTGATTTTGAACTGGAGAGATGTCCAAAATGAACGTGGTCTGCATCTATGTTAAGATGGCTTGTTATACTAGCTACATCATTTTAGTTTGCTATTTTTAGGCCTCTGGTTAAATAGGAATTTGCATGGGAAGTTGGCTATATCTGTTATTTCATGTGGTGGAAATTATTGCTTTAGCCATTTTCCCTAGATGCTATCTTTTATACAGGATTTATTTTGGGGTTCACAACACTTGTTCATGGCAGTGCACTAACCATACTAACATGTTATGCCAATAAAAACTCCTAAATAAATCTAGGTGAATTAATATTAACAGTTCAAAACAGAACCATTTATCTGTTTTCAGAAGTTTCTGAAAACAGACAGAACATAGCTAATTTGCCTAATTATTCGAGGATGCTAAACTAGTTATTTTGGAAAAATAAAGCTTGCATTTGAATCTATGGAACTAGCTCTTTCCAACCATATGAAGTTTATAAATTTTGGTGGAGCAGATTTACCAGAATTTGCATGCAAAGTGGGCTAATCTAAACAGATTTCCAGACTTAGCAGTTTTTCAGAAAAAATCAAATCGGGCGGGAACTAACCAGGGCCGTTGATCTCGCGATCGACGGCCCATGGCCATCCTCATCCTCCCGACGGCCAGAGCACTAGGGAGAGAGAGAGAGGCCAGGGGAAGCACCTGCCGGTGGCGAGGGACGGCGGCGAGGGTCGGGGTTGGCTGCGGGTGGCCTGGGCTGCAGCTGGATGCCGGTGGCGTCGCCGGAGACGGGCTACGGCGGCGGGACGGCTTCGGTGGCCGAGCAGCTCGAGTGGAGCTCGAGCTCCTCTTCTGCGGCTTCTAAGCGAGGGTGAGAGGGGCAGGGGTGGTGTCCAGAACGTGCAGGGGGGTGCTGGGATGGTGCTGGACAAAAATGGGACAAGCCTAGGGCAAGTTTGGGGCTGCCATTTGAATATAGGGTAGAGGGCACCATTTGACACTATGTGACACTATGTGCATTTTAATGGTAAAAGAAAAAGAGAGAATGCAAGGGTGCAATTGCTGTTATAAATAAGAGTGAGTGTTTGGGATTTTTGGTGCTATGATGGAATTTATTTGATAAGTGCATCATAGCACATTTTGTGATTTGGTAAGATTAAAGAAAGAACTAGAAATATAAATTTAGATTTTTGAAAATATATTTTGAAGAGGGAAGAAATATTAGAGCAAAGTGGGAGTGAGCACTATGTCACCCCACTAATTTTTGGTTTAAAATAAAATATTAATTTCTCACTTAGAGAAATTTGTGTGACACTTGTCCCATGATTTTATGTGTTGATGCTTTGCTTTTGTTTCTTTTCTCCATATTTTTACTAGGCAACACACACATCAAAAGACACCATATTCACATCACAACCATGACCACACAATTCAAATCACATGAATTAATCACACCACCATTTCCATGATTAACAATACTATCTTGTAAAAATGATCACACTCAATTATGACAAGATGACGTTTAAAGAAATGTCTCAACTCATAACTTAATTGTTTTCAAAAAGGTTTGAGAAAGGAAGTATGTGGGGTAATATATTTCCCACTAGTGTTATTTTCAAATGGAGTGGAATTCAGAGTTTATGAAATGGGAGTTGCATTCACATGCAAAATATCAAGGTTGATAATTAGATAGGAGATAATATATAGATCTCCATATTTTTGGGAACACATAATTTTGGAAATACTTTTACTTTCTCCACTAAAGGGTATCTGATTGGTTGCTGAAACCAAACATCATTGAGATAGACTTTGGCCAAAATAAGATTGGAAAAGATATATGGAATCTACTCTTGTCATAACATGAGCACCAAGTTTAATATATTTTTACTTGGGTTGGGTTCTTCGATTAATACTTACTAGCCAAACAAGCATAAACATCAAGTCACACAAGGCCAAACAGAACAACATAAAGAGAAACACAATCAGTAATGAAGTAATTTCAAAAAGTTTTTGTTGGTTCTGAATTTTGGGTCTTGTTAATTCTTATTATAAATTTGGGATGTTACAAATCCTTCCCCCCTTAAAATAAATCTCATCCCGAGATTTTGCTCGGGGTACGGGGGAGTACGAGGGCACGGGTCTTGGGCTGGCTATACTTCCGAGATCGTTGCTTCCTCAGTGAGGTCGCCAGGTGAGATTTTGACAAATTGATGTTGCGAGGTCGTTCCTTGTTGATAATTTTCTCTGATTGGTTCAGATCCTGGATGATAGGGTTGACTTGACGATCGATGCTAGTGGATAGTCTGGGTTGGCTGTTTCTAGTCTCTACGAGGCTGTGACGCAAGGAACTAATTATTACCACGTTCTTGTATACCTATTGCAGGTCTTCCCCCCCTTAAAAGGGGTTTTTAATTGGTCTTGCTGAAGTTTGCAGCCGGAGTTGACTTGGAGGCATTATCCTTTTTGAGTAGCTTGACGATCTTCGTCTCGGTTGTCAATCCTTGGTGCTTGGGGTTGGTGCAGATATCATTTTGTACTATTTTCTCCTTACGGGGGTCGCAGAAGGGGACGCGTGGTTTTCAGGATGTGTCGAGTCTGCGTACTCAATTCTCTCTGGTTTCTAATTATAAAAAAAAAGGATGTTATAAACGTCTAAATTCGTCTGGACTTGCTTGGCGGTTGATGTTGTCCACAGCAGGTGCTTACGTTGTTTGATTCTTCTGGGTATTCCCTTGGTTATTTGTCTTCATGCTTGTTCTTCTTTAGCTGAGCAAAAGGAGGAACTTCATTGCTGACTTCCTTGGTTCTTGAGCTTCATGAAGCGTCGGTAAGAATTTGAAGAAGTACAGTCGAGGGTATCGAACTTCCAGAGGAATCTAAAAGTCAGTACAAGGACCCTAAAGGTAAGTGGTTTGGTCTGCTGTTCGACGAGGGTACAAGGGTTGCGTTCTCATTTAGCCTTAATAAGTTAGAGAAAGAGCTTCATGTCAACAGTCGCTGCTCGTGCTTTATTGAATCCTCCTTCGGTGTGATTGGTCGAGGCCAGTTGAAAAGGATGATTGCTAGATAGGTAACGTTGACGGTGCTTGCTTCTTGGTTCAATTCCGCGCAAATGGTCTTCAGTGTTGATCGACTTCGGCCTTGATGATGGCGATCTTGTCACTACCAACTATATGTGATTCTTTCTATATCACCTCCCTTTTTGTCAAAACTTGTGGTTAGATAAGGCCAGTTAGTACCGTCACAAACTGGGGTTGGATGTTAATCTAGAATTTGGTAAGTTTGTTCAAAAAGTCACAGCTTAATGGACTTTAGAGAAATTAGTGAAGAATCTTCACACCAGTTGTTTTCCAAACAGGTACCTTTGTCTTTCGGGTTTCGACTAGTTGAGCCGTGTTGAACTAAGATTTTTGTTCGGCAGATGACGTCGATGGAGTCCTTTTTCCTGGGGTAACTTCATGTTGACGATCTTTAAAGTTGGTTTCCTTCGGGTTGGTTGGTGGTGATCTCCCTTGGATGAGTCTTGTGCTTGAGGCTTCATATAATCTTCAGAAAATCAGCGGCAGGCTAGGGTTCTCATCCATCTTTTCCCAAGTTTGCGGTGATAGGAAGGAGTTAGTCGAGGTTTTTCTTTGGTTTTATTTCACGGGACAAATTTGGGGGGTCAAACCTAGCAAGGTTAGCGCAAGGGATTAAAGTGCCACTAACTGCTCGTCAAGCTGGTAGGTATATGATCCTCTTTGAAACCCATCATTACCGTTGATCTCTGAGCTCGAATCTTCATAGAAACTCTTATGCACTCCTTGAGTTCCTCTAGTTACCCATTCTAAATGAGTCTCCTTATGTCCTCGTTTCATATGAAGGTTTGGGGTCCTAGAAGATTAGTTGGTACTATCGTGGACTGGAGTGAGACATTAACCTAAAGTTAGATACGATAAGTGGGTGTAGTATCCTTGTAATTTCACCAGTTAATTTTGTGAGGTGGGGCTCGTGTCTTCACGAGGTTGGCGTACAATTGCAGTTTCCTTCAAGATCTTGACGCACTTGCTCCAGATGGTGCATGAAGTCCATTGTCTGACTTGCCGGTTAGGTTACAAAAATTTCCGGCTATTTGGCTAAGGATCGGGGGTCTTTTGTATCTTGCGGAACTGTCAGATCTTGAGATGAGAGGGAAAATTATTTTAGAAAGATTTTCCTTGGCGGGTTTACATCCGTAACAAGGTTAGGTGGCAAAAGGTAACTAAACTTTTCTTTTTATGAAAACTTTTTTTTCCAAACAACACACAAGCAGAGTACACACAAGCAAGGTGCACACAAGGTACGTCTAGTACCAACGGACGCCTAATACTCGTGGTAGCCGGGGTAACGAAAGTTCCTATCATAAGTTTTCCTATGGGTCGTTGTCGAACATGGTTGGTGGATTCTTCATTTTATCGCCTTAGTCTTCTGCTGGAGAAATTGAGGTCGTCGAAGTTGCAACTTGAGTAGAATTGTTGATGTTGAGCTGAGGTCTTCGGAGGGCTCTTGCTTTGTTGACATTGACGATCTTGGCATTTGCAAATCAACCACCCTGAGGTTGAATGTTGAGTATTTGTGATGGAAGCTTCTTCTTGTGGGTGCTAACTAATTAGGTCTCACTTGGGTTCATCGTCAAGTATACTCTTGGTTTTGAACGGGTAAGAGATAACAGAAGATTCCTTGGAAAATCTTAAAATAGAGGGGTAAGACGTTGAAATATTTGAGGAGATGAGAAGAGCGAAGCCATTTTCGGACTTCTCTAGATAAAAATATATTTTGGTATTAATATATTTTTAACAAAAATATTTGCTTTCCTAACTAACGTCCATGCTAACTAAGGTCTCCTACAGTCAGGATTGCTCTGATACCAAGTCTGTGGGGACCCCGGACTAGCCGTCCGAAATACCCTTGTGCCTACATCAGCGATCCCATGATCAGTGTGTCGCTGAGCACAATCAAACTGGTAATCAAGGAACATCCATAATTACCGAAGGAATCACTACCAGGAAAAGCATTATAGGGAGGTTGCCTATCTGTGGCGCACCCTTAATTTATGCGCCACAAAAAATTATTCTGTGGCGCATGGCTGTCGATGCGCCACTGAAATGTGAACATTCTGTGGCGCATCCTTAGCCCATGCGCCACAGAATATCAACTTTCTGTGGCGCACTGCACGCCATGCGCCACAGAAAGAGAGACTTCTGTGGCGCACCACTCTTCATGCGCCACAGAATACGCGTGGGCCCCACCTTCAATCAGTGGGCCGTGGTGCGCCACAGAAATTCATCTTTCTGTGGCGCATGGAGAAGGATGCGCCACAGAAAGTTGAATTTCTGTGGCGCACTAGCCACGGTGCGCCACAGAATAGTGCAGCACTTTTTCACCCCACGCACCCCCCCTGTGGATCGCCTTTTCAGTTTTGCACCTAGTGAAAGAAAATGATAAAAAATTCAAAAAATAAAATCCTTTCAGATATAGGGAAGGTTTAGGGTCTATTTGTTAGGAAAAATTTGAAATACACATTTTGACTTTTTTTTTCCAAAAGTAGGTGAAAAAATATTAAAACGGGCATAACTTTTGCATACGACGTCGAAAAAATGCGAATAATACCTTAAAAAAAAACTAGAGAAAATTTCGGATTCGATGGCACCGGGTTTACCCGGTCAGCAATTCACGGAATCCTCAAATTCCAAACCAAAAAAAAGTTATGGCCAACAGAAGAATTTTCCCAGCAAAACAAAAAAATCAAAAAAAGGGAAAAAAATTCTGTGGCGCACCAATGCCAAGGATGCGCCACAGAATTATTGGGCGGGATTCGAAATTTTGAATCCCGCCCAATAATTCTGTGGCGCATCCTTGGCATTGGTGCGCCACAGAATTTTTGGGCGGGATTCAAAATTTGAATCCCGCCAGCCCCCTTCTCCCTCTCTTTTCCCTTTTCTCCTTCTCTCCTCCACTTTTCCCTCCACTTCTCCCTCCACTTCTCCTCTTCCTTTCTCCTTTCTCTCCCCTTCTCCTCCCTCCTCCATCTCTTCTCCTCTCCTCCACATCTTCTCTACTCCTCCTCCACCTCCACCTCCACCTCCGGCGACCTCCTCCACAACTCCGGCGACCTCCACAACTCCGGCGACCACCTCCACAACCCCGGCGACCTCAACCTCCGGTGACCTCCTCCTCCACCTCGGCGAACTCCACCTCGGGCGACCTCCTCCACCTCTGGCGACCTCCTCCACCACCGGCGACCTCCTCCTCCACTCCGGCAACCTCCTCCTCCACTCCGGCGACCTCCTCCTCCTCCTCCACTCCGGCGACCTCCTCCTCCACCTCCGGCGAACTCCGGCGACCACCATCCTCCACCAACCTCCGGCGAGTCCCTCCTCCACCCATCTACGGCCTCCAAAAAAACGAAACGAAACGCAATTCCGGCGACCAGATCTAGATCTGGCCAGATCCAGATCTAGATCTGGCTGCCCTTTTTTTTGAAATTCAAAAAAATTCTGTGGCGCATGGTAAGAGGGGTGCGCCACAGAAATATTTCTGTGGCGCACGGTGGGTGGGTGCGCCACAGAAATGTGAATTCTGTGGCGCACCTGGCCTGGTGCGCCACAGAAATGTGAGAATTCTGTGGCGCACCAAGCCAGGTGCGCCACAGAAAATATTTTTGTGGCGCACCCAGCAAACCTGGGGGTGCGCCACAGAATTGCAATTTGGTGCGCCACTGATAGCCCTTTCTGTGGTAGTGAATATACTTACTTGATTGAAGTCATACTCTTCAATAGGTACTTGCAGCGGAAATCACCAAACAACGTGGATCCCAAGTCATTCGCCTTAACCCTACAGGCAACTGACTGGGAAGCGCCCTAGTTCGCATTGACGTCATTTCCGTCTCCTTCTTCCAGCTGCTCTTCTTTAAAATCTGGCTAAGACAATAGCCAGGGACGAAACCAATTTGAGTACATTTGATTGTACTCGCAAACTACTCCCCCGAATGAGCATGCACTACACTTTTTATAGTTTGAGTAAAACTTTATTTGCTTTGAAAACTCTATCCTTATTGAAACGGGAAGGATAGACTTTTGTTTAATAAAACTTTGTTTGAAAACTCTATAACTTCCGTTGAAGAAATATAAGGAGGATTTTATAACTTTTCATAACCCTTTTATATTTTTCAAAACATCTATAGCCTTTGTTAAGAGAAAAGAAGGCTTTTCGATCTTTTTCCCATAAATCGGTTTTTGTAAGAACCTATTTTTAAAACGTTTTTCCTGAAAGTAGATGTCTGTTGAAAAAGGTAAGAAGTCCCTTTTTAAAAACGTTTTTCCCAGAAAATCACCATTTTGTTTATTCCTCCAAAACTCCTCCTTTTTCCCGTCCATGTCTCATCATGATCCATTTATCTCCAACAACTCATACCACTCCATTGGGTATAGTTGGGTAACATCACCTCCACATTTGTTTCGTTTAACTTACAACTTTTCCAAAACTTTGCACATAGGTCCGAGCAGTTCGTTCCAGCTGTCCATATCCGAGGACTCGGCTATTCGAATAGTTTTACACTCTGCAGAGGTAGCACGCTTTTCCCACACCCATCGGGTAACTCATCGTGTCTGCCACGTCCCGCCATACAAGGTGTATGCGAAGTTGAGCCACCGACCATAGCCTGTCCTTTGCTCATGCTAGTATAGGACCCTACCGCTACGAAATCACCATTCCCTCGACACCTAGTATAGGATACCCCGTCGAGGAACCTAGGTGTGAGGTCTCGTAGTTCTGCCCAGCGAGCGAACCCTTCAATCCCCCGTCCATCAGACACCGGGACCCAGGTCAGGGGGTAGGTCGCCATGACCATCCCCTCATGGAACGAGGTCATCCTCGTTATTGAGGCATCCCATACTAGCAGGAGCAAATTATATGACTACGCCCTTTCCCATATGTGGGTAGATGTGGTCGCACAGGTTATTGGCTGTTCAGTAAGTACAAGGACTCAATGTGCATTTTTCATAAACATCACCATTCACCACTTCTCTACATCAACACCGATCTCACGGCATTCCACATTTATCCAGGAGCAAAAGAATTTTCCACCCAATACCTCCATATAGGGTGTCAAAATAATATACTTGTATTTTGGAAAAGGGTTTTCAAAATCATAGCTTTAGTGGCAAAAACCACTTAAGTCATTTATGCTCTTTATAGGTAAAAACATGTAAATCAAAATAGACGTATATAAATGCAAGCTCAGAGAAGTAGCTTGCCTGTTTTCAGCATAATGTCCCGGGACTTCTCCTCACTGATCAAAGAAATAAACTCCGATTCTTCTCCAATAAATCCTTCCCAAGGTTCACTCCGATAGCGTTTGTATCTAGTGTCGTAATAAGGAAGAAACACAATCAACATACAGTAGAGCACTCTAACAACAGACATCAAGCAATACTAGCAAACAACAATCATGATGGAAAACTATTATTTAACAAACAAGTTTGGCAATCACCACACTACTCCTGTTTATAAAGATATGTTTAAAGTTGTGATTAAGCCTCTTTATTCAAATAGGAAATACTTCAGACAAAAGTTAAGCCACCAATTACTTTCTGTAATTCTAACTATCTTACCAAGCTATGGTAGAGATATTACTAGATACTCAACTTAAAGACCACCAAGTTTAACAAGCAAGGTAGTCATATTAATTACACAAAAATGATCTAACATAAGAATAAACAAGCAATACATACCATTACCAAACTACTCAATCAAGCATCACAACCACTCTCATGCATCACACATAGCTACTGCACTCACAAGGCAACACAATTTGATTTCAATTTAATTGAATTAGCTATTATTTAATTAGGTCTTAAATATGGCAGAAACTAGTGGTGCATGTTTAATTGCATAACTTAAGATCTGTTGATCACAAAAATATGAACTAAATTTCTATAAAAAGCTACTGATGTGTAGAAGACAACCCAATTGGATTTAATTTAATTTATGTTATTAAAATCCCTATATAAATGTTTTTATCCAGAAGGTTAGTTTTCTTGTTTTTGCTACAACTCAAGTTAATATTAATAAAAAGTTAAATCCTCTGAGGGATAACTAGTATTGCTTAAATGTGAGCTGACAAGATTGGTTTGACCTCATTTGGATTAATAGAGTATCAGAAACAAACAAGTTTAGGTTTTATACCTTCTGTGGCATTTTTAATATCATTATTTATTTATTAGTCTAAATGGGGTGAAACCACTTTAGTGAGTTAGATAATTTCCTAAGATTCCCATAACATTTTCATTTGCTATTTTTAGATTCCTAGATTTCGAGATATTAATTTTCAAAGTCTTGATAAATTTTCTGGCAGAGAAATTCCCTTTTTAAGTTTAACAACTTAACTGATTTGATAATTTTCTACTGACTTAACCACAACACCAAATGGAATCAATCCAGCGGCATTGGGTAGACTAGTTGATGTAATTTTGATACCATTTTAGTTTGGTATTTTTGGTTAAACCAAGTTTTAGTAAACATCTCCAAAAGATGGTATAAAAATAACCTTTCTGAGTTTTCAGTTAAAACTAACACATTTGTCATTTTGATTTTGAACTGGAGAGATGTCCAAAATGAACGTGGTCTGCATCTATGTTAAGATGGCTTGTTATACTAGCTACATCATTTTAGTTTGCTATTTTTAGGCGTCTGGTTAAATAGGAATTTGCATGGGAAGTTGGCTATATCTGTTATTTCATGTGGTGGAAATTATTGCTTTAGCCATTTTCCCTAGATGCTATCTTTTATACAGAATTTATTTTGGGGTTCACAACACTTGTTCATGGCAGTGTACTAACCATACTAACATGTTATGCCAAAAAAACTCCTAAATAAATATAGGTGAATTAATATTAACAGTTCAAAACAGAACCATTTATCTGTTTTCAGAAGTTTCTGAAAACAGACAGAACATAGCTAATTTGCCTAATTATTCGAGGATGCTAAACTAGTTATTTTTGGAAAACTAAAGCTTGCATTTGAATCTATGGAACTAGCTCTTTCCAACCATATGAAGTTTATAAATTTTGGTGAAGCAGATTTACCAGAATTTGCATGCAAAGTTGGCTAATCTAAACAGATTTCCAGACTTAGAAGTTTTCCAAAAAAAATCAAATCGGGCGGGAACTAACCAGGGCCGTTGATCTCGCGATCGACGGCCCATGGCCATCCTCATCCTCCCGACGGCCAGAGCACTAGGGAGAGAGAGAGGCCAGGGGAAGCACCTGCCGACGGCGAGGGACGGCGGCGAGGGTCGGGGTTGGCTGCGGGTGGCCTGGGCTGCAGCTGGACGCCGGTGGCGTCACCGGAGACGGGCTACGGCGGCGGGACGACTTCGGTGGCCGAGCAGCTCGAGTGGAGCTCGAGCTCCTCTTCTGCGGCTTCTAAGCGAGGGTGAGAGGGGCAGGGGTGGTGTCCAGAATGTGCAGGGGGGTGCTGGGATGGTGCTGGAAAAAAATGGGACAAGCCTAGGGCAAGTTTGGGGCTGCCATTTGAATATAGGGTAGAGGGCACCATTTGACACTATGTGACACTATTTGCATTTTAATGGTAAAAGAAAAAGAGAGAATGCAAGGGTGCAATTGCTGTGATAAATAAGAGTGAGTGTTTGGGATTTTTGGTGCTATGATGGAATTTATTTGATAAGTGCATCATAGCACATTTTGTGATTTGGTAAGATTAAAGAAAGAACTAGAAATATAAATTTAGATTTTTTAAAATATATTTTGAAGAGGGAAGAAATAATAGAGCAAATTGGGAGTGAGCACTATGTCACCCCACTAATTTTTGGTTTAAAATAAAATATTAATTTCTCACTTAGAGAAATTTGTGTGACACTTGTCCCATGATTTTATGTGTTGATGCTTTGCTTTTGTTTCTTTTCTCCATATTTTTACTAGGCAACACACACATCAAAAGACACCATATTCACATCACAACCATGACCACACAATTCAAATCACATGAATTAATCACACCACCATTTCCATGATTAACAATACTATCTTGTAAAAATGATCACACTCAATTATGACAAGATGACGTTTAAAGAAATGTCTCAACTCATAACTTAATTGTTTTCAAAAAGGTTTGAGAAAGGAAGTATGTGGGGTAATATATTTCCCACTAGTGTTATTTTCAAATGGAGTGGAATTCAGAGTTTATGAAATGGGAGTTGCATTCACATGCAAAATATCAAGGTCGATAATTAGATAGGAGATAACATATAGATCTCCATATTTTCGGGAACACATAATTTTGGAAATACTTTTACTTTCTCCACTAAAGGGTATCTGATTGGTTGCTGAAACCAAACATCATTGAGATAGACTTTGGCCAAAATAAGATTGGAAAAGATATATGGAATCTACTCTTGTCATAACATGAGCACCAAGTTTAATATATTTTTACTTGGGTTGGGTTCTTCGATTAATACTTACTAGCCAAACAAGCATAAACATCAAGTCACACAAGGCCAAATAGAACAATATAAAGAGAAACACAATCAGTAATGAAGTAATTTCAAAAAGTTTTTGTTGGTTCTGAATTTTGGGTCTTGTTAATTCTTATTATAAATTTGGGATGTTACACAGGTTTCTCACAAATTCTTGTTCATAAAGATGATCAAGAAAAGACCACTTTTACTGGCCCATATGGTACATTTGCTTATAGGAGAATGCCGTTTGGTTTGTGTAATGCTCCTGCTACTTTTTAAAGATGCATGAATGCTATATTTGCTGATTATATTGAAAAGATAATGGAAGTTTTTATGGATGATTTCTTTGTGTATGGTACTTCCTTCGATAATTGCTTGTTCAACCTTAACAAAGTTTTGCAGCGTTGTGAAGACCAACACTTAGTTCTTAATTGGGAGAAGTGTCGTGGTATTGTCGAATCTAGCCGCGATAGGGGTGCCATCGAGCTAGGTAGAGAGGTGGGTTTTAGAGACGAGGGCGGTTCCGGTGTCGGGACGAGAAAGAGTTTACCCAGCTTCGGATCTCGCAACGGTGGCGAAACCCTACGTGCTGCTATAATTCACTATAAGGCTTGGTTAGAGCTTATAAAGGCGGCCGGACATAGGGCTTACAAGGAAGGTGCACCGACTAAGGTAACAGGAGTCCTAGACTAACACAACTTCGTTGTCTTCGTCTTGTTCACCAAGCCGGATGGTTGCTGGGCCTTCGTCTTGGATCCTCCTTAGCCGGCTTTGCCTTCTCCTTGCGCTTCAGCATACTGGGCCGCCCGGTAAGCCAGCCGGCATTACCACCTGTGGGCCACCCTGGTATACTGGAATATGTACATGTCGATGATACCCCTATTGGGTATATCCCCGACATTAACCCCCGGACAGTTTTGAGTTCTCCAGCGGCCGGCTTCTTCGACGGGCTTGAAGTAGTTTCGCCTTTGTTTGTCTTGTCTTGGTTAGACCGATGTAGAACTTGAAGCTTTGCCGAAGAAAATAATCCAACATGTACTGCCGAACTGCCATCGTCTTAATTGTCGTTTAAGACGGATTGACTAGGACGTCCGGGCTGATCGATTTTTATCGTGCCGGCTTGTGTCCAGTGGAACTCGTCCGATTTCCATGCTTCTAATGTAGACCGCATCCGGTCTGCCATCAGAATTGAACTGTGCCCGCTGGTGCTAGCTATATTCCATTGGGAACACAGTCAATTTGCATGTCACAGAATCAAGTTTATTCCAAAGAGTGGATGAAGAAAAAAGCTTCCATGTCCTTGTGGATGTAGCCCCCGAGGCTCATGTCGGCTTATGAAGTAAGGCGGCATGAGACTCAGAAAATCCGATGGCTGTAGCCCCCGAGCATCGAATCGAAGTACTCGAAAGTCGGGTCGATGCTCAGCAGAACTTGTGTCATTGTAGATCCAATGGTTGTAGCCCCCGAGGCTCGTGTCGGCTTATAAATTATGGCGGCATGAGACTCGACGCAGCCCCCGAGTTATCCATCAAAACTGTAAGTTTCGACGGATTGTAGCCCCCGAGGCTCATGTCGGCATGAGGCTTGATGAGAACATCTCGCTGGGTAACAGGACGCAACGCCAATCTGTTTCTGTTTAAAACCCAGGAGGCGGCTGAAGACGAGTCGGCTTGCAGGAGACGTCCTTGATGAAGCGACAATAAAAACACCTGCAGAATAAACAATAACTACATTAAGATGTACTTTTAATGCAAGCTGAACAATTGTGAGGCCTAAGCCGACAGTTTTTTCAACAAAAACATTGGGTTGCAGATTATCTACGGTCCGCCCTTAAGTTTCTGGCTTATGCACTTTAGCCATATTTCGTGTGTTAGCAAACCTCTAGCACGGAACGTCTGCTGGGCAACAGGGATGCAATACCAAGCTGTTTAGACCCAGAACAAGCGCCGGCTTTTGGTGACGATACACCTACTTAGGTGACCCAGCACATAAGTGATCAGATGAATACTTTTAGGCGGACAAAACATTAGTTTGTAAGGCAACATGGCCAAAAAGCATCAGAAACATAACCACTAGCACGAGGCAAATTTGGGTTGACATTGATAGCTTAGTATATATGATCATCGGGAAATAAAAGATGGCATGATCTCGAAGAGCGAACCAGAATTTATTTCATGAGCATATGTTAACGAGAGAATTCCTGAAAAACTTAGCTTTTTGGTGCTCTTGGCGTTGATGACCCATAAGCCGGGATGCGGTGTTGAGTAGGCTGCGACAGCAATTAAGCTGGACCGCGACGACGAGTAGGCCACGGCGACAAATTAAGTCGGACCGTCTGGACCACGAGTAGGCCGTGACGGCAATTAAGCCGGACCGCGACGACGAGTAGGCCACGACGGATCCGCCTAAGCCGGACGTGGCGTAGATGACGATGAACTCGTCTAAACCAGGAGAGAGAAAAAAAAATTGATTATTGTCGGGTTGTCACGTAAGCCGGAACAACGACGATCAATACATCGTGCCACATCAGCAATTAAGCTGGAACGCGATGACGGGTATGCCAAAAGACGCCATGCCGCGCCAGCAATTAAGCCGAAACGCGACGATAAATATGTCAGAGAGACGTCATGTCCTGTTAGCAATTAAGCTGGACACGACGATAATTACGCCTAAAGGCGACGGGCCGCGTTGACGATTAAGCCGAAACGCGACGATAAATATGCCAAAAAGGAAACATGCCGCGTCGGCGATTAAGCCTGATGAGGACATCCCTGCTATAGATGCAACCGCCACTACTACACCACCTACATTACAAGGACCTATGACAAGAGCTCGTGCACGTCAACTTAATCAACAGGTACTTTCGTTCTTACAAGCTAGTCCTAATATTCATGAGAATATGATGCTGCCTAAATCAAATGTGTTTGTCTCTCTTAGGAATGATGGACCAACCATGGATGAGAGGGACAAGCTATGGAGCATGTACGTTGGAGGAGATGGCAGCAGGAGTACAACCAACGGAGATGATGATGCTACCAATGGAGACTACCGTGATTTGAAGCCACCATAAAGATGCTTGAAGGCTTGGACGAATTTTAGAAGATATCAATTAATGAATTTCGTCCAAGGCTTTTCTTAGGTGCTGCGCCACCTCGTTTTTGGGCCAGGCCCATGTATTTTCGAGATACCTTTTAATAGGCAGTTTTAGAGTCCGTATCTAAGGAGGAAAGCCTTCCTAGGGTAGGATTCGGCCGCCACCCCATGGCTGGACGAAATCCCACACCTCTCCTCCTTATATACCCCCGTTTGGTCGTCCTTTAGACTCGGATTTTGTTTAGTTAAAAGTTAGCCAACTGCTGCAACTTCGTGTACTCGGTTTGTGTCCAACGACCAGATCAAGACCGCTTCTCGGAATCCCACCTTTTAAATAAAGCTCATCTTTCATCCGCAATTTCGTGATTGCAATTTCGGTTCTTACTTGTTTCTCGATCGCAGGTAGAACTAGACCTTTTTGGTCAGGCCGATCGTGCTGCTGCAAGGTTGGTAACTCACGGAGATTGGTTTAGCGATTGCATAGGCGCTGCGTACTTGTACGTGGAAGTCGGATCGCCAAGGTCGAACTCCACCAGAATCGACGTATCTCATCTCATCGAAAGATCGGACTACCTTAGCCATATCAAGTGGTATCAGATTTCAGGTTGATCGGTGAGATTTACAGTTTTACTAGTGTAGATTGCATCTGTTTTCTTCATACCTACAGTCCACGAAAAAGCCAAAAAAAAAATATTAGGGTTAGATCATCCCGTCCTAAAACCAGTCCGGGCCTGTTGCATAATCTTTTCAGTGTATTGCATTGTTGAATCTTCGTCTGCATCGTCGTGTCAAAGTGCTGGTCGTAGCGTCTACTTCCTTTAGAGTTTCGAGTTCGTGTCACATCTAGTCACCGCCGCCGCACCTTTTGCACGTCGCAGTTCAACTTCCGCCACCACCTGTCCGCCACCACCATCCACCACAACCTTCCGCCGCCAACACCGACCACCCCTACTCCATCATACCCTCGCCCCCATACCCTCCTTCTTGCGGCCACACCCCTTGTTGCGCCACCAGATCAATTAGGGTTAGGGTTTGGGAGAGTACTTTTCCCCTTGTTTCCTTATCCGCCAATTCTACGTAACGAGGTAGAGCTCAACTCGGTTACTCCTTGCTCGCGTCGCCCCACTCATCCATAAAAAAAAAAAAAAAAAAAAAAAAAAAAAAAAAAAAAAATCAAAAAAAAATTTCGAAAAAAAAAATTTGAGCCTACCCTCGTTTTTCAGTACGGGGATTCTTTTGAGACAGTTGTCATCATAGTGATATTTTTGCGCCTTTTTCGCGTTTTTCAGCGCGTCGTACGCTTCACAGAGCATACCATCTCACTTTCAGTGCATACCTGTTACTTTTCTGTGATCTTCACTTATATCTTGCTGCTGAGAGCTGTTTTTGTGTGGCCTCATTGTGCCGCGCCGTGACTTCGTTGGTGCCCTCGGCTCGCGTCTCTAGTACGGTCTAGCCTAGGACCAGCACGGTACCGTCGTTGAGCGTTGTTTCAACTTGCATTCCTGTTTGGATTATTGCTATACCATATATAAAGCCGTCCTAAAGCTCCACAGATTTCTCCTACGTACTTTGTACCTTGCCTGGTGATCGCTTTGTCCAATCTTCAGAGTGCTGATCTTTGTGGTTGCCGTGACGCTCTCCTGTTTGGTAAGGAACTTGTAAGAGCTTTATATTTTGCTTTACGGATTGCGTGTTTTCTACCACACCCTAGTAGTCGATAGGAACATATACTTGTATTTGTTTCTTGTTTTCTACTAATCATGTCAGGGGACGAGAAGATCGAAATGACCAACAAGGAGCTGCAGGAGCACTTTGAGAAGATGGTTACGGACCATGCTTTGGACACCGAGGACCGGATCCGTGGTGCTATGGACAAGATCGATGGCTTGGAGGTTGCTTTCAATGCGAAGTTCGACGACGTCAACACCACCTTGGCTGAATTGTCCGGCAAGTTTGATCGCTTGTTGGGACAGTGGCAGCCACCCCGCATACCGCCTCCCGTGGTGCAAGGCGCCGTAGTCCCACGGGCAGGTCGTGTACCTCTCCAGGACCCTCAAGCTTCGGCAGCATCTGCTGCTGGCCATGTCGTCAATCCCGTCGAGCATGGTGACGGATACGCAGCGGACGCCGAATATCCACCGGGTCGTCCACATGTACATCCACGCAACCTTGCACACCGGCAGCAAGCGCAGGTACGTGAAGACGACCATGTTGCTAAACTGAAATTAGTTATTCCACCTTTTGAGGGTCGCTATAATCCTGATGCTTATCTTACATGGGAACTAGAAGTAGAACAACGTTTTGCATGTTTACAGTATCCCGAGGATAGACGTGTTTGTGCTGCCACTTGTGAATTTACTGGCTTTGCTTCTGTTTGGTGGTCTGAACATTGTCGTCTTTATCATGATAATATTCCTACTACTTGGGCTGCTTTAAAAGATGCTATGCGTACTCGTTTTGTACCTCCTTATTATCAGCGTGAAATGTTACAAAAACTCACCCGTTTACAACAAGGTAAAAAATCTGTAGAAGAGTATTATCAAGAATTGCAAACAGGTTTGATTCGTTGTGGTATTATTGAGGATAATGAAGCTATGTTTGCACGATTTTTGGGTGGGTTGAATAGGGAGATTCAAACAATTCTTGAATATAAGGAGTACAATACTATCACCCGTTTATTTCATCTTGCTTGCAAAGCTGAACGTGAAGTGCAGGATCGTCAACCGCGGACAAGGCCTAATTTTTCTACAGGTCGTACGTCTTCATGGACGCCACGCCAACCGGAGGCCAGCTCCCGTGGTTCTGCACCTCCTCCTTCGACCAACAAGTCTAGCATGCCACCTTCACGCACACCGGCACCGAGTCCTCCATCAACATCTCATGGGCCAGCTCGGAGTTCGGTGTCCACGGGAAGAACAAGGGATGTGCAATGCCGCCGTTGTTGGGGATATGGTCACATCGAGAGAGAGTGCAAGACACAACGTGTGATGATCGTGCGTGAAGATGGAGAGTATGATTCTGCAAGTGATTATGATGAAGAGACTCTCGCGCTTATTTCTGCACAACAAGAAGATAATGAAGATTCTGAGCAGGACATAGAGGTCATGGGCGCTGAGGATGCTGATAATTATAGGAGCTTGGTTGCACATCGCGCTTTGAGTGTGCAGCTTAGTCAAGAACAGAATCAGCGCCACAACTTGTTTCACACACGCGGTGTTGTGAAGGACCGTGCTATTCGAATCATCATTGATGGTGGAAGCTGTAATAATTTAGCAAGCATTGAGATGGTGGAGAAGCTTTCTCTCCCTACACGGCAGCACCCCCACCCATACCATATTCAATGGTTCGACAGCACAGGTAGACTAAAGGTAACACGAACTACACGTGTGCATTTTAATATTGGGACATATTCTGATTTTGTTGATTGTGATGTTGTGCCCATGCAAGCTTGTTCATTGTTACTTGGTAGACCATGGCAATATGATAAAGAATCTGTGCATAATGGTAGAACTAATCATTACACTCTTATACATGATGGAAAGAAAATTGGTCTTAAACCTATGACTCCTGAACATATTTTGAAAGATGATCTTGCTAGAGCTAGTAGAGCAAAAAATCAGGAGAAACAAAAGAGTGAAAACCAGATTGTTGCTAATGAAGTGATGCCACATAAGAATACTACTAAATCTGGTTCCAAATTACCTAATGAAATTCGTTTGAAGCATCCAACTTTACTTGCTACCAAATCTGATATTTCTGACTTGGATGTGAATAATTCTGTTTGTTATGCAATCATATGCAAAGAGGTCCTGTTTTCTTTTGAGGATATGCCTTCCTCTTTGCCACCCGCTGTTGCTAACATTTTGCAGGAGTATGCGGACGTTTTTCCCAAGGAGATGCCACCGGGGCTGCCACCTATTCGAGGAATAGAGCACCAAATTGATCTCATACCGGGTGCTTCGCTTCCAAACCGTGCAGCCTACCGTACCAACCCTGAGGAGACGAAAGAGATTGAACGACAAATTCAAGAACTACTCGACAAAGGTTATGTTCGTGAGTCTCTTAGTCCATGTGCTGTTCCTATTCTTTTGGTACCAAAGAAAGATGGTTCTTCTCGCATGTGTACTGATTGTAGGGCTATTAATAATATCACAATTCGTTATAGACACCCTATACCACGTTTGGATGATATGCTTGATGAATTGAGTGGCTCTACCATGTTCTCTAAAGTTGATTTGCGTAGTGGTTACCACCAAATTCGTATGAAATTAGGAGATGAATGGAAAACAGCATTCAAAACAAAATTTGGTCTCTATGAGTGGTTAGTGATGCCTTTTGGTTTAACTAATGCTCCTAGTACTTTCATGAGATTAATGCATGAAGTTTTGCGTGCTTTCATTGGACGTTTTGTGGTGGTCTACTTTGATGATATATTGATTTACAGCAAATCTTTAGAGGATCATGTGGCTCATTTGCGTGCTGTTTTTGATGCTTTGCGTGCTGCACGTTTATTTGGTAACCTTGAGAAGTGCACCTTTTGCACCGATCGAGTTGTGTTTCTTGGCTATGTTGTTACCGCACAGGGCATTGAAGTGGATCCCGCAAAGATTGAGGCGATTTCGAGTTGGCCGACTCCGCTAACGGTCACCCAAGTGAGGAGTTTCCTTGGCCTCGCTGGGTTCTACCGGCGTTTTGTCAAAGACTTTGGGTCTATTGCAGCGCCGCTGAATGAGTTTACAAAGAAGGATGTGCCCTTTGTTTGGGGCAATGCACAACAGGAGGCTTTCATGCTATTGAAAGATAAGTTAACACATGCTCCTTTGCTCCAACTTCCTGATTTTAATAAGACTTTTGAGCTTGAATGTGATGCTAGTGGAATTGGGTTGGGAGGTGTGTTATTACAAGATGGAAAACCTGTTGCATATTTTAGTGAAAAATTGAGTGGGCCTAGTCTGAACTATTCAACTTATGATAAGGAATTATATGCTCTTGTTCGGACTTTAGAAACTTGGCAACATTATTTATGGCCTAAAGAATTTGTTATACATTCTGATCATGAATCTTTAAAGCATATTCGTAGTCAAGCAAAACTGAACCGTCGTCATGCTAAGTGGGTTGAATTTATTGAGTCTTTTCCTTATGTCATTAAACACAAAAAGGGTAAAGACAATGTTATTGCTGATGCTTTATCACGACGCTATACTATGTTGTCTCAGCTTGACTTCAAAATTTTTGGATTGGAAACCATTAAAGAACAATATATACATGATGTTGATTTCAAAGATGTGTTGCAGAATTGTAAAGAAGGGAGAACTTGGAACAAATTCGTCCTCAATGATGGATTTGTGTTCCGCGCTAACAAACTTTGCATTCCAGATAGTTCCGTTCGTCTTTTGTTGTTGCAGGAAGCACATGGAGGAGGATTGATGGGTCATTTTGGTGTGAAGAAAACAGAGGACGTCCTTGCTGCACACTTCTTTTGGCCACGGATGCGTCGGGACGTTGAGAGATTTGTTGGCCGCTGCACAACATGTCAAAAAGCTAAGTCACGTCTTAATCCACATGGTTTATATATGCCTCTTCCTGTCCCTAGTGTGCCTTGGGAGGATATTTCTATGGACTTTGTTTTGGGATTGCCTCGCACACAGAAGGGGAGGGATAGTATTTTTGTTGTTGTGGATAGATTTTCGAAAATGGCACACTTTATTCCCTGTCACAAAACTGATGATGCCACACATGTTGCTGATTTGTTCTTTCGTGAAATTGTTCGTTTGCATGGTGTGCCAAATACTATAGTTTCAGATCGTGACACTAAATTTCTTAGCCATTTTTGGAGATGCTTATGGGCAAAGTTGGGAACTAAGTTGCTATTTAGTACTACATGTCATCCCCAAACTGATGGGCAAACTGAAGTGGTTAATAGAACTTTGTCTACTATGTTAAGGGCTGTTTTAAAACAGAATTTAAAAAAGTGGGAAGAATGCTTGCCTCATATCGAATTTGCTTACAATCGTTCCATGCATTCTACTACTAAAATGTGTCCTTTTGAGGTTGTGTATGGTTTTGTTCCTCGTGCACCTATTGATTTATTGCCTCTTCCATCATCGGTGCCAAATGATCTAGATGCTACACAACGTGCTGATTTGGTGTTAAAGTTGCATGCCACTGTTAAAGAAAATATTGAACGCATGAATGCAAAATATAAAATGTATGGGGATAAGGGGAGAAAGAAAATTGTGTTTGAACCTGGAGATCTTGTTTGGTTACATTTGCGCAAAGATCGTTTTCCTGATTTGCGCAAGTCCAAGTTAATGCCACGAGCTGATGGTCCTTTTAAGGTGTTAGAGAAAATAAATGATAATGCATATAAACTTGAGTTGCCTGCAGATTTTGGGGTTAGTCCCGCATTTAACGTTGCAGATTTGAAGCCATATTTGGGAGAGAATGATGAGATGGCGTCGAGGACGACTTCAATTCAAGAAGGGGAGGATGATGAGGACATCCCTGCTATAGATGCAACCGCCACTACTACACCACCTACATTACAAGGACCTATGACAAGAGCTCGTGCACGTCAACTTAATCAACAGGTACTTTCGTTCTTACAAGCTAGTCCTAATATTCATGAGAATATGATGCTGCCTAAATCAAATGTGTTTGTCTCTCTTAGGAATGATGGACCAAGCATGGATGAGAGGGACAAGCTATGGAGCATGTACGTTGGAGGAGATGGCAGCAGGAGTACAACCAACGGAGATGATGATGCTACCAATGGAGACTACCGTGATTTGAAGCCACCATAAAGATGCTTGAAGGCTTGGACGAATTTTAGAAGATATCAATTAATGAATTTCGTCCAAGGCTTTTCTTAGGTGCTGCGCCACCTCGTTTTTGGGCCAGGCCCATGTATTTTCGAGATACCTTTTAATAGGCAGTTTTAGAGTCCGTATCTAAGGAGGAAAGCCTTCCTAGGGTAGGATTCGGCCGCCACCCCATGGCTGGACGAAATCCCACACCTCTCCTCCTTATATACCCCCGTTAGGTCGTCCTTTAGACTCGGATTTTGTTTAGTTAAAAGTTAGCCAACTGCTGCAACTTCGTGTACTCGGTTTGTGTCCAACGACCAGATCAAGACCGCTTCTCGGAATCCCACCTTTTAAATAAAGCTCATCTTTCATACGCAATTTCGTGATTGCAATTTCGGTTCTTACTTGTTTCTCGATCGCAGGTAGAACTAGACCTTTTTGGTCAGGCCGATCGTGCTGCTGCAAGGTTGGTAACTCACGGAGATTGGTTTAGCGATTGCATAGGCGCTGCGTACTTGTACGTGGAAGTCGGATCGCCAAGGTCGAACTCCACCAGAATCGACGTATCTCATCTCATCGAAAGATCGGACTACCTTAGCCATATCATGGATGATGGGCGACACGACTAGGGGCAGTGTCCCTACCCCGAAGGTGTTGTCAGGGTGATCTTCCGGGTCGAAGGAGATGACCTGGTTAGACCACTCCAGGGGCTTTGACGGCGCCGGGGCGACCGTGTTCAGCTCCCGGACGAGTCTCTTGCCGGCGCTGTTGGAGGGAGGCAGGGAGGCTCCCCCGTGAATGCACCCGACGACACCATTGACTTATTGGAATTGTCCGTTTCCGCCGCCCTGAGGAGCCGGAGCGTCCCCGTTGTCGACGAACTCTGTGTTGTTTGGCCCACGTCTGCCTTGACCACCGCGCCCTTCTCCGCGGCCTCCGCGTCCTCCACCACGCCCACATCCCCGGCCGCCGCCGCCTTGGCGACCTGTGGGACAGTTCCGTGACTAGTGTCCGTGGAGTCCGCAGTTGAAGCAGGCACCTGGGCCGGTCCCGCCTCCTTGACGTTGCGTGCGCGCGGCGAGGCCGTTCACTTGACGGCAGTCCTTGAGCAGGTGATTGTCGTCGGGGTGGACATGGCACCATGGATCTTTATCCCCCTCAGAAGTCGAGGCTGGCTTGACCTTCTTGGGGAGAGACTCGGTGACGAAAACGCGCTTGTCGGGACCGGAGTCCCGCTTCTTGCTCTTGGCGGGGGTGGCCTTGTCCTCGGGTTCCTCCTCCCCGGGGACTCTGACCCCCTCTTCTGCGCGGGCGAAGCGGTACGCGAGCTCCCATAGCTCGCGGGTAGTCTCGATGCGATGAGTGCTCAACTTCTCGCGCATCCGGGTGTGTCGAACGTTGGCGTGGAAGGACTAAATCACCAGCTCCTGCTTGATGCTTGGGATGGTGTTCATCTTCTGGGTAAAGCGTTGGATGAACTTGCGGAGAGTTTCACCCGGAAGCTGCTTGAAGTCGTGCAGGCCGCTGGGAACTCCTGGGCGCTGGTAGCCGCCCTGGAAAGCTCCCAGGAACGCCTCCTTTAGTGCCCGCCAGGATCGGATGGAGCACTTGGGGAGGTTGAGAAGCCATGACTGAGCGTCTCCCTTCAGGGCCAATGGGAACCAATTGGCCATCATGACTTCGTCGGCCCCGGCAACCACTGCAGCCAGCGAGTACAGCTGCAGGAAGTCCCGGGGGTTGGTGGTGCCATCGTAGAGGAGGACATCGATCTTGAACTTCTTGGGCCAGGTGGCCTGGCGAAACTCGGGAGAAAGGGCGAGGCAGCCCTCGGCGATGTCATCGTCACAATCTTCCCGCCGATGACGCTCTCGACGATGCTCGATGCGGGTGCGTGCATCCTCGTGGAGACGGTTGTTGAGGTCGTTGCGCAGATCCAGGTTGCGCGTGGAGGATGAACCAACGGAGATGGCCGGGCCGCCGTTGCGGTTAGCCCGACCCGCCGTGGGAGGGTTTGCTTGAGGAGGCATGGCTTCACCTGGACGATCTCCCAAGGGAGGGTCCCGGGGTTCTCGCGCCTCTGCTCCCTTGGCTCCGGGGCTGTCGACGGTGGGGGCGTGAACGGGCTGTAACGCCCCAGCCCCGGAATTATACAGAGAGGCTATGAAATCGACACAACCATCAATGTATAAAACAAAGATCGAGACTTGTGGAACAAACCGGCACATCGCATGACTCTACGACACAAAACATATAGCAACTCATATAATGAGAAGAATACAAATATTACACAACAAAAGGATTCACAGATCCAACAAGTCATCAAGCGGAAGCGGGTAGTGTTGTCTAACAACAAGAAGCAAATATATGGCCTAAGAGGCCTACAATAAACATCTCCCAGCCAGCTTGTTCCGCGGTCCCAAGCTGCCACCTGGGAACCCCAGACTAGTAGTCGACATCAACGAAGAACCCACCTAGTTGCTCGGTGTCGTCCTCCTCTGAAATACAAAATCATAGAGGCAGAAAAGAGAGACTGAGTACGATGTACTCGCAAGTTTAGTAGGGCGATATAGGCCCAATGACTGACGGAGGCTCTAAAGCTTTATATGTAGTTCTTTTGCATCAAGCTGATTTTCATAAACCGAAACAAAAATGACACATGGCATTCGTCTACTAAGAATATTTTTATAAAGGGGTAAGAGAGTATCATTATCATCTTCGGTTCTCGGCGAACCTACTTACAACCATCACCACTCATCTCACACAAAGGCACTCGCTCGACTCACCCTCGAGGAAATGAACCTTTATCACGAGTTTATTATGCAACCTCTAGCTGCCATATCAATTAGGTTAAAGTTATCTATGAGCTAATCCTCCTTTCCCAAGAGTTTGTCCATAACCGTGGACACGGCTTTTCGAAAAGATTTACCCTGCAGGGTTGTACTATTTTACCCATTGGTACCGTCCGGCTCACCTATTTGGCCCTCTTCCGGGGAAGGCCGGCAAGCAGGCGCGGTTAAACCTTTACCTCGCGTGAGAATATCCAAGAGTCATCTGTGGCCACAGGGCAAGTTTACCCAGCCTCAGCCCCTGCCCCATCGCCACGTCCTAACACCACCATCCTCATCATTTCTTTTTCCGCTCACACACACGGCAAATGGAAATAGCAAACTAGAGGACCCTTGGATACGCCCGCACAAGTTATTCAGTTAGTGAGGCGCCCATACACCCACCAATGGAAGCACGCTCGGTTCTTGGTTCTAGCTAAGAGCACTCTCAACCTAGGCGGCAAGAATGAGGCAAACCACCCTCCCCGAGGACAACTCATCCAAGCCTTCTTAGCATTTTCATTAAGCACCCCACATATCCACCAAGTCCGCATCATTCCATCTTCAACAACAATTATGGAAATAAACAACGGACATATCTAAAATATTTAACTAAGCATGGCTAAGCATAGCTAAGCATATGAATACATTAATTCTATCTTTATCTCGGGCCAACACTTCAACCCTAGGTTTCATAGGTAGGGATACATGTGATTGGCTTGGGGAGGAACATGCATTCATAGGATATTCTAATATTTACCAAAAAGGACATGTTGAACCGCATGCAATATTATGGTGGATAAAATAAGTTTATAAAACATAGGATGCTAGATGCCAAGAAGGTTAGGTTATCTCTTGCCTTGCTGCCTGGGCGTGTAGTACTGCTCGTCGGGGTAAGTGGGGGTGACCTCAACTCCGGAACCTACCGATACCCAAAAGAAATACAAAACACACATAAATCACAAGAACACAAGGTGCAATGCCCAATCACATGATGACATGTCAAATTGATGCAAGGATATTAATATATAAATTAAAGTCACAAATAAATGGGGAGCCAAATAATTAGCGAAATTATTTGGGTTCAACCCCATATTTATCTTAGTGAGCACAATCTTATAATTCATCAAATTATTAGAGAGGTGGCTCAAATATGCATGGACATGACAAGAATGGATAGGGTTTGTCATTCCGATCATTTTGGTACCTTATTCATTATCTTCGGAGCACCGATGATTAAATAGCGAGTTAAATTAATTAGTCGAAATTAACTCCTTTTATCAAATTATGAAGAACATCACTTAAGTATTTGTGATCATGATGTGACATTAGCATAGTTGGATAGACTATGAAATGCTGATCAATTTGATATAACATTCACCGGATTTGACTTAACGGTTAGTAAGTTATGAATTATTCAAGCTTAACACAGAAAGCTCCGGAACTTCCGGTATGTGGACCGGTAGTTCCGGTTTGGCGGTACTTCCGGTTCCAGTTCCGGGTGTGGTTCGAAACATCCAGTACCGAAAAGGAAAATTTCCGGTACTTCCGGTGGAGTGTCTGGTAGTTCTGGTTTAGCGGTACTTCCGGTGCCACCTCCGGTTCTACTTCCGCTTAAGAACTCAAATGTCCAGTACCGAAATCTGGAGCTAGCGGTACTACCGCTTCTACTTCTGGTTTACCGGAACTACACTACTTCCGGTCGTGAAATTGAACACGGCGACGGCGGGAACGCGCGCGGTGAACACGCGCGCGTCGTGCACGCGCTCGGTGACAGGGTGGCTCCTAGGACGCGCAACTGGACGCATCAGACGCGCGGGGAGACGACGAACCAAGGGATGGCGGGGCCGCCCAAAACGGGTCGCCGGAGCGACGGCATTTCGACGGCCGGCGGCGAGATACGGCGGCCACAGTGGCGTAGCAAGCTAGGGTGGGAGAGGAGGAGGGCGGAGAGGTCTCCGGGGAAGGCGAGCTCACCAGGAGCGCGCTGGGGAGGTCGTGGGAGGCTGGGGAGGCCGTCACCGGCAGCAATGGCGCTCGGCGGCCGGCGGGGGTTGGCGGAGAAGAACGAGCACCGACGGCGATTCGGGGCGGCTCCGGTCGATTCCCTCGGCGGAGATGAAGCACATGTCACGGCGGAGCGGACGGCGGCCTCAGCTCGAGCTGGTGTGGCCGGATTCGACGGCGGCGTGTGCGGTAGCCACGGCGGCGGCGGCGGGAGGGCAGAGCCCGATCTAGGGTTAGGGCTAAGGGGGGCTGCGCGTGGGGAAAAATGTGAGGAGTGAGAGGGGAGTAGGTGGGGGTAGTCACGGGGTTCACTTAACCCCAGGGAGCAGGTGGGCTAGGGCGCGGGGTGTGCGGCGGCCATGGCGACAGTGGCGCACTGTCGCCACAGGGACGACGGTACGCCGGTACTTCCGGCCAGGGGACCGGTAGTTCCGGTGGACCCAGTAAAAAACAGAAAAGGCTTTTTCTGTTTGGAGCACAAAACAATTCCAGAAAATATACCAAAATTCTGTGAACATCCTCACAAGGTAGACAAGCTCAACACACACTTACTTGGGCCTTTGAGCAACATGTCATGGCTTACAAAGAACCAAAGGCTAGGAATCACAAGTGGAGTTTGAAGTTGAAAACACATTGGAGGCCAACCATTTGGTTCTTGTGCAAAGTGGTGAACTTGGGGAATTTGTTGAACCAGAAGGTCAGCTGTCACGTTAAAGTTTACACCATAGTTTGCATTTCCAAAGAAGTAAGGGTTTTGGGAAGTTTTGGCTTCCCTCATATCATTGTTTTCCCATTTGTGGTTTGTTCACATTAGCAAATTAAAGATATGCCATGATGCAAACAAGAATGCAAAAGTGGAAAAATTCTTCATATTTTTCATTTCCAAGTTAGGGCTGTTACAAGTCTACCCCCCTTACAGGAATCTCGTCCCGAGATTCCTAGAGTAGGAAGAGGGAAGAGGAAAACATGGAACACCTCATGAACATCCGTGAAATTGGTAGGCAACTCAAGTTGATAGGAGGGATCTCCTCGCTTGGCTAGGACGGTGAAAGGGCCAACATAGCGGGGTGCTAATTTGCCCTTGATCCCGAAGCGACGAACACCGCGGAGAGGAGAGACTCGAAGATAGGCCTTGTCACCAATTTCATATTGAACCTCTTGATGGTGTTTGTCATAGTAACTTTTCTGCCGGGGTATACTCATATAAGCCATATTGAGTAGTGAAAGTCGTCTTCGGAATATCCTCCTTTCTAATTTTGATCTGATGGTATCCTGACCTCAGATCCATCTTGGAGAATACCGTTGCACCGGCTAGATGATCGAATAGGTCAGTTATTCGAGGAATAGGATACTTGTCCGTGGCGGTCACCGCAGTCAATGGGCGGTAATCAACAACCAGTCGAGGATCATGGGTATTCCTTTCTTTGACAAAGATGACCGGGCAGCCCAAGGCGAGCTACTCGGGCGGTCGAATTCCTTTTCGAGCAGCTCATCAAGTTGCTTCTTCAATCCAGTTAACTCTTCCGCTGGCATGCGGTAAGGCCTTCTGGAAGTTGGGGCGGTTACCGGAACCAATTCAATGACGAATTCCACACTTCGATCAGGTGGCATGCCAGGCAATTCTTCAGGAAAGATATCGGGGAAATCAGACACCACAACCACCTCATGTATCTCAGGTGGGGTGACACCCTCCAGGAAAATAGGACTGATCTTCGGAGAGTGGGGAGTGGCAGTGGACGGAGTTACGGAAATAGGGGACCAGTAACGCACTAGTCCATAGGTTGGGTGGTTTACTGTGATAGTCTTGGCAACACAATCTAGCTGGGCCTGATATGTGACTAGCCAATCCATGCCCAAAATGACATCTAACCCCACTGACTTTAGTGCTATCAACGAAAACGGGAAAGGAATTGTCGCTATAGAAATCTGAACCTCCGGAGACATCCAGTGAGTGTGCCAACTAGAGCCAGGGGTCTTGACCACTAACAGGGAGTCCATATCCTCAAACGGTATTTGATGGTTGAGTGCATACGATATGGATATGAATGAATGCGATGCTCCAGAATCAAATAAGACTGAAGCTGGAGAATCATTGATTCGAAGCATACCCATGAGAACACGGGGGTCCCGTTCAACTCCTTCAGCCGAGACGTGGTTTAGGCGACCACGGCTGATGGGCACGGCCTTGGCGGCTGGTGTAGAGGGAGCAGGTGCAGGTGCTGAGGTAGCCGGTGCCTTCTGGGGACACTCCCTGGAGAAGTGCCCCGGCTGGCCACAGCTGAAACAAGTGGGCCTCTGCGGTGGTGGAGGCAGCTGAGGGTGGTACCCACTTCCATCCGCACCCAAGGTTGAAGTAGCTAGGCGGGGCGGAGGTGGCAAGTACCCGGTGGGCTTCGACGCGAAGGGCGCCTTTGGCACGGCGCTGAAAGGCACGAAGACCTTGCGCTTCTTGCCCTCCGAGGAGGAGGAGCTCTGGTGATCAGCTGGAGCTGGCCTCTTAGAAGCCTCCAGCTCCTTCCTACCTTGCTCCATGGTGAGAGCCTGGTTGTAGAGCTCTTGGTAGGAGGTGAACTTGAAGGGTAGGAGCTCGTATCGGAGACGAGGTACGAGCCCCTTGCGGAAGAGGTATTGCTTGTCCTCATCATTCGTCACGTCCCGAGGGGCGTAACGGGAGAGGTGGTTAAACTCCCGTCCATAAGACTGGACGTCCATGTGTCCCTGGGTTAGGTCCAGGAACTCCCGCCTCTTGAGCTCGAGGATGGGCTTGGGGATATACGCCGCACGGAAAGCGGCGCGGAACTCCTCCCAAGTGACAACATGGCCCGCGGCAACCATCGCCACGTGGCTCTCCCACCAGGAACCGGCGGCTCCTTCCAGAAGGTAGGTGGCGAAGTTGACGTGTTCTGCCGCAGGAACATGAAGAGCAGCAAACTTGCGCTCGATAGCCCGAAGCCAATCATCCGCATCAAGCGGCTCCTTAGCCTCGGAGAAAATGGGAGGTTGGGACCACAAGAACTGGTTGAGGGTGGTGCAGTCCGTGTTCCTCCTGGCCCCTTACTGGACCAGCTGCTCGAGCAACAGCTCATTGCGCAGGCGGTTCTGCTCGATAGCCATCATAACCTCCGCCATTGAGGGTGGCGGTGGTGGATCAGGGTTGCTCTGTTCCCCACGACGGGTAGGAGCCATATTGAAGAATTGGAACAACGACAAGTTAGTAACCAATTCTGACCGATAAGATAGATCATTGGATCCTTGCAGCTATAGAGGTTTAAGATGCAATAACACAGGACAGATTTAGACTAAGGAACGGCTAACAACACTTACAAGCTATTGCAGAAACCCTTGTGGCACTCTTCTGACAACTAGTGCCGAAAAGGTTTCAGGAACGGTGTTACCGGAGGGATCACAAGTATTGATGGAAACTCGCTAAGAGCAATCCCGTCTTGCTTCAGATGCTTGCAAGGAAGAGAGCCTAGATAAGCTAGGGACAGAGAGTAGCATTGTTGAGGGAAACAATTACGGCTGCACCTCGAGTTTGGAGACTAACTTCAAATTCTGCCAACCTACGTAGGGTTTGACCATTAGCACCAGGGTTTACAGAAAAGATCTTGGGTTAAAGATCAGCTTCATGCATCAGGACTCGCAGTAGCATAATGCTCACAAGGGCGACAACCCTCATGAATCACTACCCCGAAGCCCTAGCACAATCCGGGACCTTCGGTTCAAGATCTTGGGCTAAAGCAAAAGAACAGCTTGACGAACCATCATACTTACTTTCTTCACGTTTTAGATTTGGCAGAGGAGTAAGGATAACTAGTAACTGAAGGTAGGAACCCAAACCCCGAGAACCTAGACATCGACACCAAGCATAAAACAAATAGAGGTAAGAATCAGAGTAGAGCGAGTTGGACGAGAAGCAAAAAGAATCCTAAGAAGGTTTTCACAACTCATTTTTAGGTTGAAAATAATTTTCACTAGACTCGACATCGACCAAAAGAACGGGTTTCCTACAGGCAGTCCTGCTCTGATACCAACTTGTAACGCCCCGGCCCCGAAATTATACAGAGAGGCTATGAAATCGACACAACCATCAATGTATAAAACAAAGATCGAGACTTGTGGAACAAACCGGCACATCGCATGACTCTACGACACAAAACATATAGCAACTCATATAATGAGAAGAATACAAATATTACACAACAAAAGGATTCACAGATCCAACAAGTCATCAAGCGGAAGCGGGTAGTGTTGTCTAACAACAAGAAGCAAATATATGGCCTAAGAGGCCTACAATAAACATCTCCCAGCCAGCTTGTTCCACGGTCCCAAGCTGCCACCTGGGAACCCCAGACTAGTAGTCGACATCAACAAAGAACCCACCTAGTTGCTCGGTGTCGTCCTCCTCTGAAATACAAAATCATAGAGGCAGCAAAGAGAGACTGAGTACGATGTACTCGCAAGTTTAGTAGGGCGATATAGGCCCAATGACTGACGGAGGCTCTAAAGCTTTATATGTAGTTCTTTTGCATCAAGCTAAGTTTCATAAACCGAAAAAAAATGACACATGGCATTCGTCTACTCAGAGTATTTTTATAAAGGGGTAAGAGAGTATCCTTATCACCTTCGGTTCTCGGCGAACCTACTTACAACCATCACCACTCATCTCACACAAAGGCACTCCCTCGACTCACCCTCGAGGAAATGAACCTTTATCTCAAGTTGATTATGCAACCTCTAGCTGCCATATCAATTAGGTTAAAGTTATCTATGAGCTAATCCGCCTTTCCCAAGAGTTTGTCCATAACCGTGGACACGGCTTTTCGAAAAGATTTAACCCTGCATGGGTGTACTATTTTACCCATTGGTACCGTCCGGCTCACCTAGTTGGCCCTCTTCCGGGGAAGGCCGGCAAGCAGGCGCGGTTAAACCTTTACCTCGCGTGAGAATATCCAAGAGTCATCTGTGGCCACAGGGCAAGTTTACCCAGCCTCAGCCCCTGCCCCATCGCCACGTCCTAACACCACCATCCTCATCATTTCTTTTTCCGCTCACACACACGGCAAATGGAAATAGCAAACTAGAGGACCCTTGGATACGCCCGCACAAGTTATTCAGTTAGTGAGGCGCCCATACACCGACCAATGGAAGCACGCTCGGTTCTTGGTTCTAGCTAAGAGCACTCTCAACCTAGGCGGCAAGAATGAGGCAAACCACCCTCCCCAAGGGCAACTCATCCAAGCCTTCTTAGCATTTTCATTAAGCACCCCCACATATCCACCAAGTCCGCATCATTCCATCTTCAACAACAATTATGGAAATAAACAACGGACATATCTAAAATATTTAACTAAGCATGGCTAAGCATAGCTAAGCATATGAATACATTAATTCTATCTTTATCTCGGGCCAACACTTCAACCCTAGGTTTCATAGGTAGGGATACATGTGATTGGCTTGGGGAGGAACATGCATTCATAGGATATTCTAATATTTACCAAAAAGAACATGCTGAACCGCATGCAATATTATGGTGGATAAAATAAGTTTATAAAACATAGGATGCTAGATGCCAAGAAGGTTAGGTTATCTCTTGCCTTGCTGCCTGAGCGTGTAGTACTGCTTGTCGGGGTAAGTGGGGGTGACCTCAACTCCGGAACCTACCGATACCCAAAAGAAATACAAAACACACATAAATCACAAGAACACAAGGTGCAATGCCCAATCACATGATGACATGTCAAATTGATGCAAGGATATTAATATATAAATTAAAGTCACAAATAAATGGGGAGCCAAATAATTAGCGAAATTATTTGGGTTCAACCCCATATTTATCTTAGTGAGCACAATCTTATAATTCATCAAATTATTAGAGAGGTGGCTCAAATATGCATGGACATGACAAGAATGGATAGGGTTTGTCATTCCGATCATTTTGGTAACTTATTCATTATCTTCGGAGCACCGATGATTAAATAGCGAGTTAAATTAATTAGTCGAAATTAACTCCTTTTATCAAATTATGAAGAACATCACTTAAGTATTTGTGATCATGATGTGACATTAGCATAGTTGGATAGACTATGAATGCTGATCAATTTGATATAACATTCACCGGATTTGACTTAACGGTTAGTAAGTTATGAATTATTCAAGCTTAACACAGAAAGCTCCGGAACTTCCGGTATGTGGACCGGTAGTTCCGGTTTGGCGGTACTTCCGGTTCCAGTTCCGGGTGTGGTTCGAAACATCCAGTACCGAAAAGGAAAATTTCCGGTACTTCCGGTGGAGTGTCCGGTAGTTCCGGTTTAGCGGTACTTCCGGTGCCACCTCCGGTTCTACTTCCGCTTAAGAACTCAAATGTCCAGTACCGAAATCTGGAGCTAGCGGTACTACCGCTTCTACTTCCGGTTTACCGGAACTACACTACTTCCGGTCGTGAAATTGAACACGGCGATGGCGGGAACGCGCGCGGTGAACACGCGCGCATCGTGCACGCGCTCGGTGACAGGGTGGCTCCTAGGACGCGCAACTGGACGCATCAGACGCGCGGGGAGACGACGAACCAAGGGATGGCGGCGCCGCCCAAAACGGGTCGCCGGAGCGACGGCATTTCGACGGCCGGCGGCGAGATACGGCGGCCACAGTGGCGTAGCAAGCTAGGGTGGGAGAGGAGGAGGGCGGAGAGGTCTCCGGGGAAGGCGAGCTCACCAGGAGCGCGCTGGGGAGGTCGTGGGAGGCTGGGGAGGCCGTCACCGGCAGCAATGGCGCTCGGCGGCCGGCGGGGGTTGGCGGAGAAGAACGAGCACCGACGGCGATTCGGGGCGGCTCCGGTCGATTCCCTCGGCGGAGATGAAGCACATGTCACGGCGGAGCGGACAGCGGCCTCAGCTCGAGCTGGTGTGGCCGGATTCGACGGCGGCGTGTGCGGCAGCCACGGCGGCGGCGGCGGGAGGGCAGAGGCCGATCTAGGGTTAGGGCTAGGGGGGCTGCGCGTGGGGAAAAAGGTGAGGAGTGAGAGGGGAGCAGGTAGGGGTAGTCACGGGGTTCACTTAACCCCAGGGAGCAGGTGGGCTGGGGCGCGGGGTGTGCGGCGGCCATGGCGACAGTGGCGCACTGTCGCCACAGGGACGACGGTACGCCGGTACTTCCGGCCAGGGGACCGGTAGTTCCGGTGGACCCAGTAAAAAACAGAAAGGGCTTTTTCTGTTTGGAGCACAAAACAATTCCAGAAAATATACCAAAATTCTGTGAACATCCTCACAAGGTAGACAAGCTCAACACACACTTACTTGGGCCTTTGAGCAACATGTCATGGCTTACAAAGAACCAAAGGCTAGGAATCACAAGTGGAGTTTGAAGTTGAAAACACATTGGAGGCCAACAATTTGGTTCTTGTGCAAAGTGGTGAACTTGGGGAATTTGTTGAACCAGAAGGTCAGCTGTCACGTTAAAGTTTACACCATAGTTTGCATTTCCAAAGAAGTAAGGGTTTTGGGAAGTTTTGGCTTCCCTCATATCATTGTTTTCCCATTTGTGGTTTGTTCACATTAGCAAATTAAAGATATGCCATGATGCAAACAAGAATGCAAAAGTGGAAAAATTCTTCGTATTTTTCATTACCACGGTAGGGCTGTTACACGGGCTCACACCTGGGACCGCCGTCGGCAAAGTGGAGGAGTTTCTCCACTCTGGTCCGCCACTCCAGGTAGACCTTGGGGTTGTCGGTGCTGGGTGGAAACTGAATCAGAGCCTTGGCGGTGACGAGGGCGTCGTGACGGGCCTGCGCGTCGTCCGAGAGGAGAGTGCAGGACTTGCTCTTGGTGCCCTGCTGATCCTTGCCAGTGCGGGTACCCTCGCTCTTTTCTCCGACAGAGAAGTCCTTGCCGGTGTTGCCGCCCATGCTCTTCTCCACGCCACCATCTTCACCGCCCTGGGTTGGGCCGCCTGCCCCGCCCAGAGCGTCCTTCTCTGGAGGTGGAGGAGGAGAATCCTGGTTTGCCGCAGCAGCGCGACGCTCGCCGGTAGCCTGAGAGCGCGCAGGGGAGGCCGCCTTTGATGTCTGGACGTCGGGCCTCTTCTTTGGCGCCATGGTCGACGAAGAACTTGACGCAGATCTCGACGAAGAACACGAAGCTGATGAAGAACTTGAGAAAGACGCCGACGAAGAACTCGAGGAAGATGCCGATGAAGAACTCAAAGTCGGCGAAGAAGAACTCAGCACTTGCGCCCCCTACCTGGCGCGCCAGATGTCGTGTCTTGGATCACAGACACCGGGAGTAAAGGATACCCCCTTTTTAGGTTCGGTATGGGGCGCAGAGGAGGCCGAAGATCGTCTTCCGCCCAGGGGCTCCGCTCGACGCTCGAGATCTACGTACTAGCAAGCATCACAGAGACACAAGGAGTTTACCCAGGTTCGGGCCGACCGGAGGCTAACAACCTACTCCTGCATGTCTGGATTGAGAGGTGATCATGGGGTAGCTTTACAAGGGTGGTCGTGGGTGAGAACCCGGGAGGTGTTGGCTAGAGGTTGAAGACGAGCAGATCCTGACCCTGAGGAGATCACCTCTCGCCTAAGCTAATCTGGGACTTGTGCGCTACCTAGCCTAGCCTCCTTCTCTTCTCGACCTGTTCTTCTCTTTGGGTACCTCGGTCCTCCTTTTATAGGCCAAGGGGATACCACAGGTGCACCCTTGGGGCCGGAGGGGTTTTGGCGGGAAAACCCCTCCGGGTTCTCTTTGGGAGGCGATGTGGCCTCCTCTCGTCCAAGTATTCTTCTCAGAGGGGGCAGGTGAGGCCGCCCACCTTTTCCTGAGAGGGCGGACAGAGGCTGACAGATTTTCTGCCTCTGCCCCCCTTTGGCGCCTACATCTTCTTGGCGCCCAAGTTTTCTAGGAGCTTCCAGCCAGAGCTGGCAAGATTATCCTCTTCGCGCACTGGAGGTTGGTTCCCGGGAATGAGCTTAGCCTCCTGCCGGGCGTTGGGTCCCCGAGACCTCCGTGCCTGCTTCCGGGTCGAGGGGGGCCCCGGAGGGTCCCCGAGTCCTTGGCCTTGGTTGTCGATGTCGCATGCGTCGGGACGCCGTGGGGCAGATGGGGGGGCCCATCTGCCAGTCTTGAGCCTTGGCCTTGAGTGCCTCCTTGGTGGGCCCATGTGCGATGGACCCACTTTGACCGCATCAGGGGAACCCCGTGTGCCACTGTTGCGACAATATAATTCGCAATTCTTCTTTCTAAACCTTATGTATGGTTCCATGTCTCCAATGCACTTATTCATGGAAAGTTTCTAGCATTTGTTAGCTAGCGTTTGTTAATCACTGTTTGCTTAATGTCAACTATAGACAATTGTTTTGGATCACCTTATTCACTTCATGTGCTTTGCTTTACTATCTTGATCAAGATTGTGTTCGTAGCATGTCTCATCAAAAATTATTTGTTATCACTTACCTACTCGAGGACGAGTAGGAGTTAAGCTTGGGGATGCTGATACGTCTCAAACGTATTGTAACATCCCAAATTTATAATAAGAATTAACAACACCCAAAATTCAGAACCAACAACAACTTTTTGAAATTACTTCACTAATGATTGTGTTTCTCTTTATATTGTTTTGTTTGACCTTGTGTGACTTGATGTATATGCTTGTTTGACTGGTGAATATTAATCCAAGAACCCAACCCAAGTGAAAATATATAAAACTTGGTGCTCATGTTATGACAAGAGTAGATTCCATATATCTTTTCCAATCTTAGTTTGGCCAAAGTCTATTTCAATGATGTTTGATTTCAGCAACAAACGAAATACCCTTTAGTTGAGAAAGTAAAAGTATTTCCAAAATTATGTGTTCCCAAGAATATGGAGACCTATATGTTATCTCCTATTTAATTATCAACCTTGATATTTTGCATGTGTATGCAACTCCCATTTTATAAACTCCGATTTCCACTCCATTTGAAAATAACACTAGTGGGAAATACATCACCCCACATATTTCCTTTCTCAAACCTTTTTGAAAACAATTAAGTTATGAGTTGAGACATTTCTTAAAATTCATCTTGTCATAATTGAGTGTGATCATTTTTGTAAGATAGTATTGTTAAGTACAGAAATGGCGGTGTGATTAATTCATGTGGTTTGAATTGTGTGGTCATGGTTGGGATGTGGATATTGTGTGTTTTGATGTGTGTGTTTGCTAAATAAAATTATGAAGAAAGGAAAGGAAACAAAATAAAAACATCAACACATAAAATCATGCGGCAAGTGCCACACTAATTTCCCTAAATAAGAAATTAATAAATTCCTTCAAAACCAAAATTCAGTGGGGTGACCTAGTGATCACTCCCACTTTCCTCTTATAGCTTTTCCCTCTTCAAAAATTTATTTCTCAAAAATCTAAAATTAAAATTCTATTTCTTTCCTTATTCTAGAAAATCACCAAATGTGCTATCATGCACTTATCCAATAAATTGCATCACAGCACCAAAAATCTTTCATAACAGATATACAAGCAATTGTGGAAACAAATTTCAAAAATTTGAATTTAAATTCGGTTCTGGCATTTGGTCGAACAGGTGGTGTGCACCACCCTGTTCTTCCCCAAATCCCTAAAATCCGAACCGAATCCGACGATTCCGTGCGTGATCGAGCTAGGGGACCTCGTCACCACTCTGCCCTCACTCACCGGAGCCCGAGGGAGCAAGGAGGAGGTCCAATTTGACCTCATGGTCGCCGTTCTTCACCGTGGCCAGGGAGCACGCGCTCCTGTCGCCATGCCGCGATGCTACCCTACTGTGGAGGGAGCAAACGAGCCGCCCGACCGATCCTACGCCGTGCCGCACCCCTTTCCCTCTCCCCTCTCCTGCCTCTAGACACACCCGAGCCACCCCGGAGCCCCCGCTCGCGTGTCTTTCCCGCGCTAGTGCGCGCCATGCGCCGTGGCCGACCACGGACGGCGCGGTCGTGCGTCTCTCTCCACTGCCTTCCCCGACCAAGCGACTGATGGGGTCGCAGCATAGAAAACAAAAATTTTCCTACGCAACAGACGGAATAAACCCCAAGGATCTAGATCTACTAGATGGATAGCGAAGATGAGATCCAATCTCTTACCCTTGAAGATCAACAAACGCGTTTTGTCGGTGCAGGGGTTGGCTAGTCGATCCCCGCAACTAGACTCATCTAGTCGCGAGGAGATGTATTTCCTCGAAGTCCAATCCGATGAAGTGCCACAAGGGGTAGCACCTCCGCGGTATCCACACGTACGGCTCGATGTAGATCTCCGCCTTCTTGATCCCGCAAGCAAGGTGGAGATGGCTAGATGGATCTCGGCACCACGACGGTTGTGATGGCGTTGATGGTGTAGTCTCCATGAGCAGGGCTTCGCCAAGCCAAGCAAGAGGAGAGGGAGAGGAGGGCATGGTGCAGCAGCCCTACGGCTAGGGGTGGTGCAGCATCTATGGTGGAGGAGATGGCGGCAGCCCTACGGGGAGGGGTGGCGCCAAGGAGAGGTGGTGCGGCAGGGGAGGGGTGCGGCGGCTAGGGCAGGAGGGAGCTCCAGGGGTGCGGCAGCCCTCCCCCAGCCCCTCCTTATATAGGTGGCCAGGGGGGCTGCGCCCCTTGCCCTCTTAGGGCCGGCGGCTGGGGAGGCTTGGCTCCCAAGCCAGCCCCCTAGGGTTTTGGCCGCCCCCCACTTGGGCCTTTCAGCCCGCATGGGCCCCTTTGGGGCAGGTGGTGCGGCTGGCCCTTTAGGCCAGTCCACCACCCCTTCATGCCACATGGGCCCCATACTCCTATGGGCCCCACTTCTAGACTCCTCTAGAACCTTCTAGAATATTCCGCAACCCTTCCAGAAAATCCCGGAACTTTTTCCAATACCTCCGGAAACCACTTTCCTTATATGAATCTTATTCTCCGGACCACTCCGGAACTCCTCGTGATGTCCGGGATCATATCCGAGACTCCGAATCACCATTCGTTCATTCCATCAATTATCTCATCGCTAAACCCTAGCTACATCGGAGCGTTAAGTGTGTGACCCTACGGGTTCGAGAACATGCAGACATGATCATATCAATAATCAACAGCGGGACCGGGATGCCCATATTGACTCCTACATATTCAACGAAGTTCTTTATCGATTGAACCACGATGCCGGAGATTCTTAATCTCATATACGATTCCCTTTGTCTCACCGATATTTAATTTGCCCGAGATTTGATCGTCGATATCTCCATATCTAGTTCTATCTCGTTACCTGGCAAATTCTCTTTACTCGTCCATAATATAGGATCTCCGTGATTAACACTTAATCACATGGTTGCAACCTTTCTTGATGCTATATTACCGAGAGGGCCCAGAGATATCTACTCCGTCACATGGAGGGACAAATCCCACTCTTGATTCATGTCACCCAACAACCTACCATCGGAGATACCTGAAAGCCACCTTTATAATCACCCAGTTACGAAGTGACGTTTGATGTCCACAAAGCATTCCTCCGGTAAACGGGAGTGACATAATCTCATGGTCTAAGGAAACTATACTTGGCATACTAAAAGTGTTGGCAATGAAACTGTGTGACACGATCAATTGCAACTCTTTATTATTTGGGTCTTGTCCATCACATCATTACTCCTAATGATATGACTCCGTCATCAAGTGACTATAACAAGTCCATGGTTAGGAAACTCTAACCATCTCTTGACTAACGAACTAGTCCGGTAGAAGCTTACTAGGGACAACTGGTTGTTTATATTCCACACATGTATTATGTTTCCGGTTAATACAATTATAGCATGGAGAATAAACTATTATCATAAACATGAATATGCTAATAAACCATTTTATTATTGCCTCTAGGGCATATTCCCAACAGTCTCCCACTTGCACTAGAGTCAATAATCTAGTTTACATTTTCTCGATCCAACACTCATGGTGTCTAACACTCATGGAGTCTCAGTGCTGATCATGTTTGCTCGTGGAAGAGGTTCTGTCCGTGCTCTGTACTATACAGTTCTTTATGCTCTTTGCAAAACGTCAATGTCACCTAATTTGACATTATTTATCATCACATGATAAACCTCATATCATCACATGATAAACTCACATCATCATATGATGAATATAATATATTTGGTTAGAGAGTGAGATTTTCGTTTTCCCTTTTATGCCTACATGACGTATGATCAGTCAAGAGGACTTTCTCATAGCATGTGCACCCGGAACTCACTCAGTCTTGAAACAAAATTTCTCAAACCATAATATTATATCTTTTAATCCTTGAATTAATCATATACTCCTATATGTTGTAGACTCACAAATCGACAGTGCAATCATGTCACTTCGATATTTCCGATCATGCTTTCGCTGCGCTTCTGCTATCATGAGATCCCCAATCTAGTTTGGTTTTATGACTTCAACCAAGTCTACCAATCTCTAGATCTCAACTCCATGAAAAATGACTCCTCATTTAACATGTTCTTCTAACCAAGAACTTGGGTCACATATCATCAAATACAAACACATGGTTCTTATATGTTTTAGACCTATGAACAATTCATAGCGAATTCTAACATATCCTCCAACCATCATTTTTGTACTGAGTTATCAACTCAATGTTTCACCTATTTTTCACAAGCAGATAAACCTTTCTTCTCTTGTTTTATTTTGAACTCCTTCAAAATCTTACTTATGTTAAACATCCTGACATAATGTTTATCAAACATATCTATCCTCCATAGATACATCCATCTCCATGGATATTTGACGTTCAAACTAACTTCATAAGTTATACTTTGGTTCCTGACTTATTTACAACATTTATGAAATCTCCATTTCACACAAACAAGATGTTGTAAACTCCCACTCAAATATACACCATACACATATTAAATTGTGAAACCACTTCGGCTCCCACTCAGAAATATGTTATCTCTATATTTGACCATGAATTAACTAGCTCCCACTCAAACATATGTCACCACATATTTTGATCATGGAAAATAGTTTTTGCTCTAACTTAATATATGTCACCACATATCTTAATTAGATCACACTCGTGTATTTTCTCGATATTTTGGACACCTCCAAAATTCTTAATCAACTATTAATATCGAGAACTCTTTATACGAAACGCTAGTACTCTACTAGCTTTAAGTTTTATTTATTCTCTACAAAACACCTTTTGAGGAATAAATATGTGAAACATCACTTTCACAAAATCAGCAGCAACAATTACTTTGTGATTTAAACTTAACATCGAATGACTCTTAGTCACTTTCGTATTTAAGGTTTCTATTTCTTCTTTGTAGTTTCGTAGGTATGTCTTGTTTCTCAAACATGACAAGTAAATCATGAATATTATTTTGTAACCTGACAAAACTTTATATTCTTGAATCCTACTT
>QRDG01000137.1:0-77079 GCA_012064385.1 Puccinellia tenuiflora | reverse complement strand
ATCAACATCATGGAATTAAATCAACGGACAAAAATAACATTTAACTAAGCATAGCGAAGCATTGCTAAACATATATATACTACAATTATATCTTTGTCTCCGGCCAACACATCAAACCTATGGTTTATAGGTGGGGATACATGTATTGGTTCGGGGAAAAACATGCATTCATAGGATACCCTAGTATTGACCAAAATTGACATTGAATCGGATGCAATATTATGGTGGATAAAATAAGTTTATAAAACAGTAGGATGCTAGATGCCAAGAAGGTTAGGTTATCTCTTGCCTTGCTGCCGGGGCGTGTAGTACGGCTCGTCGGGGTAGGTAGGGTTAACCTCCACTCCGGAATCTATCGATACCCAAACAATCACAGAAGAACAAATAAATCACACGAAGACAAGGTGCAATGCACAATCATGATGACATGTCCAATTTATGCAATAGCATCGTCATTTAACTTAACGAACAATATTAAATGGAGTGCCAAATAATTAGTGCAATTATTTGGAAACAACCCCATATTTATCTTAGTGACCACATTGTTCATACATTTATTAAATTTCTCGAAGTGGCTCAAATATGCATGAACATGACATGGTTAGTTAGGTATTGCTCTTCTGATCATTTTGGTACCTCATTTGTGATTTTGCGAGTTTCGATGAATAAATAGTGAATTAAATAATTATTTGAATTTAATTCATTTAATCATTTAAAGAATAACATCAAATAAATATTTGTGATCATGATGTGATATTAGCATGGTTTGATAGCATTTGAAGTGTTGATCACGTTGCTATTTTATTCATAATTTTTGGTTAAATATTTAACAAGTTATGATTTTTCCCAATTTGGTATTATTTAAGCAATTTTAGGAATTCTTAATTAAACAGCAAGAATTTAAATTCAAAAGGACATTACCATTATTCTAACATGTAGAGTTTGTTTTTCTGAACAATTTGATATTTTATTTGTTAAATTTGGACCAATATTCAAATAGTTATGAATTATTTTATTTTACTGTTTTTACTGTAGGGGCCGGCGTCCAGATCGGCCCAGGCCGGTTTCCAGGCCGGGCTGGTGCCTGAGGCGACCGGCCCACTGGCCGGCCCAGACCGGGCACCAGGCCAGTCACGGTCCAGAGGATGCCGGCATCCTGGCCAGCCCAGGCCGGGCGCTAGGCCGGGCCACCATCCGAGCCAGCCGGCCTTCTGGCCGGCCCTGGCCGACGCCCAGGCCAGGCAAGCGACCGAGGCTTCCGGCCTCCCGGCCGGCCGGGCCGGTTCCTAGGCCGGCGCACGGCAATGGTGGCCGGCGGCAAAACGATGGGCAGAGGAAGAGGGGAAAGCGGGGAAAACGCGCAAACGAACGGGAAACTCACCCTGAGCACGTGGGCTTGGTCGGCGCGGTGAGGGGTGGTTGGCGTCGATGAAAAATTGGACCAGCGGAGCGAGGCCGAGGCGGGGAAGTCGAGGATGCCGGCGACGAGTCAAGCGTCCCCAGCTCGATTCCGCCGGTAGGGAGGGAGAGGAGGACACGGCGGAGGAGAGGGAGGCGTCGGCTCGCTCCGGGGAGGATCCGAGTGGCGGTAATTTGACGGAGACGTCGATGTCTCCGCGGAGGTCAGTGCGGGGTGCTGAGTTGGTCTCGATCCGGAAAAAGGGGGAGGAACGGGGAGGAGAGAATGAGGGGAGCAGGTGGGCGACAACGGCAGCTCCTCATTCCCAGGGGGGCCACGGCTGCGCGCGGAGCAGCTCGGCCGGCAGCGCGGCATGGCGCCTGTGCCGTCCCGGCACAGTGAGGAAGAGGGTGAGAGGAGAGGATGACAGGGGTGGTCCCCTGTCAGAGTTTTGAACATTTGCTCCTTTTTCTTTTTCTGATCTTAAAACAGCAGGTTTTAGCTATTTAAATGAACCATTTAAGCATTATTAGAAATTCTGGAAAAATTCATGTGGGCTCCCTATGTCATGAGGAGACTCCACAAAAATTGGTGTTCCAAAAATAATTGTTTAGATACAAATTTATTCATATTGTTGCAATATGATCATTTTTGATAAATTGCAAAAGGCAATTATTTGGAGCACTTAACATTTCCAAAAATAATGAAATTATTCATGGAGGCTCCCAATATATTTATGAAGCTCCCCATAATTTTATTTTGAATTTTTAGAAAGTTGAACTTGGTTTCAAAAATATAATTTGAATTGAACCAATTTGGAATTCTCAAATTTATTTATTTGCTTGTTAAGAATTTAGCCCTTGACAATTATTTATAAAAATATATCCTTGAGCTTCTTGGACAAATTGGAGACTCAAGAACAATTGGTTTTGCCAATTTGAGTAAATGTATTTGGTTTGAAAATTTTGGGAAGGGTTTTGCTTCCTTTGTTTTAAATTTCCAAGTGTTGCTTTATTCAACTTAAGCAAATTTAAATAAGTATGCCATGATGCAATGCAAAGAAAAAAGTGAAATTTTGGCCCATATTTTAGGGTACCAAACTGGGGCTGTTACAATTCTACCCCGTTACAGGAATCTCGTCCCGAGATTCTAGAGTAGAAGTAGAGAGGAGGGACACATGACTACACGTATCTTCCACGGTCTTCTCGATCCCGCGATGATCTTCCTAGGTGCATGACTTGGAGCTAAGAAGCTTGACGTGCCGATGGGGCGGAAAGAACAGTAGATAGCTAAAGGTGTTAGGCAAAAATGAACTTGCCCAAAACCATAAGCTATTGAGGAAAACTAAGAACGACTTGACCAAACAAAGGTCGAGCCGAGGATAGGACGACCGATCACTTGTTCAAGGACATGACAATACTTCAAACCACCCCGATGCGTAGAACCTAGAGATTTGAAGCACCGAGAGGAGAAAGGACATCTTTTGGACTCCACGCTTTTGACATACAAAACGCTTCTATAAGGTTGGAATCTCGGCCCTAACGGGACTAATGAATTGACCCAACGTCCGTGTGATTGGGCAAAACCTTGGGTTCACCGAGGTGGAAAAGATTTCACATTGATCCACACTTAGATAGGGAGGAAAAACCTCACAGACGAGCTATGGCCACGAGATAGATGGAGTAGGAGGATTGACCGAGGGACATTTAGTAACTCCGTCGTAATGTTCTCATTGAGGTTTTAGATCTCACACTCCGGCTTCAGAATAGCCTTCAATCGATCCTCAAGCGAAGGTCGTACTTGAAGATAGAGAAAATACCATATGGGAACTCTTTAGATTAAGCTACACCTGATCCTCAGGGATAGTGGTTGATGTTAAAGATTTAGGAGGTTTCGTCAATAGATCATCCGGTGAGGTGCGTGATCCACAACATCAAACTTGTCGGGTCACTGGTAGGCGTAGGTCATGCTCTTAATAAACCACCAAGCATCATTTCTGCTTGAGGTTCAGAGTTGGTTAGGCGTGCGAATAATTCAGACTTGACCTGTCCGAGGAAGGAGTTTGCTAAAGTTAACCGATAGATAGGGTAACTAGATTCTCAAGCTCTGAGCTTACAATGTCAAGCTCCAGATCACGATCGAGAATGGGGAAAACCATGGGGCCATGATTACTAAGAGAAAATTGAACCAGCATGTACTCCAATCACTGAAGCACAACTGAGTTCTGATTGGGAAACACCGTAAGACACGGAGATTTGGCAACTTCTTCTTATTTACAAACAAATCGGTCAGTGGCACACATGACGTATTTAGAGATCTGGAGGTAACAACCCACCAGCTCAACACTATTGCACATATGCATGACCAACTTGTGATTTAACCCGAGGGGACAAAGTGAACTTCACTCGGATCCACAGCGACACAAGTCACTGGTTGTGAGAGAAACTTGCTTTTCAAGAAAAAGATGTCGTCTTGAGAGTTTCGACACGAATCTAACTCGTTGACCGAAGGTGTGCACCTGAACGAATGGACTTGGCAACACAGACAACTCAGCACGATGATATGATTACCAGTCATGCTAAGAGTGCCACCAAAGTCTTTGGATTTCAAAACAATAACAATTGCTAAGAATATCCGAGTACCACAACGATACTCATCCTCAACAGTCTCGAGCCCGAGTAGCTCGGAGGTAGATGGATAAGGAAGGGTATGAGCATCACTTCATCAAGTACGTCATGAGACTAAGCACAACCTCTTGATATAAAAGAGTGTGACACTCCAAGGTGGAACGGAACAACAACTAGACAAGCTTTTACTCCCGGAATTACAATACTTTGACCTGGTTCGAGAAATGGACAAGGTACCGGAGTTTGTTTCTTCTGACATCCCGAAGTGGAATGCCTTGACGAGCCACAAGAATAACATGCATCAGAACACCCCAATGCACGCTAAACTTGATTGTCAACAGACAGATAGAGGTCGGACAACAGATTTAGAGTAAGGAACGGGCTAACAACACTCTCAAGATAATGCAGAAGCCCTTGTTAGCACTCTTCCGACAACTAGTGCTGAAAGGGTTTTAGGAACGGGTGTTAGCGGAGGAATCACAAATATTGATGGAAGAACTCGCTAAGAGCAATCCCGTCGTGATTCAGATGGTTCCATAACAGAGAGTTTAGCTAAAGCTAGTGACCGATAGGAGGATTGTTTAGCAAAACAATTACGGCTGCAACCTCGAGCTTGAAGACTAACTTCAATTTTTGCCAACCTGAGGTAGGGTTTGAATTTAACACCAGGGTTCAATAGAAAAGATCTTGGGTTAAAGATCAGCTTCATGCATCGGGACTCACAATAGCATAATGCTCACAAGGGTGACAACCCTCATGAATCATTACGCCAGAGTCCTAGCACAATCCGGGACCTTCGGTTCAAGATCTATGGGCTAAAGCAAAGGAATATCTTGACGATCCACAATACTTCTTCTCTTCGGGCTTAGAATTGGCAGACGAGCAGAGCTAACCAGTAAACTAAAGGTAGAACCCAACCCCGTGATCCTAAAGATTAGAAATTTGCAGACGATCAGAAACACCGTTAAAACAAATAGAGGTAAGATGGCACCGAGATCAGAGTGAATTGGGTAAGAAGTAAAAAGAATCCTAAGATGGTTTTCACAACTCATTTTTAGGTTAAAAATAATTTTCACGAACTAGACTCGACATCGACCAATAGAAAGGGTTTCCTACAGGCAGTCCTGCTCTGATACCAACTTGTAGCGTCCCGACCCAGAACTATACAATGAAGCTTTTGTGCAACCGATCATGCTACACAATCGAAGGTTACTGGGTTTACCAATCCCAGGCCAAAACCTTTGGCCGGCGTGCTCAGAATGGATCATCGGCACGCAACACTTCGATCATGCCATAAGCTTAGACATAGCTATCATGTATAGTTGACAGATCAAGACTAGTGGAACAACTGGCACATCACAGACTCTACGACACAAAGATTCATATAGCAACTCATACATGAGAAAGATACAAATATTACACACAAAAGGGGTCACAGACCCATCAGTACATCATGCGGAAGCAAAGTAGTGTTGTCTAGTACAACAAGATCAAAATATAGGGCCTAAGAGGCCTACACATAAACAACCCCATGCCAGCTTGTTCCACGGTCCCAAGCTGCCACCTAGGAACTCCGAACTATTCGTTGATGTCCAGGCAGAAACCACCGGGGTGCTCGGTGTCGTCCTCCTCTGAAACAAATTATAAAGACAGCAAAGAGAGACTGAGTACGACGTACTCGCAAGTTTAGTAGGGCGATATAGGCCCAATGTTGACGGAGGCTCTAAAGCTGTATGTGTTGCTAATTTGCATAAAGCTACTTTTCCATTTTAAAAGACATAAAGACCCATGGCATCGTCTACTCAGAATGTTTTCCAAAAAGGGGTAAGAGAGTAACTTTCATCTTCGGTTCTCGTCGAACCAACTTGTAGCCAAAACATCTCTCATCTCCACCAAGGCACTCCCTCGAATCACCCTCGAGGAAATGAACCTTTTATCACACGTTGAAATGCAACCTTTAGCTGCCAAGTTTTAATTAGGTTAAGATTCTCTATGGTCTCGTATATCCGTTCCCAAGTCGTCCATAACCGTAGACACGACATTTCGAAAAGATTTAAACCCTGCAGGGGTGTACTAATTTACCCATTGGTACCGTCCGGCTCACCTGATTGGCCCTCTTCCGGGGAAGGCCGGCGAGTGGGCGCGGTTAAACCTTTACCTCGCATGAGACTATCCAAGAGTCATCTGGGGCCACACGACAGGTTCAGTGCCTATTTCAACACCCTGCCCCACCGCCACGTCCTAAACACCACCGTCCTCATCATTCCTTTTTCCACCCACACACTCACACGCAAATGGAAATAGCAAACTAGAGGACCCTTGGATACGCCCACACAAGTTATTCAGTTAGTAAGGAGCCCATACCCCCACCAATGGAAGCACGCTCGATCTTGAGTCTAGAGACAAGAACTCGCACCTAGGGGCAAGAATGAGGCAACCCACCATCCCCGATGGCAACTCATCCGAGCCTTTTTAAGCATTTTAATTAAAGAACCACAAGTAACCACCATGTCCGACATTCCATCAACATCACATCATGGAATTAAATCAACGGACAAAAATAACATTTAACTAAGCATGGCGAAGCATTGCTAAACATATATATACTACAATTATATCTTTGTCTCCGTCCAACACATCAAACCTATGGTTTATAGGTGGGGATACATGTATTGGTTCGAGGAAAAACATGCATTCATAGGATACTCTAGTATTGACCAAAATTGACATTGAATCGGATGCAATATTATGGTGGATAAAATAATTTTATAAAATAATAGGATTCTTGATGCCAAGAAGGTTAGGTTATCTCTTGCCTTGCTGCCGGGGCATGTAGTACGGCTCGTCGGGGTAGGTAGGGTTAACCTCCACTCCGGAATCTATCGATACCCAAACAATCATAGAAGAACAAATAAATCACACGAAGACAAGGTGCAACAAACAATCATGATGACATGTCCAATTTATGCAATAGCATCGTCATTTAACTTAACGAACAATATTAAATGGAGTGCCAAATAATTAGTGCAATTATTTGGAAACAACCCCATATTTATCTTAGTGACCACATTGTTCATACATTTATTAAATTTCTTGAAGTGGCTCAAATATGCATGAACATGACATGGTTAGTTAGGTATTGCTCTTCTGATCATTTTGGTACCTCATTTGTGATTTTCCGAGTTTCGATGAATAAATAGTGAATTAAACAATTATTTGAATTTAATTCATTTAATCATTTAAAGAATAACATCAAATAAATATTTGTGATGATGATGTGATATTAGCATGGTTTGATAGCATTTGAAGTGCTGATCACATTGCTATTTTATTCATAATTTTTGGTTAAATATTTAACAAGTTATGATTTTTCCCAATTTGGTATTATTTAAGCCATTTTAGGAATTCTTAATTAAACAGCAAGAATTTAAATTCAAAAGTACATTACCATTATTCTAACATGTAGAGTTTGTTTTTCTGAACAATTTGGTATTTTATTTGTTAAATTTGGACCAATATTTAAATAGTTATGAATTATTTTATTTATTTTATTTTACTGTTTTTACTCTAGGGGCCGGCTTCCAGATCGGCCCAGGCCGGTTTCCAGGCCGGGCTGGTACCTGAGGCGACCAGCCCACTGGCCGGCCCAGACCGGGCACCAGGCCGGTCACGGTCCTGAGGATGCCGGCCTCTTGGCCGGCCCAGGCCGGGCGCTAGGCCGGGCCACCATCCGAGCCAGCCGGCCTTCTGGCCGGCCCAGGCCGACGCCCAGGCCGGGCAAGCGACCGAGGCTTCAGGCCTCCCGGCCGGCCGGGCCGGTTCCCAGGCCGGTGCATGGCAACGGTTGCCGGCAGCAAAACGACGGCGAGAGGGAGAGGGGAAAGCGGGGAAAACACGCAAACGAACGGGAAACTCACCCTGAGCACGTGTGCTTGGTCAGCGCGGCGAGGGGTGGTCGGCATCGACGAAAAATCGGACTGGCGGAGCGAGGCCGAGGCGGGGAAGTCGAGGATGCCGGCGACGAGTCGAGCGTCCCTAGCTCAATTCCGTCGGTAGGGAGGGAGAGGAGGACACGGTGGAGGAGAGGGAGGCGTCGGCTCGCTCCGGGGAGGCTCCGAGTGGCGGCAATTTGACGGCGACGTCGATGTCTCCGCGCAGGTCAGTGCGGGGACCTGAGTTGGTCTCGATCCGGAAAAAGGGGGAGGAACGGGAAGGAGAGAATGAGGGGAGCAGGTGGGCGACGACGGCAGCTCCTCATTCCCAGGGGGGCCACGGCAGCACGCGGGGCAGCTCGGCTGGCAGCGCGGCATGGCGCCAGTGCCGTCCCTGCACGGTGAGGAAGAGGGTGAGAGGAGAGGATGACAGGGGTGGCCCCCTGTCAAAGTTTTGAACATTTGCTCCTTTTTCTTTTTCTGATTTTAAAATAGCAGGTTTTAGCTATTTAAATGAGCCATTTAAGCAATTTTAGAAATTCTGGAAAAATTCATGAGGGCTCCCTATGTCATGAAGAGACTCCACAAAAATTGGTGTTCCAAAAATAATTGTTTAGATACAAATTTATACATATTGTTGCAATATGATCATTTTGGATAAATTGCAAAAGGCATTTATTTGGAGCACTTAACATTTCCAAAAATAATGAAATGATTCATGGAGGCTGCCAATATATTTATGAAGCTCCCCATAATTTTATTTTGAATTTTTGGAAAGTTGAACTTGGTTTCAAAAATAGAATTTGAATTGAACACATTTGGAATTCTCAAATTTATTTATTTGCTTGTTAAGAATTTAGCCCTTGACAATTATTTATAAAAATATATCCTTGAGCTTCCTGGACAAATTGGAGACTCAAGAACAATTGGTTTTGCCAATTTGAGTAAATGTATTTGGTTTGAAAATTCTGGGAAGGGTTTTGCTTCCTTTGTTTTAAATTTCCAAGTGTTGCTTTATTCAACTTAAGCAAATTTAAATAAGTATGCCATGATGCAATGCAAAGCAAAAAGTGAAAAATTGGCCCATATTTTAGGGTACCAAACTGGGGCTATTACAGTTATTCTGAAATTGTGCCAATCGGCCTATAATGACTTGCTTGTTTCAACTGTGACATTGATATGTCTTTGCTATGCAAGTCACTGCTTGCTTCTTATAACCCATCTAATTTTTCACTGATGAATAAGTAGGCCATGACTTCTCTTACAGTTTGTGCTGACAGGCTCCCAACCTCTTATGTCCTTTAGGATTCATAGGAGTTAGAGACGAGTCATGCCTGTAGATTATTGATATTGTGCAGGCTGCATCTAACTTACCAGCGAGAAAATTAGGAAAAATTCGGCTACTGAACCGGATTCAAGGGTCTAAGCCTAACTTTTTTCCCTGAAAAGCAAGCCCCCAAGAACCTGATGACCAAACATAAAGAATAAAGCATACTTACTGGGTAAATCGACCAATGAACTCATAATTTTAGAGAGGCCGGCTTTACTTCCTTTGATCATAACAATTTGATTACATTTAGGCATGGCTCACTGGGCTCTTTGCCTTTCAACTTGTAAAAACTATTACAATTTAGCTATAGTAAGGACGTAACTGAGCTATGTTCCATGACCTCTTTGCCTCTACATATGGATTTAGTGTATGAGCTGTGTCAGCTCCTTTACTTGCACTTGCCGACTCTCGTACATCTATTAGATAGTACGACCCATTGTGCAAGTTCTTGCTTATGACAAACGGTCCTTCCCATGGTGGAGATAACTTGTGCATCCCTTCCTTGTTTTGGACTAGGCGAAGCACTAAGTCACCCTCTTGGAAAGTCCGAGTCTTGATTCGACGAGCATGATATCGCCGCAAGTCCTGCTGATAAACTGCTGATCTCTCAAGGGCTAACTCCCTTGCTTCTTCGAGTGCGTCCACCGAGTCCTGACGAGCGAGCTCATTCTCTGTCTCAACATAATTGGCGACTCGTGGCGAGTCATGCAGCAAGTCGCTAGGTAGGAGGGCTTCTGCTCCATACACCATGAAGAACGGTGTAAAGCCAGTGGATCTGTTAGAGTCGTCCTTATACTCCAAAGTACTGTTGGGAGCTCCTCAACCCAACAACCAGCGGCTCTTAACAGGGGGACTCGAAGCCTGGGTTTTATTCCCTTGAGCAGCTCCTGATTTGCCCTCTCTGGTTGTCCATTGGACTGTGGGTGTGCCATTGAAGCTAGGTCGAGTCTGATGTTGTTCTCACCACAGAACTTGGCCATCTCTCCAACTGATAAGTTGGTCCCATTATCTGTAATGATGCTGTGAGGATATCCGAAGCGTGTGGCTATCTTCTTGAAGAACCTCACAGCTGATGCCCCGTCGACTCTACTTACGGGTTTGACTTCTACCCACTTGGTGAACTTGTCAACGGCTACTAGCAGGTGGGTCTTCTGACATGGCGACTTTGAGAAAGGACCCACCATGTCAAGCCCCCAAACTGCAAACGGCCAAGTGATAGGAATAGTTCTGAGTTCTTGGTCTGGCACGTGGTCTTGTCTTGCGTACCTTTGGCATCCATCACAAACTCATACTATCTTTTCTGCATCCAGATGTGCTGTTAACCAAAAGAACCCGTGCCGGAAAGCTTTTGACCCCAAGGATCTAGTGGATGCATGATGACCACAATCACCTGCGTGGATTTCTTGCAAGATTTGCCTGCCCTCTTCTGGAGACACACATCTCTGGTAGACTCCAGTGGTACTCCTTTTGTACAACTCGCCGTCAATGACTGTGTAAGACTTGCACCGTCTGATGAGTTGTTGTAATAGCCCAGATTTGGTACCCTAAAATATGGGCCAAATTTTCACTTTTTGCTTGGCATTGCATCATGGCATACATATTTAAATTGCTAAATTAAATATTTGCAAACAATGGAAATCATTTAAGGGAATCAAACACTTCCCAAAAATCCCAAACCAAATGCAATTGCTCAAATTGGCAAAACCAAATATTCTGGAGTTTCCATATTTGTCCAGGAAGTTCCAATAGTGAAAAACAATATTCTTCCCTTGTGCTTTTAAAAGGCTATAAAAATTGATGGTTGGAATTTATCAAATTGCAATATGTGAACCCTATTAACAAATGTTATGCAAAACCTTTTATTTTGCAACACCAAATTTTTTCAAGCTTCTACATGTCATGAGGAGGCTACATAAAGTTTGGCATATTTTATAAAAAGGTTTAAAGGCCTCAATTAAAAATGAGAACTTCGAATAGTTGCAAATCAACTTTGAATTTTGAAACCAACTTAAACCTTTCAAAAATTCAAAACAAAAATATGGTGATCTCCCTTATATTATTGTGAGCCTCCCTGATTTTTCTCATAATTTTTGGAAATGATTTGATGCCTTAATTAAATAGAAAGGGCTGTTGTTTTCAAATTAAAAGAAAGACAGAAAAGAAGAAAAGAGGCAAGGGGGTCTCTGCAAAAGGTCTTCTTCCCTGTCGCTACAGGCGATTCACTGCCGCCATGCCGTCGCCGTGTCCTCCTCCCCTGCGTCCTCGCTGCGGCCCCCCTGCTTGGTTAAGTGTAGCACGCCGTGCTCCTCCCCCTCCTCTGCTTTCCCTCTCTCCCTGCTCCCTGCTCTCTCTCTCTTCCCAAACCCTAGCTGTGCTTCCTGCCCGTCCGCCGCCGCCGTCACGCATGCCGCCGCCTCCGACCGTCTGAGCTCAAGCTGGTGCCACCATGAGCTCCGCCTCGTGCTCCTCTCCCTCCCCGCCAAGCTAATCGAGCCGGGAGCCCCGCAGTCGCCGTCGCCGCCCGCGTCTTCTCCGCCTCGGGTCGCCGCCGTCGAGCACCTCCGCGTCGCCGTCGTCCCTCCTCCGGCCTCGCCGTCCACGCCATCGCACTCCTAGTGAGCCGTCCGTCCTCCGGGACCCCTTAGCCCTCCACCTCTCCCTCTCTTTGCTGCTGCCGATGTGCACCGCCACCCGCCGCCGCGGCCATGGTTGCCGGCGAGCTTCCGGTGACCATTTGGTTCAATACGCCGCCCCCCTGCTCCTCTCGGCCTCCTCTACCTAGTAGTACACTTTCCCGCGAACAATTTCGATCAAAATCGACGATTTCATGATCGACATCCCGCAGCCCCTGCTGATGACATCATGCTGACGTATGCAGTTCATCTGTTTTTAAGTTCCAGATTTTAACAGAAATTCATAATTGCACATCTTTTATTTGGTAGATCAGAAAAATACAAATGACCTACCCAAAAGTTTATAATTTCACTACCTATTCAAATATGTAACTCATACATCCAATTGAATTGTAAAATTTGAATCTAAATGTGAAATGCAAATCCTATGTGAAGTGATTCAAATTTTTGGAGATGGCATAACTTTTGAACCACTTGCCCAAAAATTGCAAATAATATGTCAAAATGCTCGGCAATAAAATGTCTATCTGTTAGTACCATTGGTTAATTTAATTTGTCAAAATAAATGGCCTTTATTTGCTGAATACTAAAATGGCAGAAATAATGTTGATTTTGGAAATTGCATAACTTTAGTTTTACTTGTCCAAAAATTGTGTTCAATAGCTCAAAATGATCAGTGGACAATGGACTACCACTTTATGCCACTTGAGAGAGTTGGAGAATTAAATTTTAGTGCTGTTTACATAAATTCCTAAAATGGCAGATTTAAATCCCTTTTTGAATAAATCATAACTTGGTGAATATTACTTCAAAAATTGCAAATGATATACCAAAATGACCAGCAAAGCAAATGCTATCTACCTATGTTAATATCACAGCATGCAAACAAATTTTCTTTTGATGTTAATTTCGAAATGGTTAAAATGATTTAAATCGCATAACCATTTAAATCACCATTTCTTCACCGTTAATCGGAAAAATGCAAACAAGGTACCAAAATGATCAGTGGGTTAATACCTATCTAATAATGTCATTTTCATGCATTTAGGACCCATATTTCAGTACTGGACGTTTTGATAAATAACGCAAATCACTAAGTTAAAGATGGAGTTTTAACCCATTAATTGTGATATTTAATTTAGGGGTTCCATTTAACTTGTGGGACATGCCCAATACCTTTTCAGTGCATAATATGTCCATATCATCATGATTGTGCATTGCACCTTGTATTCGTGTTATTTATTCCTTTCTTCTATTGTTTGTGTTTCGGTAGATTCTGGAGTCGAGGTTCCACCACAATACCTTGACAACCAGCGCGACCAGTACTACCAGCAAGGCAAGAACTAACCTAACCTTCTTGGCATCTAGCGTCCAATTGTTTACAAACTTATTTTTGTCCACCATAATATTGCATGCGATTCAAGTGTCTCTTTTGGTCAAGTTATAGAGTATCCTATGATTGCATATTATCCCTTGAACCATCACATGCTCCCCCTCCTATAAACCCTAGGGTTGATGTATTGGCCGGAGAGAAAGATATAATTGATGTTATATATGCTTAGCTATGCTTAGCCATGCTTAGTCGAATAATATGTTTTTGTCCGGTGATTTAATTCCATTAGTATGAATGGTGGTTGAATGTTCGGACATGATGGTTATTGGTGGTGGATAATTAATTTGCTAAAAGGCTTGGATGAGTTGCCATCGGGGATGGTGTTTTGCCTCATTCTTGTCGCCTAGGCTGAGAGTGCTTTTAGCTAGAACCAAGAAACCGAGCGTGCTTCCAACGGTGGGGACATATGGAATCCCCTTTAACCGAATAATTTGTGCGGGCGTATCCAAGGGTCCTCTAGATTGCTCTTTCCATTTGCGAGTGTGTGGCTGGTGATGAAAAAGAAGATGATGATGATGGTGATAGGAGTGGCGATGGGGCAGGGTGTTGAAATAGGCGTTGAACTTGTCCTGTCGTCACGATGACCCTTGGATAGTCTCATGCTTTGTAAAGGTTTAACCGCGCCCGCCCTGCCGGCTTTCCCCGGAAGAGAGCTAATTACGTAGGCAAGGGGTTAGACGGTACCGGTGGCTAAAAACAGTACACCCCTGCAGGGTTTAATCTTTTCGAAAAGCCGTGTCCGCGGTTATGGACGAACTCTTGGGAAAGGCGGATTAGCTCATAGAAAACCTGAACCTGATCTTATTTAAAATTTGGCAGCTAGAGGTTGCAATCCAACGTGTGATGAAAGGTTCATTTCCTCGAGGGTGATTCGAGGGAGTGCCTTGGTGGAGATGAGATGTTCTGGTTACAAGTAGGTTCGACGAGAACCGAAGATGAAAGTTTACTCTCTTATCCCTTTTCGGAAAACATTCTGAGTAGACGGTTCCATGGGTCTTTATGTCTTTTAAAAAGGAAAGCTAGCTTTATGCAAAATCAGCTACCTTATACAGCATTAGAGCCTCCGTCAGCATCGGGCCTATATCGCCCTACTAATTCTTGCGAGTACGTCGTACTCAGCCTTGCTTTGTTGATTATTATTTGTTTCAGAGGAGGACGCCACCGAACTGGAAGGTGGGTTCTACGTTGACTTCGACGAGTAGTCTGGGGTTCCCAGGTGGCAGCTTGGGACGTCTTGGAACAGGCTGGCACGGGATGTTTATCTGTAGGCCTCTTAGGCCATAATTTGGATCTTGTTGTTTAGACAACTATATCTGCTTTCCGCTTGATGTAATGATGGGTCTGCGACCTCTGATTGTGATATTTGCTATCTTTCTCAATTATATGAGTTGAACTATGATCTCTTTGTGTCGTAGAGTCTGTGATGTGCCAGTTGTTCCGCAGTCTTGGTCTCTTTGTTATACGTGAAAGCGATGTCCGAGCTTATGGCATGATCGAGGTGTTGTGTGCTGATGATGTATTCCGAGCACGCCTGCCAATGGGTTTTTGGCCTAGGATTGGTAACCCCAGTAACCCTTGATTGTGTAGCATGACCGGTTGCACAACGTTTCACTGTATAACTCTGGGGTCAGGACGCTACAGTTGTCTCTGTTTGACTTCATCCTCTGGTAGTTCACCTCGGAGGAGATATGCAAGGTAGGGCTCTGTCCATGCTGGGATTGCCCGTACTGCTGCCACAAGTGCCGACTCTGGGTCTGGGAAGGCTAACTCCTCCTCTGAAGGTAACTTGACAGATGGATGATGGAGTTCATCCACAAACACGTTGGGAGGTACTTTCTCTCGACGAGAACCGCGTCGTGATAACACATCGGCGGCCTCGTTCTTGCGTCTGTCAATATGTTCTACTTGATAACCAGAAAAGAACCCGGCAATCTATTCAACCGCTCTTCTATAAGCCGCCATATTTGCATCCTTCGAGTCCCAGGTCCTAGATACTTGCTGTGCCACGAGATCTGAGTCCCCGAAGCACCTGATACGCTTGATGTTCATTTCTTTGGCCAAACGGAGCACATGTAGCAAAGCCTCGTATTCTGCCATGTTGTTTGTACAATCAAAATGTAATTGAAGGACATATGCCAACTTATCTCCTTTTGGTGAAGTTAAAACCACGCCGGCTCCTGAGCCTTCTAGCTGTCTGGACCCGTCGAAGTGCATTGTCCAATATTTGGTGCAGGGTGAACTTGGTGAGGAGGTGAAGTCAGTCCAATCATTGACGAAGTCGACCAAAGCTTGAGACTAATGGCTGTTCTAGGCTCATATGTGATATGACAAGGACCCAATTCAATTGCCCACTTGGCAACTCGCCCAGTTGCATCTCTATTACGTATGATGTCAGCTAGTGGTGCTAAGCTCACCACTTTGATTGGATGCTCTTGGAAATAGTGCTTAAGCTTCCTACTTGCAAGAAAAACTCCATAAACTAGCTTCTGCCATTGAGGGTACCTTTGCTTTGAGTCTGTAAGGACTTCACTGATATAGTAAACAGGCCTCTGTACTGGATACTCTTTTCCTTCCTCTGAACGTTCCACAACTACTACTGCGCTGACAACTCTTTCATTGGCAGCCACATATAATAGCATGGGCTCCTTATCTGTAGGAGCTGCAAGTACTGGTGCTGATGATAGGGTTTTCTTCAAGCCCTCAAAAGCATCATCGGCTTCTTTGTCCCATAAGAATTTGTCTGACTTCTTCAGGAGTCGGTAGAGAGGACCCGCCTTCTCTCCGAATCTTGAGATGAATCTGCTTAGAGCCGCTACGCAACCAGTGAGTTTCTGAACGTCTTTTAGACAAGTCGGCCTCTGCAGGTTGTGAATAGCCTTGATTTTCTCTGGGTTTGCTTCAATGCCTCTCTCTGAAACAATGAAGCCGAGGAGTTTGCCTGCAGGGACTCCAAAACCACACTGGGCTGGGTTGAGCTTCATCTTGTACTTGCGCAGGTTATCAAAGGTTTCTGTCAGGTCTGCTATCAAAGAGTCGGCTTTCTGAGACTTGATGACTACATCGTCCACATAAGCACGAACATTCCTTCCAATCTGTTCCTTGAAACAGTTCTGGATACACCTTTGATATGTAGCTCCTGCATTCTTGAGTCCAAAGGGCATTGTCGTATAACAAAATGCTCCAAAGGGTGTAATGAAAGATGTCTTCAGCTCATCCTCTATGTTGAGTCTGATCTGGTGGTACCCTGAGTTGGCATCCAAAAAACAAAGTAACTCTGATCCAGCTGTGGAGTCAATGATCTGGTCTATGCGAGGTAGAGCAAACGGATCCTTAGGGCAGTGTTTGTTGAGACCCGTGAAGTCGATGGACATATGTAGCTCTCCTGTTTTCTTTGGTACTAGTACTGGGTTGGCCACCCACTCTGGGTGAAAAACTTCCTTGATGAACTCAGCTACAAGGAGCCGAGCCACCTCCTCTCCAATGGATTTTCTTCTGTCATCATGAAACTTGCGAAGTCCCTGTTTTACAGGTCTTGCATTAGGGTTAACATGTAAGCTGTGCTCGGCGAGTTCTCTCGGTACACCTGGCATGTCAGATGGCTTCCATGCAAAGACGTCCCGGTTCTCATGGATGAACTCGACGAGCGTGCTTTCCTATTTATCAGAGAGGTGCGCCCCAATGGTGAACTGCTTGGAAGAATCACCAGGGGTGAAATCAACTTGCTATGTGTCTTGAGCTGACTTGAATTTCATCTTCTCCTCTGTGGCCGGCTTCTTGAGGACTGAGTTGTCCTCCGGGTCCACGTTTGCCTTGTAAAATTTCAGCTCCTCCTGAGCACAAGCTGTTTCGGCCATAGCTGCATCTCCCTGTTCACATTCCAATGCCATTTGTCTCCTGCCATTAACTGTAATGACTCCTGCTGGACCTGGCATCTTAAGCTTCAAGTAAACATAACACGGTCTGGCCATAAAATTAAAGTATGCTGGTCGACCAAAAAGAGCATAGTATGGACTCTTAAGATCAACTACCTCAAAGGGCATAATCTCTGAACGAAATTTTTCCATTGTGCCAAAAGCAACCTCAAGATAGATCTTACCAATGGGTTTTGCTGACTTCCCTAGTACTATCCCATGAAATACTGTCTCAGTTGGTATCAACTGCCTATCTTGCAGTTTCATCCTCTTGAATGTGTCATAGTACAAGATGTTGATACTGCTTCCACCATCCATAAGCACCTTGTTTAATGTGTAGCCCCCAACCTGAGGCGCTACCACTAAAGCTAGGAGCCCTGGGTCATCGACTCTTGGTGGATGATCTGCTCTACTCCATGTGACGACTTGCTCTGACCACTTCAGCCACTGTGGGACTGCTGGTTCCACTGCATTAACAGCTCGAACTTTCAACTTCCTAGCACGTTTGGACATGCTTGTTGTGAAAACATGATAACTACCCTGACTCGGGTTCTGTGGTCGAGTTGTGACATAGTATTGCCCTTGGCCATCATGAAGCTGCTTTGGGTTCTGCTGGAACCCGCCCTGCTGGTTACCTCCTCCTTGCTGTAAGTTGGGATTATGACCGGCTCCTGCGCCATGATTGCCGGGTCCTCCATTACCATTGTTTCCTCATATCCATTGTCGTTGTTACTATTGCCTGGTCCTGCGATTCTGCCACGCTGCAGATCCACACACTGTCCCAAGGTATGACCACACTTCCCGTTTCTGGCGTGTTTAGGACATGGACTCGCCAAAATCTCCTCTGTACTTGGCCTACGCCCTTGATATCCTTGAGAGTTGTTGTCCTTGCGTCCGAACCCAGTGTTTGTGTTAGCTACCAGGACAGAGCTGTCTCCGTATGTCCTCTTAGTGCCACCTTGGTTTTGACCTTGACTTTGATTCTGACTTGGTCCACTACCACCTTGTCCCTTTCCAGTTTCTTCCGGGTCCTTGGTTTTGTCCGTGGATGCGTGCTTATTGGCTCCAGCCATGATCTCTCCAATGGTGATAGGTATGCCCTGATTTAGACTATCTTTCATACGTCCCAACTTCCAGCTCAAAGGATTATAACTGCAGTTTCTCTCCAATGTCATCCACACAGAGATGGGTGGGAGTCCTTGCGATGAGTTGATGATTTCTGAGACTCGCTTCATCCAGTGTCTTGCGGACTTGCCCTTCCGCTGAGTGCATCGCTCTAAGTCCTCTATGGTGCTCAGCTTCCTGCAAGTTCCTTGGAAATTTTGCACAAAAGCTGTCTTCAACTGCTCCCATGAGTTGATGGACCGGGGGGGGGGGCAAGTTCCTCATCCAAACTTTGGCTGTCTCATCCATCATAAGATACATGAATTTGGCGCACAGCCCTTCTGAAGCGTTTCTGATACTCATTGCCATCTCATAACTGCTAAGCCACGAAGTCGGGTCCATATTTGGTTCATAGTTGCCCACCTTGCGCGGTTCCTTGAAGTTATCTGGGAAAGCCACGGCTCTAATGGCCTCTGAAAGACATGCGGGTCCTGTTAATGATGGAGAACTCCATGGTGAGGTTACCTCAGTGGGCGCACGATGCGGCGGGTTCATCACTGGCGCTGCTGTTGCTGGTGGTGGTCCACCGGCTCCTCCGGCTTATGGGACTCTGGCCTCAGCAGCTCTCCTGTTCCTTACTTCGTCAACTCGCCTTTGAGCTTCCGAAACAGTGGGTTGATGTGGTTGATTCCTTTCCAGTTCGCGGCGCCTTGCGCTCGTCGACCCGGCCGGATGAGACTCGTCATGTCGACTCCTTGCTCTGGAGTTGTACGGAGTGGAATGAAGCCGGCTTGCATCTGGGAAATTGGGATAGAGAGCTTGTTGTGCCAATGCCGTTTTTAACATATCTATGGCGAGTCGTGCCTCTTGACCTGTTGGGTTTTCCATGAGTGGGATTCTGTCCAACACCATGGTTGCTGCGTGTACATTATCTATTGGGCTTGAGTAGTGTCTTGCTGGTGTATGAAACCTCTGCGGTGGTGGACCCATACCGCCGACTCCTCCGCCAGGTCGTGGGGGTGGTGCATTGGCTCCAGCTCATGTTCTGACTCCTCCGTTTCCTCCTGGTGGTGGTGGTGGTGGCGGTGGTGGTGCGGCTCCTGCACCGGGTGCAGGCCCTCCGACTCCTGCGCCCGGTGGCGTTTGAAACAGGTTGGTTGGATTGATCAAGACTCCATCATGGAGTCGACTCCGAGTCCTCCGATTCGGAACTGAGGCGAGTTCCTGTTGGCGATTACGCACTGCTGCTGTTTCTGCTTGTACGCGCTCATGTTCTGCTTGTATGCGAGCCTGTTCAGCTTGTATACGTGCCTGCTCTGCTTGTACAAGGGCTTGATCTGCCACCAATCTACGATTTGCTTCTGCAACATCTGCCAACTGCTTCTCTATTGCCTGACGAGTTGTCAGCAACTCCTTAGCTCGAGCCGCCGCGTTTTCTGCTGTGATCTCCCTTGTCAGCAGATTTGGATCGAATTGACTTCCACCCGCATTATCTCCACCGTTTTCAGGTCCAGACATGTACACTCCAACATGACGTGGGCGTACTGGTGATTGCATGCACTCTTCCTCTATTCCATACCCAAGTCGATCTTCACAAAACATACCAATATGGATCTAATTTCGAAGATATCGCACTGCTGGTTTTAATGGTGAAAACGGATTTTGGATCGGGCTAGTGGTTTGAGCTACAAAACATTTCAAATTTTTGAAACGGAAAGATTTTTACGATGATATTAGCTTTTGTCCTCTACCGAATGCATGCATGTGCATGTGAGGAGAATGGTGAGAGTGTGTGCTCCGTGTCTGTCCCAACTTTCCCCTCCTCGCGCTACAGTGCTCTGGGAGGCGAAACAGGGGCAACCCAAGTTCCTCGGTCCGCCGGCGGCCAGACCGTGGTTTCCCTCCCTCTCCGGCGGCTGCTTCGGCGGCGGGAGAGTGGGGGAAACCCGGATTTGTGCTTATGGCGTGTATATAGGGTGTGGGTAGTGGTTTGCGTGGCAGCGTCGGTGGGGTGGGGGCTGTCGGCGGCGATGGCGCGTTTTGTTCGTCCTCGGCTTCTTCCACATCGGCGGTGGTCTTCGGAGTAGCGTCGGCAAGCCGGTGGCGTTTGGTCCTCGTCTGCGTGCTCCCAGATCCGTCGATCTGGTGGGCGGTGGTGCTCCTGGTTCGGTCCTCGTGGCGAAGGCAACGACTGACCGGTGGAGCTTTTGTCCCTCGACCTCTTCTTCGTCATGGTGAGGTTGCTTCTGACTTCACCATGGGGGTGCTGGGGGTGCGGCCGAGCTGCTGGCGGTTGCTGCTGCGGGTGGTTCTTGGCGCTTGTACAGAAGACTTGGTGTGGTGGTGGTCTGTGGAGGGGTTTGGAGGCTGCTGCTGCGGGAGTTCGTGGTTTGCAGGTTGAAGATCTGGCCACCTCCGGTGAGGTGGTGTGGCGCTGGCCCCAGGTCTGGGGCGGCAGGAGCTTGGGGGAGCTCCCCGGCCGATGGTCCTTCTTCGATTTCAGATCCAGCTCGTCGGAGCTGGTGGATACTGCGGCTCGTCAACGCCTTTGGGCTAGAAGTTCTTCCATTCCCGTGGTGTGTGATGCCGGCGGCTGGTTCCTGCGTCGTCTGCGATGGTGGAGGTCTGGCGTGCTCGGTGTCCTCGAGGTTGAAGATGGAGTGTTGCAGCAGTGCTGCTCTCTGTATCCTCTCTGCTTCTTAGGTGCTTATATTTGGTCATGTAATGTTTCCTTATCAGTATGAATATAAGATTTTACCTTTCAAAAAAAAGAATGGTGAGAGAACCGTTTTTATGTCCAGTAACTTACGTGTAAACACCATGATACGTACCATAGACCTGGTAACTTTTCTATAGTGGCCTGGTAACTTTTCGTCTCTAAAAAACTCGTCAAGACATACCAACATGCGATCTAGTTTCGAAGATCTCGTCGCGCTGATTTCAATGGTGAAAACGGATTTTAGATCGAGCCAGTGATTTGAGCTACAAAACATTTTGAATTTTTGAAATGGGAAGAATCTTAGGATGCCAACGTACAACTTTTGTCCTCTACTGAATGCATACATGTACATGTGAGGAGAAGGTTGAGAGAACCGTTTTTGTGTCCGGAAACTTACACATGAAAGTTTTGTACCACACACCTGGTAACTTCTCTATAGCGACGTGGTAACTTTTGGTCCTAAAAAAGTCGTCAAAACATACCAACATGGGATCTAATTTCGAAGATCTCGATGCGCTGTTTTTAACGGTGAAAACGGTTTTTAGATCGGACTAGTGGTTTGACCTATAAAACATTTTGAATATTCGAAATAAGAAGAATCTAGTATGACATCAACTTTTTGTCATCTAGTGAATGCATCCATATTAATGAAAACGTTCGGTACCTATCACTAAATACAGTGTAGCTAATTCCATTAAAAAATATTATGAACAAAACCAGGTGCTGGTAATGTATTAAAAATAGAGTATGAACAAAATGAGAAATTACAGCTTTCATTGAAAGTGGTACTAGTATTCTTGCCCAGATGCTGAAATATGAGACCACAACTTGTGGCTAAGCATTACATAAGGCTACGCACAGGAAATCGCAAATACCTATTGGACTGACATGAACACGTTATTTACTTTTCTAGCCAGCAAAATGACGCATAGGAGGAAAAAGGAACACCTTGACTGGTGGCTAGGCTTAACATATTTTAACAGGAAAAGCCGGAGATAAAAATAGATACATAAGCTTAATACTGAATGCTAACATGCTAGCTCACTTACAAAGGGGGCACTCCTACAAGTATCATTTTCTCTTTATAAAACACTTCTTATTTCTAGCCGCCAGGTAACAAAATGGCTAGGGTTCTGTTCTCGATTTAGAAGGCACACAGCCACAGAAGGGTGCCTTCTTCTTGCCACGGTGGTCCTTCCTCCCATACAAATAATCCCTCAGGAGCACCCGAGTGCGCTTGTCGGAGACCTTAAGCCTTCTGTACTCGTGCTCTTCCTCGAGCTTCAGCAAGACATACTGTATCTTCTGAAGCTCCAGTTCCAGCCTCCCCACGTTATCTGACCCTTTCTGCACCTGCTCCGAGATCTTCCTCCTGCTGGGTAAACCTTCCCGCTCAGCGTTCATGCTGTCCGACAGTGCAGGGTAATTCTCGGCCTTCTTTGTCAATTTGCTATTGAGATTGATCTGTTCCGAGACGAATCTCTCGGTCTCATCCAGCTGAGTGCTGATGCCGTCATATTCCGAATTCATGTGGGACCTGCCCTTCGGCAGGTCACCCATCTTCCGCTTCACTTCCTCGATGCTCTCTTGGATGCTCAGCAGTCTCTGAGCATCAGAAGTGAGTCTGTCAACAACATTCTTTCCCCATATCTCAGGCTCCACTAAAGATGAGGAAGACATCTCAAGCTTATTGGTTGTGAGGTCTCTTCCCCTTACTAGCTCTGAGGATGGGTACTCGCTTTTCACCTCCTCAACCGCCTGTATGTCGTGCTCGGATGACGAGGACTTGGCTGTTTGGTTCTTGCAGGTCCTCTCTGCAGCCTCCCACAGCTGAAGCATCTCATCATCAAGCTCCACATTTGCAACGTTACCAATTGGTGGATAGGTAGATATTTGATCAAGTTCAATATCCTTCATCATCTGGACCTGCTTCCCTTTGGACCCCTCACCATCCTTTTGCTTCTCATTCTCAGAATATAATTCCTTCGCCTCCATCCGTTTTGTTCTAACTTCCGCATTTTCTTCCTGCATGTGATATACATTTTTCTGCAGAGCCTCCATATGGGCATCTTGTGAGGACATTTTATTCAGTATCAACTCCATTTGGGATTTTGTACTGATCTCAATAGCTTTGGCTTCCATCATAAACTTGAGTGCCTTTTCTTCGTAGACTGCAGCATTCACAGAAGAGGTTATTGCGTCACCCACAAGCAGAGTAGACTCTCTTTCATGTTGCTCAAACTCTTTTGACATTAGCTCATGTGCAGAACACAAATTCTCCTCCTTCTGTTTTAGAATGCAAGCATCCACTTGTAGGGTTTCATTTGCTTGGCGAAGTACGAAAATTTCATCATCTTTGGCAGTGCCCTCTTCAGTCAGCATCATGATTTTCTTCTCAAGTTCTCCTTTCACCACTTTAGCACCTTCAATAGCGAAGTGAAGGGCCCCGACAACATTCTCGGTTTCCAGTATCTCACCATCCTTCTTCAACAGCTGCGCCATGCAACTTTCAAGTTCAATGGCCAACTCCTGGCGAACACTTTTCCCGGTGTTCAATTCAAACTCCAGAAGGACAAGCCGAGTCCTGAGAACTTCTATCAAATAGTCTAAGTACTTCTTGAGGTTATCGTTTTCCGATTCAAGCACCATAGCTCTTGCGCTCAGCACTTTGACTTCACTATCAAGTTCGCCCTTACCTAAACTAAGAAATGCCATCTCATCAGTAAGAGATACTAATGCAGATGCTACCTCATTATTATGGCCTCTCAAGAACAAACACAAGTGCTCAAGCATCGTGCATTCTGCTAGAACAGTATCGTTCTCATCCTCCAATGCCTTGTACCTCTCCATCAAAGACTGGTGTTCCTTAGATAAGGACTCATTTTTCTCAGTTATGTCAGTAATTTCATCTTTCAAAGTCTGGTAGGACTCTGTCATACAAGATAGCTTATCATATAAAACCAATGCTTCAGTCTTCTTCACATTATCCATTTCACTGTTTTTCTGCAGCTCTTGCCGCAGCTGTCCATTGCATTCCAGAAGCCGGAGATTTTCATTTTGCAAATTTTTTATTTCCGTTGCCTCATTCTCTACCTCTTTCGCAAGGGCAGACTTCTGCAAGTGGAGATCTCTGAACTCCATTCCTACTTGCAACATGACAGTCGCCAGGACCAAGAGCTCGGTGTGCATGAGAGTATTAATATCTTCACTTTCCTCTTTAAGTTCGACAATATTGGAGGTTTCATCTGAAACAGTTTGTAAAATAATTTCGTCGTGAGCTATCCCAGCAGGTCCTACATCCCTGTTGATGTTAAGGACCTTCATGTTCTGTAAAATCCCTTCTCTTAGTTTTCCATTATGCTTTAGCAGTGTTTTACTTTCTGCCTCGTGATATCTCGCTTGATCGTCCAGCTGTGATATTAAAATCTCTGCAGCATGATTTTCCACCGCATACTTTTGACATTTTTCTAAAAGAGCCACATTCTTGTCTTTCACATCAACTAAGCTGCCCCCCAAGACAACTACACTGATAGAAGCTCTCATGTTTTTTTGTTCTTGCTCTTCAAGCAACCGATCCATATCATGCATTTTCTCTTGCAGAGAATAAATCTGCTCCTCTAGGCTGCCCGCATGCATTTCATGTGACTTCATGGAATCTTCATACTCTTTGTTAATTGTTCTCAACAGACCCTTCAGTTTCCTGACTTGATCATATACAAGATCCTTCTCTCTTGATAAAGAAGTGTGCTCCTCTTCCAGATCTGCTTGCTTACCTTCCAGGGCTTTAGTAACCACTGTAATGTTCTCTAACTGAAAGGTAAATGCACTCTATATTAGATACAAACAAGGATATAATTTTGATAAAAGAATATGAGATAATAACATATCAAGACTACATCGGATATTCAACGATATCAATTTCTTTCTTTATTTTAAGGGAGATATCAATTTCTGCTACACAATAACTTGACTTTGTGGATTTGTTACAAAAAATTACCTGACAAACCAAGTTCTTTTTTTCTGCAGAAAGAGCCAAGTTATCTGCAAGCTGAGCCTGGCGGATTTCTTCAGAATCTTTCAGTTTTAGTCTTAAGTCTTCAAGCTCAGCTTTCATATCAGATAATGACATCTCTAATACAGAGTTCTTCTCCGAAATGTCAGAAAAACTTTTACCGAGGGCATCTAGCTCTGCTACAAGAACAGCCTTTTCAGAAACACTGGAGGAAACCTCGCCCTTCAAAGAGCTTTCTGAAGACTCTAATGCTTTTATCTTCTCCCCCAGACTTTCAATTTCAGCATTTGCATCTGAAATTGAGTTCTCCAAGAGTGCCTTCTCAATCAAATTCTTTGCACACACCTCCTTCAGTTTTAAGTTTGCAATCTGCACATCCTCTATTAGCTTCCGGTTTGCTGCAGCGCTACCTTTTAGAGCGTCCATCTCAACAGCCAGAGCATGTTGTGTCCCCTCTAGATTTTCTTTCTCTTCTCTTTGACGGACAAAGTCTCTCTGAACTGCCTCCTTTTCACCTATATGTGACCTCATTGCAGCCTCGAGTTTCATATTCAAGTCCTTCAGTGCATGCAATTCGCAATGCAGGTCTTTTATTGTAAGCTCAGCAGAAAGATTCTGTTCACGGAGGATATGGATGTCCTCTGCATGCTTGTTTACAATGTTCTCAAGGTCCATCTTATTGTTCTCTACCTCACTTAATTTCCCACTCAGCTTCTCCATCTCCATGGCCAACCTGTTCACTTCATCCCGAGATTCAGAATGAAGACCTGTCACTGAGAGAAGAGCTGCTTCACCTTCAATGCACTCCTGGGTTTTATCTTCTAGGCTGGTTTGTAGGCTATAAACTTCTTCTTGCTTATGCTTAAGTTCTTGCTCCAGCACCTGTACTCTTCCTTCAACCTTATCCAATTCAGCTTGCAATTTCGAGAGTTCAGATTCCAGATTGGATACTCTCATTGAGGACTCCTGGTTCTTAACAAGGATAGCATCTTTTTCACTGTTTAGAAGTAAGACGGTATTCTTGAGTTCAGATGACAAGTTCTCCAACTCATTTGATTTGCCATTCAGCTTCTCAATCTCTCGATGCAGCTTACTCACTTCTTCCTGAGACTGAGAATACATGTTCTCCATGGACATGAAAGACGTTTCAGCTTGCACCCTCTTTGCAGTTTCTTCTTTCAAACTCATCTCCAGACTGTCGGCACTTTCACTCATCTGTGCCATTTCTTGCTCCAGTACATGCCTTTTCTGTTCAGACTTCTCCAGTTTCAACTGCGCCTTTGACAGTTGTAACTCCAAATCAGAAAGTTTCTCCAGAGACCGCTGTTGTTGAAGGAGTGTTGCATCCCTCTCAGAGTTCACATCTGAAATGGCATTCTTTAATTCTCTTGATGTATTCTCCAGATTTAACTTGTCACTTTCCAACTCACTCAGCTTCTTCATTGACGTGTCAAGATCTTGTGTCAGCCTTTTCACTTCTTCCTCTAACTTGGAGTGCAGACTATCTGATGTGAGAAGAGCTGCTTCAGTTTGTGTACGCCTATGGCTTTCATCTTGCAGCTGGACATGAACGCTTTGAATTTCCTCTTTCCTCTGTTCCAGATCTTGCGTCAGCATATCCACCTTATTTTCATTAACCTCCAGTTCTGACTGCATATTCAAGAGATGAGATTCCAGCAAAGAAACCCTTTCAATGGACTGCTGGAGATGAAGTAGAGCTCCATCCTTCTCAGTGCTTAGTTGTGAAATGGTGCCCCTAAGAATTTCTAATACATTTTGAAGCTCACTCTTTGAATCCCTATGCGAGTTTATCTCATCACGGAGTTTTTGTTTGAGCAGGTCGGAAGAGTGATTTTGTTTAGTAAGGCTCTCGACTTCCTTCTTCAGTTCACAAACAGCACTCTCCAGGTCCATCTTGCTCTGCATGAGCTCATCAAACTTTTCATTTGCCATCTTGATCTCTATAGTCAACCTTTGAACTTCTTCCTGAGATTGAGCATGCTCCTTTTCCTCGGAAAGAAGAACACTTTCAGCATGCATGCGCTTTTTATGTTCCTCCTGGAAGCTAAAGTGGAGATTTTCCAATTCCTCAAGTTTTTGTTCAAGCTCTTGTTGCTGTATCTTCGCGTTTTGATCCAAAGCCTCGAGCTCAGACTGTATCACCCTATTGCGTGATTCCGCACTGTTTACCTTTTGTACTTCTAAAGCCATTTCATCAGTTAGCTTCTTGAGGTCAGTCTGTGCCTTAGAGAGCTCAGACTCCAAAGTAGACAAACGCTCAGTGGACTGATCATATTGCAGAAGAGATGTATCTTTCTCAGAATTCAATTGAAAGACGGTATCCTTCTGATTTTGGATCTCACTTTCAGCTTTCTTTGCTCGCTCAGATTCTGACAACATCTGTTGTCTCAGATTCTGGTTCTCGGCTAATAACCTTGAAATCTCCTGTTGCATATTTACCATTCCATTGCAGATATCTTCTCTCCCTTTAACTTCTGGACTTTCAAAACTAAGGCCTTTCCGCGCGTTTCCATCAAAAACAGCACGAGTAGCATTTTCACCACTTGGTGACAAATCATTCGACTGCTTTAGACTTCTTCGGTTTGACAACGCACTGGTTTCCTGAGGGTGTGAACCATTCCTCTTGGAAGTGTGAGCATCTGTTTCAAATTGTGTACGGGAGAATGTAGACATCCCTGGAGTATGCGGGTCCGCTTCTTGGCCAGATGAAGAGGGCGATTCATCCATTGACGGCATCTGATTTGGGAATACTTCAGAAATCGTTCTGTGAGCCTGTCTAAGTGCCCCGGTCGCCTGGTCATACCTTTCTGCTAATGCACGGTATGCTCGATAAAACTCTTCTACCTGTTTCATTAACTCTGGGCGCTTCTTGTAGTACATCTCTGCTCTCCGTGCAAAAGAATCGGCATCTTCATTGATAAGCTTGATCATGGCTTTAACCTTCATGTCCATGTCTGTTGCACAAAATGGGATTCCTTTAGTTTATGAACCGCAGTAATAAATACAAACAGGAGTGTATTTCTTTCTCTGCAATACGTTTTTCACATTTAAATTATGAATTATCCACAGGGTACATATACAGATATAGACCAACAATGGCTTTGCCAAATGACAAGTGAAAATGTAGTTACTGAACATGACTTTAGCTGTGAAACTATCAAAATTATATCATCCTAAACTTGTTTGATGCAATTCAATTGGTGAAGGAGATTAAATTTCTCCACAAAAGACATCATATCACGAAGTAGCCTTCCAGGAAAACAGTTCCACATTAAAGCAGAATTCCTAGGCGTATATGTATAGTTCAAAACCTAGCATTCACTAACTTTTAGGAACAAATAAGATGACACAAGTCACACGATCATAGAAGATCATTCAGGTTCATGAACGCAAACTTTGAGAGGAATCAAAACGCTACTAGAGGCGTCATGTGCCTTATGGCGGCTAGAGATCTAGATGGTATTTTACAAAATAAACAAATATTAACACTGAAATGATTTTACTTAAGTTTACAGACGTGCACACTGCACACCTTGAGAGTTGAAACTGTAATGCGATACTGTGTATGAAGATAATAGCATCACATTGTTATTTGATCAGCAAATAAGCAAAGAAATCAAGATAAATTCATGATAGGGCACATAGGAATGTATAGACATGAGCTAAACAGAGAAAAAGGCCCACCACTGAGATTTTCTTGGAGCCATTTGGAGTTCTTGGGGCTGATATGGCTAACCCACAACCATGAATACTGTCTTGAGTCATGACCAGTCGAGGCCGCCATTGATGCGGAGAAGCAAGGTGGATCACACGACAAATATGTAATATCTCACTTTCTCAGTGCAATGCAATATATTACAGTATGAATTGGCTCAATTTCTCCACTACTCTGGATGGGACAGCAAAGAGAGTATCTGATGCATCTGGAAAGGAGTGAGGAACTTCCGGTGCAATTGCTAGCTGTTTTTACCTGGGTAATTGGGAACATGAATGGCACAAATCAGTTAAACTAAACATGCTACATACAGAAATGAGCAACAAAATTATACAGCTCCAAGCGATGTTTAACAGTGTTAGTAATACTTACAGGTGTACGGTCTTCCGTTAACTGAAAGGACAGGAAGATAAATGGGTAGTTCTGACCACGCTAAAACTGGAATTGAACAAAAAAAAACGTGTTTAGTATTTGGATGAGACCCGCAAAAAAAGAGTAATTGGATGAGGGGAAAGAATTGTGCATACACAGAGCAGCCAATGACCTTGCCATTCGATAAGAAGAAAAACATTTTGTTTTTCAAACTGAACATTTCAGTATAATCAAAAGCAATCTCATCAGGAATCCCCAAATGGGGAAGAAACAGTGTAATAAAAACAAATCAACCTAAGAGCAAATTTTAGCACAGAACAAACAACCCCGATGCTTTATCAGCAGAACACAGCTTTGCTACCTCTGCAGGCAGATCTCACATGAAACAAACAATCCAAACTATCATCAAGAATAAATCACGTGATCCACAACGGCGACGGTTGCCATTACAACAACTGTTCATCACCCTACCAACCAAGAAACCACCAACCGCCCGTCAACACCATGAATTCCGCTAGTCCAATTCCCAGCAAAGACGAGTCACAGAGCATCGAAGGCAGCACAGAAGATGGATCCGCGAAGCGTACAAAGTAATAAACCACAGATAACGAAAGCAATCACTGGGTAATGATCGTGGAATTGGAGAGAATCAAAGATCCAATCTTGCGGCAGAGAAGAACTACATAGGGGAGGAAGAAGCTTACCAGGTGGAGTTCACTCGATTCTCTCAGAGGGAGCAGCGATAACTGAGCACACCGCTGGCAGATGCCTCCTTTCTCCCTCCGTCTGATCTTACCCCATTCTTGTCTCTCTTCCCTTGTCTCTTTTTCTCCCTGTGGATGCTTGCCGCTGTGTGTAGTGCAGTTGCCAAGAAGAAAAGGCACACTAGGAGGAGGTAGGTCCCAACGAACCAAAGAAAAACAAGATTTCAGTGATTTGATGATTACTTGCGTAATAATGTGGCGTGCTGGCTTTTACGGAGCGAAATTAACTGCGTCATAATCGGGATCTGACTACTTTGCCTGGGAGATCTGAATTTTGTGGATTTGATTTGAATTTTACTACTGCGAGAGACATTGTAAGGGTTGACCGGTGATGGAATGGATTCTACACAATTTTTAGCATGGAACTTCAAAATACTGATTACAAAAACTCCATGTTTAGAGATAAATTAAGGGATTGATCCGTTGTATGGTATGTGTTTTCGTATTCTCTAAATGATAATGGAATAGATAAGAAAAGAATGAGAAATTCACTCCTACACCCGAGCTCACATGCACCTGTTATTTTCGAAAAAAAATAGTAAAACATTATGAATGTCGACACCCTGCCCACCGGGGTGTCACAATTGAAGACTGCGTGGGCCGCCTTGCAAAATCAGCCGTCTTCCCCGTGTATCCTCCGGGGAGTAAAGAAGCATCTCTCCCCGGGGTTTATGCCCGGGGAGAATGAGGCAGACATCAAGCCGACACTTGGCAAGAATTCCCTCCGGCGCGCCAGTCCGGGCCGGTAAGTTGGTCGGCGTGGCAGGGCGGGACAAGACGTTGAGCCTGCTTGTCGCTAAGAGTTGGCGTGCTGCGTGGAGAACATGGAGGCAAGCTGGCATCCGACCGACCCTCACCGTCGACACCCGTCCCATGAGGTGGCGCCGCCACCGCAAGGTGTCATCCATGCAAGCGTGAAGACTGAAGGAACCACCAGCGGTATAAAAGAGGGCTTTGGTGCGGAAAGAACGAAAGGGAAGGAGAAAAGAGAGAAGGAGAGAGAGCTCAGCAGAACTGAGAAGACAACCAGAGAAGAAGAGTAGAGATAGAAAAAAGAAGAAAGGAGAGTGAGAGCGTAGTCCCCGGGAAGGAGAGCCAGCCGGGGAAGGAGAGAATGTCCACCATGTACTCAGATCCACCCAACAAATTAATACCAGATCAGAAAAGTAGGACGTAGGGCTTTCATCTCCGGATGGCCTGAACTTGGGTAAAAGTCAAGAAGATCAGGGTGCTCACCTGATCTAAGGCTTCGAGCTCGGCCCGGAGTGGGGACAGCCCTGGGATCCCAACGGTCCTCTCTTTCAAGGTCGACATCAGGTGCGCCCTCCGGGTGTCTCGAGCGCGGGCTTCCGCCTACGCAGCGGGGCTAGTGATGACCGCCAGGCGCGAAAGGTCTCGGACCACGACGGGGTGGGACACCACCTCTTCGTCTTCAGCGACTCGGGCCCCAGCTTCATTGGGTGCCTCCGTCGCACCCCGGAAGACAGACGCCGCCGTCGACGTTCCGGACAAGGACACCTCCGCCTCCCCAGACATTGCTTTGCGATCTACGGAGAGGTGGAGGAAGAAGCAAAAAGGGAAAGACGAGAAGATGTGACGGGGAGGCTGGGTGCTGGGGAGCCTTTTTTTAGGCCTCCCACTCTCCACCTACCCCTCGACGGAATGGCTACCACAGTAATGGAAGCGCGTTTTGCCAAAAACCCGTTATCTTTTACACCATCTCAACCCGAAGGCCAAGCTACAACAAGAAGGCGAATTCTTTGACATTTCAAGAACTACAAGGGACCTACTCTTTAAAAGCGAAAAGGGTGGCTCCCGGCGAGCGAGGAGCGTCGCCGCACGACGGAAGGCGCTACTTCCAGAAGTACGTCGACGAGGCTGCCAAGAAGGAGGTCAAGGAGATCTTCGGGGCCGCCATCTCAGGGCTCCTCGCCTTTAGGAAGACGAGCTCTCCTCGACCTTGACGCTAGCCGAGTCTTCCTCATCCTCATCAGAGCTGCGGCTGCAGCTGCTGTTGTCGCTCTCCGCGCAGCATTCTACGCGTCCTCCGTCGGCGCGGTAGATCTTCACGGAGAGCGTCATGTCTCCATCGTACTCGAATGCCAAGTACTGCCCCCGGGTCAGGCGGCGGGAGCGTGAGAACGCTTTCCATCCCTGGCCCAGGAGCATGGAGTCGTCGACGGTGTACTCCACCGCGGCCCAGGAGGGGCCATTGGGGCAGCCATCCACTTGAAGCAAGAAGCCGATGGGCATGTAGCCATACGAATCCACCGCCACCACGAAGGAGTCCGGCAGGCGGAGCCGGCTGCGGAGCCTGCGATTCAGATCCACGACGAACTCAAACGACGGGAAGCCAGAATGAGTCGTGCGCCTAGGAGGAGGGGAAGGAGAGCCCCTAGCTCCACGACCGCCGCGGCCACACCTTGCCCTGCCTCGAGGGGTGGCCCTCCCTCGGCCGCGGGAGACGGTCGCCGCCATCACTAAAGAAGAACGAGTGCGCCCAGCTCCCCTTTTCGCCCTCACCATTGCTACTGACGGTTCTGGCGGAGGGTGGAGTTGGGGAGAAGGAAGAAGATGGATGAAGATGCGAGGGGCGAGCCTCTGCTTTAATAGACCTCGGCTGCGCCCCTATCGACGGTCTCTTCGGTTTCTCCGTTGCAGGAATCGAGGAGGCCGGCGCAGTTATTTCCCAAAGTGGAATTACTCCATGACCTACCCTTTGACGGATGGGGCGGAGCAAAGAAGTCATGATGCCGGGGACCCACTTTGACTAAACTCTTTGATCATTGCCCCGACAGTAGCAGAAGACCATACCCGCCGCCCGAACGCCCGGCAGGAGGCCAGGCTCGCTCCCGGGTTTCTCCTCCGTATGGCTAAGAGGATAAGCTTGCCAGCTCCTGCTGGAAGCTCCTATAAGACTTGGGCGCCAAGAAGGTGAAGGCGCTGCGCGGAGACACGGCCGGTGGGGGTGTCAGCCCCTGTCTGCCCTGCTGTCCAAAGGTGGACAGTCACACCTAACCCCTATGAAGGAATACTTGGACGAGAAGAGGCCACGTCGCCTCCTAAAGAGCCCCCGGGGGTTTTGTCGATTGTTTAAACCGACGGTGAAGATACGGGACTACGTACGCGCAGGCATCGTCGATGTGGGTTAGTAGACGAACGACACGGGAGACAAGATTTATACAGCTTCGGGACCCGGGAAACATCATCCGGTAATATCCCTACGTGTTGTTTGTGGCTAGGTCTTATTCCTCTTGGTGGAACTCGCCGATGTGGCGGCTCCTCTCTGTTGGATCATCTGGATCTGTCTAGTCTGTCTGGATCGTGCCCTCTTGGGGCGCCTTGCCCCTCCTTATAAAGGTGGAAGAGGCCGGCTTACATGTCGAGTCCTAGTTGGATACAAGCTATTCTTCTATTACAAGTTGGCAAGGTGAGTCCTTGTCCTAATCTGACTGTGGAGTCGGCCTGCTGGGCCACCCCTGATGGGCCACGTTAATCCTCCTTGCGGGTACCGGTGTCCCATATCCACGACAGTAGCCCCCGAGCTTTCGGGTGACTCGCAGAGTCATGCGGAAGGTCTTGATTTGTTGTAGATGTTGTCTTCTTGGGACACAGAGTCCGTGCCGAGTTGTTTGCCGGCTTGTAGATGTCGATGGTGTCACGGCACCCGACACTGCATTTGCCGGGTTGTCGATGTAGACTTTGCCGAGTCGTCGATGTAGACGTTCCCGGGTTGTTGGCTTAGACGTTGCCGAGTCGTCGATGTAGACGTTGCCGAGTCGTCGATGTAGACGTTGCCGAGTCGTCGATGTAGACGTTCCTGAGTTGTTGGCGTAGAAGTTGCCAAATTGTTGACGTAAACGTTGACGAGTCGTCGATGCCGGCTTCTCCTGCCGACTTGTTTATGTCGGCTTCTCCTGCCGACTTGTTAATGCCGGCTTCTCCTGCCGACTTGTTAATACCGGCTTCTCCTGCCGACTTGTTAATGTCGGCTTCTCCTGCCGACTTGTTAATGCCGGCTTCTCCTGCCGACTTTGTTTTGAAGTGAGTCGGAATTTTTCTCCGAGTCCTTTTGACGAGATGTATGAATTTGCTCGAGCTTGTTTACACCGGTATATGTGGTAGCCCCCAAGCGCCGAGTTGTTAACTTGTAACAGCTTGGAGCTTGTATTGATAACTCATAACTTTCAGATGATGTAGCCCTCGAGTGTCGGGTCGTTTGTCTGCGACGACTCGGGACTCCTTGATGTATAACTCATGTCCTTAAGCTTTGAACGGTGCAGCCCCCGAGTGCCGGGTTGTTTGCCTGCGACGACTCAGGACTCCTTTATGTATAATTCCTTTTCTTGAGCTACAAACAGTGTAGCCCCTGAGTGCCGGGTTGTTGGCCTACGACAACTTGGAGCTCCCAACTCTGAACTTCCCTTTAACTTCAACTGATAACATGTAGCCCCAAGTGCCGAGTTGTTGTAGCGAACAGCTTGGGACTCATGTACTTTCTGCTGACAAGATAGAAAAAACTGAACTCCTGCTGTTCCGGCTCCTGCAACTCAAGAAAACGTTGACAAGAGCTATGTGCTCGATGATTATTGAGGTGTAATACTTAACTTGTGCCGCTTGTCCGGCTTCTGGCATAAAAACTTATGCTTTTGATGTTGTGATCCTAGAATCCTTGTATACAAGTATTTTTTGGTTCTTATAACCCTTCTGAATTTATACTGTTTTTAGATAAATACGATGCAAGCTATAAAGAGCTCAACTTTGAAAAATCTGTTGCGAGCAATAGATAGCTCGACTTTGAAAAATCCGGTGCAAGCAATAGATAGCTCGACTTTGAGAAATCCGTTGCGAGCAAAGGATAGCCCGACTTTGAAAAAATCCGTTGCGAGCAATAACTCGACTTTAAATAAATCTGTTGCGAGCAAAGGATAGCCCGACTTTAAATAAATCTGGTGCGAGCTATTTGAGAGCTCGACTTTTTAGAAATTCATGACAGGTTTTAAAGAACCCAATTTTGAGATTTGGCTATAATTAAGCCTCCAAGTATCGAATTGATATGCCACCTAGAATTTTCTGAGATAATAACGGTACTCAACTTACACTAGCCCCCTTGTATTATTTAAAACTTACTTTGTAATCTTCTAGATTATCTCTGCAATTTCTTCATAAACCGGATATGTAGCTCCCGGAATTAACTCGGAATTAACTTAAAGGGGGCTGACTTTATATAATTTAACTGAATGAATAAAATATGAATTTTAAATAAAAGGCGACTTAGCTGTTTTTGCTCCTGTGTTGATGACGCGTATGAGCCTTCAGACCGCCGGTCGAGTCGTCGAAATCGGTACAGCCAGAGGCGATGCAGCCGAGTCGGCTTCACAGGAGTCGGAGATGATGATGCGTGTGTTTGCTGATGGATTTGAGCCGGCCACCCATGCTTCTCTTTTTTTTTTACATCGGGACTTGTGCTGGCTTCGCATGTAAAATTCATCTTCATGCACGTAGCTAGCTTCGTGCTCCTTTCTTTTCTTTCCTTGGAATCTGATCCGAACGTGACCAGAACAACCTCAACGAGTACTAGCTGAGTTCAGACCCGACTTGTATTCGATCGAGCTGCTTCGTTATTTTTCTTCTTTCCTTCCTTGTCTTGATCCATGTGCACATCAAATTGGAACTAGTAATATGGTACGCAACCACGCCTTTGTCTTTTCTTTTTGCACTCGGATTGCAACCACGCGTGGTGGTACTGGCAGTCCGGCCGGTTCCGGGATTTGATTAGAAGACAGATTGGCACGGAAGTTCGAGTCCCAGTTCGTGCACAAGGCGACTGATTGCTGCGCAGGTTGTCCGTCGAAAACTCCAGCCGACCTCATCTTTTTGAAGGATTTCACAGACGTGGTTTCTTCAAAATTGCGAGGGCAATGTTGATGTCGAGCCCCCACGTTCGTGTGGATGAAGATCTTGATGCGTCTGAGTCGCTTGACCGATGCGGTGATGAACTCGTCGCCATCGTTTGATGAAGATTGGACCCATCGAATTACAAATCCACGCGCACTTAGCCCCACGGTGGGCGCCAATGTCGATTGTTTAAACCGACGGTGAAGATACGTGACTACGTACGCGCGGGCATCGTCGATGTGGGTTAGTAGATGAACGACACGGGAGACAAGATTTATACAGCTTCGGGACCCGGGAAACATCATCTGGTAATATCCCTACGTGCTATTTGTGGCTAGGTCTTATTCCTCTTGATGGAACTTGCCGATGTGGCGGCTCCTCTCTGTTGGATCATCTGGATCTGTCTAGTCTGTCTGGAGCGTGCCCTCTTGGGGCGCCTTGCCCCTCCTTATAAAGGTGGAAGAGGCCGGCTTACATGTCGAGTCCTAGTTGGATACAAGCTATTCTTCTATTACAAGTTGGGAAGGTGAGTCCTTGTCCTAATCTGACTGTGGAGTCGGCCTGCTGGGCCACCCCTGATGGGCCACGTTAATCCTCCTTGCGGGTACCCGTGTCCCATATCCATGACAGGTTTTCCCGCCAAGAACCCCCCACGCTCCTCGCATGCTCCCGTTGGCTCCCCTTAGCCTATAAAAGGAGGAGCAAAGCATGGAGGAGGGAAGGTTGGGCTGAGAAGAGAACAAGACAAGACCAGAAGACTAGCTAGGGCAAGAGGGTAGAGCGAGAGGTGATCTCCTTCGGGTAAGGATCTGCTCGTCGTCTACCTCTAGCCACTACCTTCCGGGTTAACACCCGAGATCTCCCTTGTAATCCCCATCATGATAAACCACTCAATCCAGACATGCAGGAGTAGGGCTTTTAGCCTCCGGGCGGCCTGAACCTGGGTAAACTCTGCGCTCCTGTGTTGCTTGCTTGCACGTAGATCGGAAGGACTTGGCGAGGTACTCCCGGGGAAGGTGTCTTCCGGCCTCCTTCGCGCCCCTTGCCGAACCTAAAAAGGGGGTATCCTTTACTCCCGGTGTCCGTGATCCAAAACACGACACACTTGCACTAGAGTCAATAATCTAGTTTACATTTGTAACAATCTAACACCCATGGCCTCCTGGTGTTGATCATGTTTTGCTCATGGAAGAGGTTTAGTCAACGGGTCTGCCACATTCAGATCCGTATGCACCTTGCAAATCTCTATGTCTCCATCTCGGACATTCTCACGCAAATTGTGAAAGCGGCACTTGATATGCTTTGTGTTCTTGTGTGAAGTTGGCTCTTTGGCAAGAGCAATTGCACCTGTATTATCACATTACAGGGCTAAAGGCCTTGATGCACTTGGTGTTAGGAATATGCCCTAGAGGAAATAATAAAAGGGTTTATTAACATATTCATGTTTATGATAATAGTTTATTATCCATGATATAATTGTATTAATTGGAAACATAATACATGTGTGGAATATAAACAAACAGGTGTCCCTAGTAAGCCTCTACCGGACTAGTTCGTTAGTCAAGAGATGGTTAGAGTTTCCTAACCATGGACTTGTTACAGTCACTTGATAATGGAGTCAATCATTGGGAGAATGATGTGATGGACAAGACCCAATAATAAAGAGTTGCAATTGATCGTGTCACACAGTTTCATTGCCAAGGCTTTTAGTATATGCCAAGTATAGTTGGCCATGAGATTATGCCACTCCCGTTTACCGGAGGATTACTTTGGGGACATCAAACGTCGCTTCGTGACTGGGTGATTATAAAGATGGCTTTCAGGTATCTCCGATGGTAATTTGTTGGGTGACATGTATGAAGAGGGGGATTTGTCCCTCCATGTGACGGAGAAGATATCTCCAGGCCTTCTCGGTAATATAGCATCATAAATTTTGCAAACATGTGATTAAGTGGTAATCACGGAGATCCTATATTATGGACAAGTAAAGAGAATTTGCCAGGTAACGAGATGGAACTAGATATGGAGATATCGACGATCAAGTCTTGGGCAAATTAAATATCATGAGACAAAGGGAATTGTATACGAGATTAAGAATATCCGGCATCGTGGTTCAATCGATAAGGAACTTCGTTGAATATGTAGGAGTCAATATGGGCATCCCGGTCCCGCTATTGATTATTGATCGGATCATGTCTACATGTTCTCGAACCCGCAGGGTCACACACTTAACGCTCCGATGTAGCTAGGGTTAGCGATAAGATAAGTGATGGTATGAATGAATATTGATTCGGAGTCTCGGATGAGATCCTAGACGTCACGAGGAGATCCGAAAGAGTCCGGAGAATAAGATTGATATAAGAAAAGTGGTTTCCGGAGGTGTCGGAAAAGTTCCGGAATTTTCTGAAAGGGTCTAGAAGGGTCTAGAAGTGGGGTCCACCTGCGTATGGACCCACATGGGCCAAAGTGGTGGTGCAGCAGCCAGTTGGGCTGGCCGCACCAGGCCACTTGGTAGCCCACTAGGGCAGCCGGCCAGGCAAAGGAAGGCCCAAGCCAAATCCCTAAGGGACTCAGCTTGGGGGGGCAAGGCAACTTGCCCTAGCCGGCCCTAGATGGGGGCGCACCCCTCCCCTTTGCTTCCACCTATATATAGAGGTGGGGTGCGGCCAAGGGAGGGACACCCAAGCCCAAGTCCAAGCCTTAGCCGCACCCCTCCTACCTCCTCTCCTCTCCCTCGTGTACGGCTTGGCGAAGCCCGGCCCGCGGGAGATCTCCACCATCAACACCACCACACCGTCATGCTGCTGAGATCCATCTAGCCACTTCCACCTTGCTTGCGGGATCAAGAAGGAGAAGTCTACATCGAGTCGTACGTGTGGATACCGTGGAGGTGCTGCTTGTGCAGCGCTTTATCGGATTGGATCGCGTGGATAATACATCTCCTCGCGACTAAACGAGTCTAGTTGCGAGGATCGACTAGCCAACCCCTACAATGACAAAATGCATTTGTTTGATCTTCAAGGGTAAGAGATTGGATCTCATCTTCGCTATCTTCGTCTAATAGATCTAGATCGTGGGGTTTCTTCCACTTGTTACGTAGGAAAATTTTTGTTTTCTATGCAACGACCCCTTCAGTGGTACCAGAGCCTAGATCTGTTCGTAGATGTTGGTGCGATTAGAACACAAGAAGTTGTGGGCGTTGATAATTTTGTTGCTACCTTCTCGCGTGTATTTTGTATCTTATTGGATGGTTGGATTGAAGCGGCCCAGACCAACTTTACTCGTCCACACACGAGAGACCGGTTCAACGATTGACATGCAACTTATATTGCACAAGTGGCTGGCGGGTGTCTGTTTCTCTAGCTATGGTGAGATGCAATCTGCAATGGGAGGCCTTTAAAAAGGATGAGTAAATAAGAAACTTCTATATCACTGTTGTGGTTTTTGCGTAGATTAGAACGATTCTATCTTGTTGATCCAAGCCACGTAAAAATTGCACAAACAAATTAGAGGATGTCTAACTTGTTTTTGCAGGGTTTGTGATGTGGTATGGCCAATGTGTGATTTGTGATAATGTATGCAATGATCATATTTGTAATCTTTCACGACTTGCATGTCGATGAGTACGGCAACCGGCAGGAGCCATATGGTTGTCTATTATTTTATGTGACCTGCGTGTCATTGAATCACCATGTAATTGCTTTACTTTATCGCTAAGAGTAGAAATAGTTGTAGTTGCAACAGTTGGTGATGGCAACCATGGAGGAGGCGCCATAATATCGGTGATTATGGAGATCATGCTGGTGCTTTGGAGATGGAGATCAAAGGCACAAGAAGACAAGGCCATATCATATCACAATTATGAATTGCATGTGATGTTAATCATTTTATGCACATTATTGTTATGCTTAGATATGATCGCGACGGTAGCATGATAAGGTGATCTCTCTAGTGAATATCAAGATGTGTTCTCCCCTAGTATGCGCCGTTGCAAAAGTTCGTCGTTTTGAGACACCACGTGGTGATCAGGTGTGATAGACTCTACGTTCACATACAACGGGTGTAAACCAGATTTACACATGAGAAAATACTACGGTAATCTTGACGTGCTAGCATGTACAGACATGGCCTCGGGAACACGGAACCGAAAGGTTAAACACGAGTCATATGGACGATATGATCAACATGGTTATTTTCACCTTTGAAGTTACATCATCTCACGTGATGATCGGTTGTGGTGTAGTGGATTTGGATCGTGTGTCACTAAACAATCAGAGAGATGTTGAGTTTAGTGGGAGTTCATGTAGTAATTTTGATTAAGATGAACTAAAATTATCATAAACAAAAGTCCTAAGATGTCTTTGCGAAAATACTTGTAGATCATGGCCGACTATGACCAACTCTTCCTTGCTGAAGAGCTACGTCTCGATGGGTCAAACTTTGTCGAGTCGTACCTGCGTCTGAGAGAAGTCCTCCACACCCATGCTGAGCTCTGCGTGTTAGATGAACCTTTAGAAGATAAACCCGAAACTTCTGCAAGTTACGAGGATCACATGGAGTGGCTCGAACAGAGGACGACACACTTCAAAGTCGAGTGGATGATGCGCACCTTCATAAATTCTGACCTAAGTAGACACTTCACCAACTTGAGTGACAATGAGAATGTCGCTGAGCTGAAGAATAAATTCTTAGCACAAGTCAGAATTGCAAGGTTTGATTGTCTGAAAGAATTTCTTTCAACTAATATGGAAAAAAACTCTTGCTTGGAACAACACCTGAGGAAAATGCATAAGATGTATTATACTCTGGTGGATGTTTGGAACTACGAGATGAATGAAGATGGGGTCACTAGTGGAAAAAACCTTACCAGTGGCGCACCTGATATGCATACTAGTGGCGCATCAAGGTGCACCACGGCTACCCCATCGCTGGTAATATTTACCCGTGGCGCACCAGGTAGATGCACCACTTGGCGCACCAGGCCTGATGCGCCACTGGTAAGTACCAGGCTTGATGCGCACCAGGGCATACACGTGACTGCTAGTGGCGCACGGTGGGCAGTGCGCCATTGGTAGACGTGCGCCACTGGTAGTGTAGGGATGCGCCACTGGTAAGATTTTCTGTATTTTCAGGAAATCAATTTTTTTAATATGCTATGTGCGTATTTGTATGTTTATACAGTTTACAATACAGTATACATAGATGCACGGTATAGTATAATATACAAGTTCATCATAGTTCATCACGCTGACCAAGTTCATCGAAATAGCAAGTTCATCATCGAATGCATTACAAGTACTTTATCACCATATTACAAGTTTATCGAAGTAGCTAGCTAGTCTCCTAAACTACAATGAAATATAGAACCGCAATGACGGTAAGCAAGACGGGGATCACGATGAAGTTGGTCTTCATCCGGTTTTTCCTCTCTTCCGCTAGAAGGTGGTTCGAGTATCTAGCTTCCGCCTCCTCCTTAGTCTTGTAAGCCTTGTAGCTGTTGCCCTTGAACTTGTTCACTTGCTTTAGGTAGTCCTCCCACTCGTCGTAGACTCCTGGAACCCTACCTTCGTACACCACATACCACTTCTTCATTTCTATACACATGACAGACAAATGTTAGGCAACGAAAAACAAGAGTTCACACGTTGTTCGCAAATAATGACATACGAATAACCGACAGTGCCACATCATTTTAATCAACAACATTCAGAAAAAGAGAGAATAAACAAAAATTATTCGGATTTATGCCTCATATTTAGATTGGACACACATTGATCAGGGACGGGGCAAGCGGACCAAGTAGAGGATGCACAAGATGTATATTTGCGCATATTACAAGGTCCGCTAAAACCACCCTGAATCACATAGTGCCACAACATTTTAATCATCGGCATTTGGAAAAGGAGAGAATAAAAACAAAAATGATCCGCTAGCACCACCCTGAATCACATAGTGTCACAACATTTTAATCATCGGCATTCGGAAAAAGAGAGAATGAAAACAAAAATGATTCGGGTTTGTGCCTCATACATAGATTGGACACAAATTGTCCAGGGACGGGGCAAGCGGACCAAGTAGAGTATGCACAAGATATTTATATGTGCATATCACAAGGTCCGCTAGCACCACCCTGAATCACATAGTGCCACAACATTTTAATCATCGGCACTCGGAAAAGAGAGAAGAAACAAAATGATTTCGGATTTGTGCCTCATACATATTTAAATTGGACACACATTTCAGGGACGGAGCAAGCGAACTAAGTAGGATGCACAAAATGTTTATTTGTGCATATCACAAGGTTCGCTAGCACCACCCTCAATCATATAGTGCCACAACAGTTTAATCATCGACATTATTAAAAACATAGTACAAAACTAAACAAAAATGACTTGGATTTGCGCCTCATACTTAGGTCGGACACACAAGTAGACCTGCAGGATCTGGTGAGCCAAGTATGATGCACAAGACTTTTACTTGTGCATATCACAAGGCTCACAAGACCTGCAGGCTTACCACCTAGTGCCACAACATTTTAATCACCGGCATTCGGAAAAAGAGAGAAGAAACAAAATGATTTCAGATTTGTGCCTCATACATATTTAAATTGGACACACATTGCAGGGACGGAGCAAGCGAACCAAGTAGGATGCACAAAATGTTTATTTGTGCATATCACAAGGTTCGCTAGCACCACCCTGAATCATATAGTGCCACAACAGTTTAATCATCGGCATTATCAAAAAACATAGTACAAAACTAAACAAAAATGAATTGGACTTGCGCCTCATACTTAGGTCGGACATACAAGTAGACCTGCAGGATCTTGTGAGCCAAGTATGATGCACAAGACTTGTACTTGTGCATATCACAAGGCTCACAAGACCTGCAGGCTTACCACCTAGTGCCACAACATTTTAATCATCTGCATTCCGAGAAAAAAACAAAACAAAGATAAACCATGCATAACACAATAGATAACTACACTACATCAACAATGGAAAGCCTCATATATCATTGCCATGCAAAACAAGGCAAAAAGAGTGTCTACAAGACCATATATTAATAAAACACTCCAATTGTATACACTACAAGGCATTGTAGACACTCTCCTTGCCTTTACCGTGGCATAGTTTAAATCATCGGCTTTGTCAATTCACGACCGTGCATAACACATCATAAACTCGAATACGAAGCATATATTAAACACATATTAAGTTTAGATCATAGTAGACACAAAATAGCCTAAACATAAGCTCTAATACAATAAGTTGCATATTATATTGAACAGTCTAAACATCAACTGTAATACGATAAGTGCTCGATCATCTAGCTAGCCACCCCTGGCCTTCTTGGAGGCCTCTTCGGCCTCTTTGGCCTCATCATCCTCGGCTAACTTGGCTACGTTCTCCCAGAACCTGTCATCTGACATATCGAACTCCTCCTCATCCCAGCTGAAACTCTCCTCCTTCACCTGGGAAGGAGCGGCGCCGTGGGAAGGACACGCACCGGCGTCCTGTGACCCAAACATCTCGTACTGATACGCCAGCAGATCCGGGTCCTCCATGAGACTCCTCACGAACGGGTCGTCCTTGGGACGGGCGTTGCGCCGTGCGATCTGCTCCTCGGCCCTGCGGTGCTCCTTCTCCATAGACTTGGTGAAGTGTCTAATTCCTGGTGGCGCGAGATCGACCGCGCGGTGAGGAGCCGCGTGGAAGTTGAGCTTTTTCCACGCATGATGCCCATACTCCTGGATGACAAAATAATCGTAGGTGCGCGCCGCCTGCTCCTCGCACGGCCAGTGGCCAACCCAGCGCTTGATCCCATCAATATGGATCTGACATCCATACATACGGCTCCCATCACTCCTAACTTTTTCCCGCACACCAGTATACCGAGACATATCGTGCAAAACTATACATAATAAAATAATCATTAGAGCAAAATAACTCACTACACAATATATAATAAATCTATAATTAAAGTTCACTTAAACATGCAAAATCCAAATTGTCTATTTAAACTCATAAAAAATATGTCCTATTTTTAGCAGAAGTCATACCAATATTCACAGAAAATTTCGGCATGACCTTTGCTAAAAAGAGGACATGTGGAGTACCCGAAATTTGCCGGAACAGAAGTTAATCGACGTTCCGGCAATCTCATGGGCCTCATGGGTACCTGCAAACATTCATAAATATATCTCTCAAGAATTCAAACCAAGCTCCTCCTGATAAGCCACTACTACCACACAACCACTAGTCATGTAGCAGCAACAACACATTAGGTGTGATGTTTTAGCCACATCTACAAGGAAGGAAGGATACTACAACATTGTAACAAGAGCATACACTAGTGCTTTGCTCGCTGTATTGCAAAGACAGTACAACAAGATACACTGGTAATGGACAAGTAGATAGGCAGGCATAGTTAGCAAGTGTGTTGTGTTGGTGTATGTATAATTTCACAAGATGAATGAAGATATGAATAGGTCACTATGTCAGTTCTCTGTAGGCGTGTCGAAGGGGAATGGCTAAGGACCACTCCGATGCTACACACCACCGTGGATCTTGGTCCCCCCCGCCGCAGGAGCAACAACGGTCGGTCGGCAGCCAAAGACGGGGTCGCGGCGGTAGTGGTGACCAGAGAGCGACGACCACGGCCATGAGGAGGCCAAGAGGATGGGGAACAATAGCGACAGCAAAAGGACAGAACGGTGGCGACAGTAATCGGTCGGACTCAGATGTCCAGATCAGAATAGCGACGAGTTGCGGCACCGCAAGAGGACCGCCGACCAGCCGCGGAGAAGGAGGGAGCTGGGGAGTGCTGCTGTATTAAAATAAGTTGGGCGGTGCCCCAAGCGAAGGCGGAATTGCAGCTAGTAGCAGTTTTCCCTCATTTAACGAACCGAGGTTTATTGAACCAGTAGGACTTTGAAATCAACAACGAGGTGAATGTTGAAGATCTCTGGTGCTTGACCTTCAACAGACGTGGACCTGCACACACTCAACCAAAATACTTTGCCCCCAACGGCGGAAAGGTTGTCAATCTTTCCGGTCTCGCAGAAAACAAAGCGGTTAATTGTATGATGAAATATGAAAAATGACCATAGGAGTAATGATGATTAAAAGCAAGTAAATGAGGTTGTAAACAATGTAAAAAGATGGACCGGGGTCCATGGGTTCACTAGTGGAGTCTCTCAAGTAAATAAAATATGCATGTGATGGGTGAACGAATTACAGCTAGGCAATTGACAAGATCATGACACAAACCCAATTTAGCTATGACAAAAAGGACATGATAATATTTATGTAGGCATCACGACAAGGAACAAAGACCGTTGAGTCCAACTGCGTCTTTGTCTAAAAAGTCCACTGTGGGATCGCTATCCAGCCTATCACCCAACGGTAGTAAGTTGCCAGCAACAGATAATTGCATTAAGTAAAGTGCATGAAGTAAGCAATACTAATATCAAAAGAGACATTAACACCGCTGTTTTACCCTTAGTAGCAACAGCACACCCTCGCCCTTAGACGTTTCTGTCACTCGTGCCCAGGAACAAAAGGGGGCATGAACCCACTATCTAGCATAAATACCCTCTCTTGGAGATACACACAATCACTTGGCCAAAGTAACTACGCACATCGGAGAGCATGCAAGAACATAAATTACTCATATAAGAATCATGCACAATCTGAACATAACTTCATAATCCATCGGATCCCAGCAAACACATCACATAGCATTACAATAATCGATCTTGATCATGTTAGGCAGCTCACAAGATCATAAGACATGAAGCACAAGAGAGAGAGACTACCAACTAGCTACTGCCATGGACCCGTAGTCTAAGGTGAGACTACTCACAAATCATCCCGGAGGAAGGCATGACGATGAAGAGCCCTCCGGGATCGATCTCCCCTCCGGCAGAGTGCCGGGATCAGCTTCAGATTGGACCCCGAACTAGGGTTTTCGGTGACGGCGCGTCGGTGTCGAGTTTCCGAAAAATAATGGCCGCCTCGACGTTTTTAGGGTAAAAGGAAATTTATAGGCGTTGGAGGGGGCCGAGGTGAGGTCCCACGGGCAGGGGCAGGCCCCACCCGCGGGTGACCCCCAGGCCGCTGCAGGGGGCGCCTCTGCCCTGTGGGCCTCCCCTCTGACTCTCCTTCGGACTGGTACTTCGTCGTGGCAAATAAAAATTCTCCGTAAATTTTCATCCAATTCCGAGAATATTTCCAGAAGTAAATTTCTGAAACAAAAAAGACAGCAAAAACAGGGAACTGGCACTTGGCATCTTGTCAATAGGTTAGTCCGACAAAATGCATAAAAATGATATAAATGACAGTAAAAACATGTGACAATATCACAAAACTAGCATGGATCACTCAAATTATAGATACGTTTGAGACGTATCAGCATCCCCAAGCTTAACTCCTACTCGTCCTCAAGTAGGTAAGTGATAACAAATAATTTTTGATGAGACATGCGACCAACACATTCTTGATCAAGATAGTGATGCAAATCAAAGGATGTGAATGAAGAGATACAAAACAATTGTCTATAATTGATAGCAAGGAAGCAATGAATAAACAAGTTGAATCATCCAAGCAAAACCTTTCATAAATAGTATGTCAAAGACATGAAAACAATGTGATCAACATATTTGACTAATTCACAAGGATAATAATTCCATGAAAAAAGTGTTTGAGAATCAACACAAAGGAAGATGTAAGCATTAGCAAAGAGCTTCAACTTCCAACGGCTTATCTTATAGATAAAGTCAATATAAAGATTCATGTTTAATCTTGATAATGTAATATGCTCAACGATACTGTAGCGCCCCGACCCCAGAACTATACAATGACGCTATGTGCAACCGGTCATGCTACACAATCGAAGGTTACTGGGGTTACCAATCCCAGGCCAAAACCTTTGGCAGGCGTGCTCGGAATGGATCATCGGCAACACAACACTTCGATCATGCCATAAGCTCAGACATAGCTATCATGCATAATAAAGAGATGAAGACTGCGGAACAACTGGCACATCACAGACTCTATGAAACAAAGAGATCATATGGCAACTCATATATGAGAAAGATACAAATCACACACAGGGGTCACAGACCCATCATTACATCATGCGGAAGCGAAGTAGTGTTGTCTAACAACAAGATCGAAAATATGGCCTAAGAGGCCTACAGATAAACATCCCGTGCCAGCCTGTTCCAGGACGTCCCAAGCTGCCACCTGGGAACCCCGAACTACTCGTCGATGTCCAAGAAGAAACCACCTGTCTGCTCGGTGTCGTCCTCCTCTGAAACAAATTATACAAGCAGCAAAGAGAGACTGAGTACGACGTACTCGCAAGTTTAGTAGGGCGATATAGGCCCAATGACGACGGAGGCTCTAAAGCTGTATAGTAGTTATTTTCCATAAAGCTAGTTTTCATTTAAAAAGACATGAACGACCCATGGCAGCGACTACTCAGAGTATTTTTCATAAAATGGATAAGAGAGTAAACTTTCATCTTCGGTTCTTATTGAACGAACTTGTAACCAGAACCTCTCATCTCCACCAAGGAACTCCCTCGAATCACCCTCGAGGAAATGAACCTTTTACCACATGTTGTGTTGCAACCTCTAGCTGCCAAATTAATTAATTATGTTCATGTTTTCTATGAGCTAATCCGCCTTTCCCAAGATTTGTCCATAATCGTGGACACGGCTTTTCGAAAAGATTGAACCCTGCAGGGGTGTACTAATTTACCCACCGGTACCGTCCGACCCCTTGCCTGTACAATTAGCTCTCTTCCGGGGAAAGCCGGCAGGGCGGGCGTGGTTAAACCTTTACAATGTATGAGACTATCCAAGGGTCATCGTGGCGATAGCACAAGTTTACCCAGCCTATTTCAGCCCCTGCCCCCATCGCCACATCCTAAACACCACCATCCTCATCGTTTCTTTTCCACCCACACACTCACACGCAACAGGAAATAGCAAACTAGAGGACCCTTGGATACGCCCGCACAAATTATTCGGTTAGTAAGGGGCCCATACCCCCACCGTTGGAAGCACGCTCGGTTCTTGGTTCTAGCTAAAAGCACTCTCAGCCTAGGCGACAAGAATGAGGCAAAACACCACCCCCGATGGAAACTCATCCAAGCCTTTTAGCATTTTATTATTTAACACAAGTAACCACCATGTCCGAACATTCCATCAATTTCATAATAATGGAAATAAATCACCGGACCATAAAGCATTTGACTAAGCATGGCTAAGCATAGCTAAGCATATGAACAACAATTATATCTTTGTCTCCGGCCAACACCTCAAACCTATGGTTCATAGGAGGGGAAACATGTGATGGTTTAGGGGGACAATGCATATCATAGGATACTCTATATCTTGATCAAAAGATGATATTGGAATCGCATGCAATATTATGGTGGATAAAATACTTGTATAAACAATAGGATGCTATATGCCAAGATGGTTAGGTTATCTCTTGCCTTGTTGTCGTGGCGTGTAGTACGGATCGTCGGGATAGGCGAGGAAACGCTCGACTCCGGAATCTATCGATACCCAAACAATCATAGAAGAACAAAATAAATAACACGAAGACAAGTGCAATGCACAATCATGATGGTATGTCAAATTCATTCAACGATAACATCATATAATTTAAATAACAAGATTAAAGGGAGTGCCAAATAATTAGTGCAATTATTTGGAAACAACCCCTTATTTAACTTAGGGACCACGTTGTTTATACATTTGATAAATTACTCAAAGTGGCTTTAATATGCATGAACATGACATGATTAGTTGGGTATTGTTCTTCCGATAATTTTGGTACCTCATTTGTGATTTTCCAATTATCGATGAATAATTGGCGAATTAAATAATTATTTGAATTTAATTCCTTTATCAATTTAAGAATAACATCAAAGGAAAATTTGTTGTCATGATTTGATATTAGGATGGTTTGATAGCATTTGAAGTGCTGGACACTTTGATATTTTATTCACAAGTTTTGGTTAATTATTTCTCAAGTTATGATTTTTTCCAAACTAGGTATTATTTATGCCAATTTAGGAATTCTTAAATAAATAGCAAGAATATAAATTCAAAAGACCATTACAATTATTCTAACATGTAGAGTTTGTTTTTCTGAGCAATTTGATATTTGATTTGATAAAATTGGAGCATTATTTAAATAGATATCAATTATTTTGTTTTGCTTTTATTTACAAAAAGGAAAAACAAACTGGCAGACAGGTCGGCCTTCAGCCGGCCAGGCCGGGCAGTGGCCCGAAGCGGCCAGCCTTTGGCCGGCCCAGGCTGGGCATCCAGGCCGGGCACGCTCCCGAAGCCTCTGGCCTCGTGCCGGCCCAGACCGATGCCAGGCCGGGCACCCGCCCGAGGCATCCGGCCTCAGGCCGGACAGGCCGGTGCTAGGCCGGGCGCACGGCAACGGCGGGGCGGCGATGAAGTACGGCGACCAACGGCGGTGAGAGGGAGAGGGGGAGCGGTGGAACGCGTGAGGGAAGCTAAGCTCACCCTAGGGCACGTAGGCGTGGTCGGCGCGGCGAGGGGCGGACGGCGACGACGGAAATCGACCCCGGCGAGCGGCGGCCGCGGTAGAAGAAGTCGAGGATGAACGCGTCGGCTCCGGGCCTTCCGGACCGATTCCTGGGGCGTGGAGGGAGAGAAGGTCACGGCGGAGCTCCCTGTGGTCGTCGATTTGCTCGGGAAGGACTTGGACGATGGCGATACGACGGCAAGCGGCAGCGGGGCGGCGTCGGTCGGGGAAAGCTAGGGTTAGGGTTTGAGAGGGAAAAAATGGGTGGAATGGGACGCGGGGGAGCAGGTGAACTCGTCGCGAGCATCTTGGCCACGGGGGCACGGCGACCGCGAGTGGGTGCGTCGGCATGGGCGCTTCGGCATGGCGCCAGTGCCGCTCGGCACTGTGGCGACAGGAAGGGGATGAGCTTTTAGTGAAAACCCCCTGGCTCCAATTTCTTTAATTGCAAACAGGTCCAGCAGTAAATTTAGCGATTTAAATAAGGCATTAACCCCTTTTTATAAAATCTGCAAAAATTCATGTGGCCTCCCCTTGACCTTTAAAGGCTCCACAAAATTTGATGTGGCAAAATAAAAAGTTTTACACAACATTTGTTCATAGGGTTTGAATAAGGTCATTTTAGATAATTTCCAAATTGTATTTATTTGGAGCACTTAAGCATTTCCAAAAATAATGAATTTAATCATGGAGGCTCCCAACATATAAATGAAGCTCCCCATAATTTTAGTTTGAATTTTTGAAAGGTTTAGCTTGGTTTCAAAAATAGAGTTTGTATTGAACCAATTTGAATTCTCCATTTTTGTTCTTTGCTTGGCAAGAATTGAATTTTGACAATTAGTTATAAAAAGTAAAATTGGAACTTCCTGAACAATTTGGAGGTTCTTTTAGTTTGCTGCCAAGTTGAGCATTGCATTTGGGTTGGAGGTTTTGGGAAGGTTTAGCTTCCCCACTTTAAATGTGTTTCCAAGTGTTGATTGTTAGGAGAAGCAAATTTCAAATGCATGCCATGATGCAAACAAGAATGCAAAAAGTGGAAAAATTCTTCGTATTTTCCAGTATCAAACTAGGGCTGTTACAGATACCCAGGGTCAATGCTAGATGTTTGATTTTGTGGAGATAGAAGGAAAAAGGGAAAACTGACTCAACATTAAAAGTAAAAGAAAGGCCCTTCGCAGAGGGAAGCAGGGATTAGTCATGTGCGCTTTTTGGTTTTTAAAACAGAAGTAAAATGATTTTTGAGGTATGCATGCTTTCGTCAACGACTTCACAACAGAGAAACTATCTAGTCCCTCATGACAAGCAAGGTTTTTAGACTTGTGAGAGCAGCTGGTTCTTAGAAGAGCGAGTACGCTCTTCTTTCTCCTTGGTTTCACCACTGTCCAATGTTTGGGCTGATTTCTCAGATTTGCATTGCGCGGAGGAGAATTGTGAGTTATATTTATATTTTTGCTTAAGCTGCTCTCAGGATGATTCAAGTGAAGACGTAATCCATCAACACCGGGTGAAAGGGGGGAAATGACCTCGCTCGTCACAAGTTATATCTAGCTCTCTACTGCTCCCTCATGAGCTTAAAAACAGAGGCACAAAGCAGAAGTATTTTGAAATTTTAAAGGTAGCACATGAGAAATTTACTTGCAATGGTAGGAAATACCATGCATAGGTAGATATGGTGGACTCAGCTGGCAAGAAAGTTTGGCTTTGGGGATTGGATGCAGGAGTGAACCATACACTCAGTACGAATTTTTAGGCTTAGCAAAAAAAAAAGGTGTTTGAAACAAACATCTAACAATAACCGGTAACAGAACAATCATAAGACATTTACCGGTCATAAGCATAAAAACTCTACACCGTCTCCCTTGTTGATCAAACAATTCTTTTGATGGAAAGATTAGCACTATGAATTAACAACTGTGAAAAACCACACAATTTCAAGCTTTCAACCATATTTCTTTACTAATCAATTCCACTCAAATAACCAGCAAGTTTAAGCATTCAACTTAACATCTCAAAACAATTGAGAAGCATCAAGTATCCACACCATGATCTACAAAACTATGCTTGCTTTTCATTTTATTCTATCATCACACAAACAACATTTTGTCGCATTGACAATTCAGCAATTTTTCAACAACAACTCTCCAACAAGTATAAGTGAAGAACAAGAGAGTTTAACTTAACAACTAGCAGCTCTAAACAAGATAAAAGGTAAAAGCGAGAGCTTACTAGAAAACAGACAGTAGCTAAGAATACTCAAAGAGATATAAGCGAAGCAAAGGAGTATTCAAACGAAAAAGCGGAGCGTGTCTCTCTCCCACACAAATAAAGCTAGGATACAACAAAGATATGACTAGCAAACAAACAAACAAAACTGAAAGTAAAAAGACGCTCCAAGCATAGCACATAATATGTAAAGTGATAAAAATGAAGTTCAATGAAGACGACCTTATGATAGTCGATGAAGATTAGGGGATGCCTTGGGCATCCCCAAGCTTTGACTCTTGATAGTTCTTGATATTCAGAGGGGGTGCCATGGGGGCATCCCCAAGCTTGAGCTCTGATCCATCCTTGATTTCTTCATATTCCTCTCCTTTGGAACTTAAAAACTCCCTTCACACAAAACTTCTCATAATTTGATTAGAGGGTTAGTGCTCATAAATTAAAATGCACATGTGTTCAACTCATGACAAATTGCAAACCAACTTCAATTAACATTAGCTACTGTTTAATAAGCCTCAATGTGGCACTCTACCCCTAGAGTATCACATATGACGATGGTAAAGAGACAAATACAAAATAAAAGCAGAATCTGTCAAAATCTGAATAGTCTGTAAAGATCGAATTTTTCGAGGCACTTCTGCAGCTCAAATACAAAAACTTAAAACTAATGAAAGATAGATAAAAGCATCAGGCTTGCTTTCAAAAATTATCAGAAAAATATAAAATTCTGGAGATTTTAGGATTTGCATGCAACAAGCGCACAGAATCTGTTTTTGGACAGCAACACAATACCTCGCACTTTCAATGCATTAGAGGCCAAACTTGGCACAAAAAACCAAAAGAAAAAGATACAATGAAGTTGCTACAGAGGTAATAACTTCATGACTCAAGAAAATCAAAAAGCAAACTGAAAATAAAAGATGGGTTGCCTCCCAACAAGCGCTTTTCTTTAACGCCTTTTAGCTAGGCGCAATGCCAAATATCAAGTTTTTTCAGAGGCCTTTGCAACATCAAGAGCATAGCTTGACCTTATGATTGATTCAAAAGGAAACTTCTTTCTCTTTCTAGGGAAGTTTTCCATCCCTTTTTTAAGGGGGAACTGAAACCTTATATTTCCCTCTTTCATATCAATAATAGCACCAACAGTTCTCAAAAACGGTCTTCCCAAAATAATAGGACAAGAAGCATTGCACTCAACATCCATAACAATAAAATCAACGGGAACATAATTATCATTAACATCAATAAGGACGTCATCAACTCTACCCAAAGGTTTCTTTTTAGAACAATCAGCAAGATGAACATTTAAATAGCACTCTTCCAAAGGATTTAAATCAAGCATATTATAGAAACTTTTAGGCATAACAGAAACACTTGCACCAAGATCGCATAAAGCATTGCAATCAAAGTCATTTATTTTCATCTTAATAGTGGGTTCCCAACCATCTTCTAACTTCCTAGGGATAGAGGTTTCAAGCTTTAGTTTTTCTTCCCTAGCCTTGATAAGAGCATCGGTAATGTGTTTGGTAAAGGCAAGATTTATTTTACTAGCATCCGGTGTCTTAGCAAGTTTTTGTAGGAGGATCCTCTTTAGTGGTTTGGATAGTATAAACTTTAACAGTTTTCATATTCATTTCAGCAATTCTAGCTTCTTCAGCCTCTCTAGCCCACCTAGCTTTCAAGAGAGCCATCATCCTTTCATTTTCATTAATTTGAAGAGAGATAGCATTTAAAGATTCATTATGTTTGTCTTGATTTGGAGTGGTTCTAATTTTCAAAATTTCAACATCATGAGCAAGAACATCTACTTTAGAGACTAGACTATCCAGTTTTTCCAACTTCTTTGCAACAGTTTTGTTAAAAGCTTTTTGCGAAGTGATAAATTCCTTTAAAACATTTTCAAGATCAGAGGACACATTCTTATTAGGATTATAAGAATTACCATAGGAATTACCATAAAAGTTGCCATTATTGGGAGGATAAGGCTTATAGTTGTTACTACCAAAATTATTTCGATAAGCATTATTGTTGAAGTTGTTTCTATTATGAAAATTAACATCAACTTGATCCTTTTCTTGGGCAATTAATGAAGCAAGTGGAACATTATTAGGATCAATATTGGACTGATTGGTAGCAAGCATAGACATAATCATATCAACCTTATCACTCAAAGAGGAGATTTCCTCGACAGAATTTACCTTCTTACCACTTGGAGCTCGTTCGGTGTGGCATTGTGAATAATTTGTCATTATCTCATCCAAGAGTTTAGTTGCTGCACCTAATGTTGTGGACATGAAGGTGCCTCCCGCGGCCGAGTCCAAAAGGTTCCTTGAAGAAAAATTCAAACCTGCATAAAAAGTTTGGATAACCATCCACATAGTTAATCCATGCGTGGGACAATTCTTAACCATAGATTTCATTCTCTTCCAAGCTTGAGCAACATGTTCATTATCAAATTGTCTAAAGTTCATAATGTTACTCCTTAGTTGTATGATTTTAGCAGGTGGATAATATTTTCCAATAAAAGCATCTTTGCATTTAATCCAAGAATCAATGCTATTTTTAGGCAAAGACAATAACCATTCTTTTGCTCTCCCGCTCAAAGAGAAAGGGAAAAGTTTCAGTTTTATGATGTCACTTTCTACCTCTTTATACTTTGCATATCACATAACTCAACAAAGTTATTTAAATGGGAGGCGGCATCATCAGTACTAGCACCAGAAAATTGCTCTTTCATAACAAGATTTAGCAACGCAGGTTTAATTTCATAAGATTCCGCTTTAGTAGCGGGTGGAGCAATTGGAGAGCATATGAAATCATTGTTATTAGTGATAGTAAAGTCACACAACTTGGTGTTTTCAGTAGAAGACATAACGATAAGATAAAATAACAAGACAGGAATAAAGACTACACTAATTTTTTGGGGGGTTTTAAATTTTTGAAACAGGAAAATAAACTAAACTAGATATGAAGCAAGCAAGACAAAAACAAAGTAAAGAGATTGAGAGTATGAGACTCCCCTTGCTGTAGCTCCAAAGTCCCCGGCAACGACGCCAGAAAAGAGCTTGCTGTTGTATTAAAATAAGTTGGGTGGTGCCCCAAGCGAAGGCGGAATTGCAGCTAGTAGCAGTTTACCTCGTTTAACGAACCGAGGTTTATCGAACCAGTAGGGCTTTGAAATCAACAACGAGGTGAATATTGAAGATCTCTGGCTCTTGACCTTCAACAGACATGGAGATGCACACACTCAACCAAAATACTTTGCCCCCAACGGTGGAAAGGTTGTCAATCTTTCCGGTCTCACAGAAAACAAAGCGGTTAATTGTATGATGAAATAGATGAAATATGAAAAGTGACCAAAGGAGTAATGATGATTAAAAGCAAGTAAATGAGGTTTGTCGCAATAGTGGAACATGGGGTTCCCCTGATGCGGTCAAAGTGGGTCCATCTGATAAGGGGTTGCCCGATCTTCTCAGTGAGCCGATGGTGGTTTGGATGGTTGATGAACATAACTTGCGAGATGCTCTCGAACTCTCTAGCTGTTCCCCCGTTTTGAATGCAACAGCTCTTCAACCCAATGGATATTCGCAACACCACACACTCGCGCAACGTAGCCTCTGACCACGAGCGGTTTGCAATCTACTAATTCCCAATGGAACAACAGATCACACTCAAACTTTGGTAGCAATAATCTCCAGATCAAAACAAAGTGGAGAGGTTGTATTCCTGATCGCAACAAAGAGGAACACGAAAATAGATGAATGCTTGTAGCAATCCGATCTAGGGTTTAAGCAAAACGTGGTCTAACCCCTCTACAGCAGCCGCCCCTATCCTTATATAGGAGGCCAAACCGACCGTACACGGAAAACCTAACTTGGTTCTGACTCGAACGGGTACAAACCGGCCCAAAAGTGGGTTCGGCCGAAATCTGGCGCGCAGGCCAGGTCCAGGCCGGCCTTAGGCCGGGGCAAGGCCGGGCCAGGATTTGCATGGCATGCCTAGCCGGCCTGGCCGGGCTGAGGCCGGGCTGAGCTCAAGTACATGCCCGGCCTAAACCTGTCTGAGGCCGGGCTGAGGCCGGGCGGAGGCCGGATGCTTCGGGCACTCGGCCGGCCTAGGCCGGGCTTGGGCCGGTCTTCCTGCGTCTCGGAGGCCGGGAGCTTCGGGTGCCTGGCCGGCCTGGCCGGGCTGAGGCCGGCCTCAGGCCGGGCTGCCTATGCTTCTTCTTCTTCCTTCTTTGCGCATTCCTCCCGCTCCTCCCTCGCGCCATAGGTGTCGTTGTGCTCCGATTCTTGCTGCTCCTCTGGTCCTCCTCCAATGCTTGTGTTATCAACAACCATAATCATACACAAATGCATAGACTTAGGCAGTATAAAGTTCTCATTATCACAAACATCATATTCAATTAAGAGTGAGTTCACCTATTGTCCAAGTAGCTTGGCACGAGCTCTTCTCATCGGGCCAATCCTCACTTCATTGGGCTTGTCTTGAGCAGCAACCTCATCAATAGAAGAAAATGGTAAAGGACTAGGGATGTCCTCATCATCCTCCCCCCTCCCTTGAAAAGGCGTCGACCTCGACGCGTCAAGGTCGTCTCCAGCATATGGCGTCAAATCAGCAACATTGAAAGTATTACTGACACCAAACTCAGATGTAGGAAGATCTATCTTGTATGCATTATCATTTATCTTGGCAAGAACCTTGAATGGACCATCACCCCGCGGCATCAACTTGGACTTGCGCTGAACAGGAAATCTGTCTTTACGAAAGTGCACCCAAACCATGTCGCCGGGCTGAAAGATCACCTCCTTTCTCTTCTTGTTGACACGAGCTGCATTGTACTTGCCTTTCTTCTCAATTGCCTCTTTAGTCTTCTCATATATCTTCCTCACAAAATCTGCACGCTTCGATGCCTCCATGTTGACTCTCTCATGTAATGGAAGCGGCAGCAAGTCAAGTGGAGTAATGGGTTTGAAACCATACACCACCTCAAACGGACATAGTTGTGTGGTAGAATGTACCGCCCTGTTATATGCAAACTCCACATGCGGCAAACAGTCTTCCCACTCACGCAAGTTCTTCTTGATCATGGCTCGCAGCAACGTTGATAGTGTGCGATTTACCACCTCCGTTTGGCCATCAGTTTGGGGATGACAAGTGGTACTGAAGAGCAGCTTCGTTCCCAGCTTGCCCCAAAGTGTCTTCCAAAAATAACTCATGAACTTGACGTCTCGATCAGAAACAATCGTCTTGGGTACTCCATGTAAGCGCACGATATCCCTGAAAAACAGATTAGCAATATGCGACGCATCGTCGCTTTTGTGGCAGGCAATAAAGTGTGACATCTTAGAAAAACTATCCACTACCACAAAAATAGAATCATGTCCTCTCCTGGTTCTAGGCAATCCTAACACAAAATCCGTGCTTATGTCCTCCCATGGAGTTGTAGGTGCAGGAAGAGGAGTATACAAATCATGAGGCTTCAGCTTGGACTTTGCCTTGTTGCAAGTGATGCAACGCTTAACAAACCTGTCCACATTAGGGGTGTAAACGGATAGGATAATTTCCGCACCGAATCCTGTTCCGAAACCGTTTTAAGCAATCCATATCCGATTTGAATAAATCCGACGGATAAGGATATCCGATTCCGAATTTGACACCGGATACGGTATAGGATATGGTATGAAAAATAGCCCCCGAATATGGATTATCCGAAAATTAAATAGGATTATCCAATAATTTTAATCCGAATAATCCGATTTTCTACCGAAACATCTAACCTAATAGAACATAATTAGTGGTTAGTGAATTGTAAATTTCGTCCATTAAATAAAAACTCACTTAAATAGTGATTATTATGACTATGTAGTACAACTTTGTTAGGTTATTAGCATATTGAACTATTATTTTTGGTTGTATGGTTTACCGATATACTTATACGCGTACATATCCGATTAAATTTTTTTCTTACCGAATCCGCTCCATTTCCGCCCCCGAATCCGTGATATGATATATCCGACCCCGAATCCGCAACCGGTCATTATCCGCTCCGGTCCGAATCCGATGAAAAAAGATGGTATAGGATATGGTAACGACAAAATCCGATCCGATCCGATCCGTTTACATCCCTAGTCCACATCCCGCCTCATCCTTGGCCAATAAAAATGATCAGCCAACATCAGTAACGTCTTCTCACGTCCAAAGTGTCCCATCAAACCGCCACCATGAGATTCCTGCAACAATAGCAAACGCACGGACGATTCTGGCACACATAATTTGTTAGCTCTAAACAAGTATCCATCATGCATATGGTATTTTTCCCAAGCTTTCACAGCAGAACACTTAGCAAAAGGCATGGAAAAATCAGTATCATTAGCATATAAATCACGCAAACTCTCTAAACCAGGAAATTTAACATCTAAATGTGTCAAAAGCATGCTTTTCCTAGAGAGTGCATCAGCAACCACGTTATCTTTGCCTTTCTTATACTTAATAATGTATGGGAAGGATTCAATGAACTCAACCCATTTAGCATGACGTTTATTCAAGTTAGATTGGCACTTCAAATATTTCAAAGCTTCATGATCAGAATGTATGATAAATTCTTTTGGCCATAAATAATGTTGCCAAACCTCAAGAACATGAACAAGTGCATACAATTCTTTATCATAAACAGGATAGGTCAATTGGGCACCATTTAATTTCTCCGAAAAATATGCAATTGGTTTACCCTCTTGCATCAACACACCTCCTATTCCAATGCCACTAGCATCACATTCAATATCAAATTGCTTATTGAAATTAGGAAGCATAAGCAAAGGTGCAGAAATTAAACGACGTTTCAGCTCATCAAAAGCGGCATCTTGGGCTGCGCCCCACACAAACTCAACACCTTTTTTTGTTAAATCATTCAAAGGTGCAGCAATAGAACTGAAGTCTTTCACAAAATGTCTATAAAAAACAGCAAGACCAAGAAAGCTTCTTATTTGACTAATATTCATGGGAATAGGCCAATTTTTAATTGCTTCAATTTTAGATTCATCAACCTCTACGCCATGCTTAGAAACAACAAAACCCAGAAAATATGACCTTATCTTTGCAAAAAGTGCATTTAGCAAGATTACCATATAGCTTATTATCACGCAACACTTGCAAAACTTGTCTAATATGATCAGTATGTTCAAATTCATTGCAGCTATAAATCAATATATCATCAAAATAGACTACTACAAATTTACCAATGAAATGCCTCAAAACATGATTCATCAATCTCATGAAAGTACTAGGTGCATTAGTTAAACCAAAAGGCATCACTAACCACTCATATAAACCGAATTTTGTTTTAAAGGCAGTTTTCCATTCATCTCCTTCTTTCATCCTAATTTGATGATAACCACTACGCAAATCAATTTTAGAGAAAATAACAGCACCACTTAATTCGTCTAACATGTCATCCAAACGAGGAATAGGGTGTCTATAACGAATAGTGATGTTATTTATCGCTCTACAATCTACGGACATGCGCCAAGTACCATCTTTCTTAGGAACCAAAATGACAGGAACAGCACAAGGACTTAAGCTCACACGAATATACCCTTTGTCAAGAAGCTCTTGAACTTGTCGCTATATCTCCTTTTTCTCCTCCGGGTTGGTCCTATAGGGAGCTCGGTTTGGAAGTGTTGTTCCTGGAATCAAATCAATTTGATGCTCAATACCCCGCAATGGAGGAAAACCAGCGGGCACTTCCTCCGGAAAAACATCACCAAAATCCTGCAACACATTAGAAACACCAATAGAGAGGGGTCATGTCGTTAGAAACAAGAATTTCCCCCTTGCACACAAGTACAAGAGGTACTAGAGTGGGATCCTCATGAAACTCTCTCAAATCAGATTTGGTGGCTAACATAACTATTTTGTTCTCTCCCTCACTTTTCTTTTTACCACTCAAATTTGGCTTGTGGCTCTCGCTCACCGAAGGTGGAGTCTCTCGCCTAGCTAATCTCTCACGCTCAGCCTCACGGTTAACTTCAACTTTTTGGCGAGACTCATTTACTATTTCTTGAGGTGTCATAGGCCGCAACATCACCTCCTTGCCATGCCAATTGAGCTGATAGGTATTTGATCTCCCATTGTGCCGCACATCTCTATCAAACTGCCAAGGACGTCCCAACAACAAGTGACAAACAATCATTGGAACCACATCAAACTCCACGGTGTCCTTGTAAGGTCCAATCTGAAATTCAACTTGCACCATGTGATTAACCTTCATCTCCCCACTTTCACTCAGCCACTGAATAAAATATGGATGGGGATGTGGCAAGTATTTCAGATTCAGCTTTTGACAGAGCTCTTTGCTAGCTAAATTGCGGCAGCTGCCACCATCAATGATTACTTTGCAAGAACGTCCATTGCCAATTGCAGCCCTTGTTTGAAACAAATTGCATCGCTGCTCCGAAGAACTCGGCGCCACACTTAGCACCTTAGGCGTGCACACAATAGATGGTAACTGCTCGACATCCGCATAATACAACTCATCATCATGTTCCTCCTCAAACTCAGCATTAGGATCCACCTCATCACCACTCTCATACTCACCGGTCTCCTTATTAATCAACATGACCTTCTTGTTTGGACACTCATTCTTGAAGTGACCCTTGCCTCCACACGTATGACAATTCATATCACGTGTACGAGCTGTGGAATTGGAAGAGCCAGTAGCACTTGTAGCAGGTTGTGGTGATTGCTTGGCATTAGGAGCAACCGAAACTGATTTGGAAAGAGCAGCACCACGGAAACTAGGAACAGGACTAGGCGGCACCACACTAGGTGTCGCTCGTGACGAAACACTACCTCATGCATAGGACGAACGAGGCACATATTTGGCATCTTCGGCCAACTGTAACTCAGCTTCACGTGCTTGATGCAACAAATCTTGTACATCGCCATATTGATGATGACGCACAATTCTCTTGATGTTAAAGCTCAAACCTGAAAGGAAACGCTGCATAGTTTGTTCAGGTTCTTCTCGCACCTTAGCATGCTGCATGATCAAATCCATCTCCTTATAGTACTCATCAACGGACTTGGTACCTTGCTTCAAATTCTGCAACTTATCATACAAAGAACGGATGTAATTGCGAGGAACAAAACGATGACGCATCTCCGCCTTCATCTCTCGCCAAGACAAAATAGGTACATCATTTGCTTCACGCGCACTCACAAGACCGTCCCACCATAGCAAGGCATAACCATCGAACTCAGAAGATGCAAGCTTAATCTTTCTATCTTCAGTGTAGTCATGCAAACGCCAAAGTTGCTCCATCTTCAACTCCCAGTTAATATATTCTTCCACATCAACGGAACCTTCAAACTTGGGAATACTGAATTTGGGCTTACCAATGCTATCATCATCACGGTTAGCTGCATGACCAAAATTGTCGCCAAGCATACGATGCGCACCAAGAGGCGCAAATCCACGACCAGGAGGTATAGCACCACCTCGGCCACCTCCACGTCCACCATTAGCATGTGGTTGTGGTTGTTGTTGCCATTGCACCCTCTCACGACGAGCAGCAGCTTGCTCATCATCCTCCTCTCCATCAAAATCAACACCGTGATCACCATGAACACTTGCATCATCAACAGGTTGCTCATTGCGCTGCGTCAACACTCGCACGGCACGGTTCAATGCACCAATAGAATTCTGAATCACTGTCAAGGCAGCTGCAGACTCAGTTGTCGTTTGTAGCACATTGTCAACCTTAATATCCGTAGCAGTCAAATCATCTTGTAACCTGTCACATTGAGTGTTGAACTGACGTGTCAGGTGATCTCAAAGAGCTTCATATTCAGCCCAACAAACAGGAGTGTTGCCGTCCTTCTTTTGCCTCACAACACCATCATCCTCATCTCCTTAAGACATGATTAGTGCACACAAGGGTATATAGAAATATGTATGTGGAAAACTCTCAACTCACTCAAACCAAAAGAAATTGTGTATCTTACCGTTCCAAAGTGAATAGTATAGCTTACCACTTGTATGGACAGAACGTGCACGGATGGGGTGAAGCGAATATTATGGGTCTCAAAGTGTTACACAACAAAACCAGGGTATTTTTGTGGAGCTTGGTAGGGGTACCTAACTACACCAAAAGGAAAACCCTAGTGCTGATCGTATAACACAAAGGAAACTCACACGGTGGAGATAAACTGGGCAATGCAACTATGAACAAAGATGTCACAAAGCACTAGAAAGACACTAGCAAGTAGCTCAGATTAACAGGCACACGATTGCTCAAGGACTAGTAGTGTCACTAAAATATACAGCACTTGCACTTTTATCTCTCTCTTTTTTTCTTATACTATCTCCTTTTTTTACTATTTATGACCAACAACTTGAAAAGCAACAAGACACACGTCCAAGAGCAGTCTGTGAGCACAAAACGTAGCTAGTCTTATATGGGTAAGCTCCTATCACATGCTGTAGAAAGGCTGTGTCTATGTTTTTCACAAAAAGTTCGGTTTTTGCCGAAACTGAAACTTTGAAAGGCCAAAAACTCAATGTTCCCGGACGAATTTGGGAATTACGAGACCGCCTAAAAGGTGTAAACAGGCGGCGCAATATTGTTTGGATAGAACTTTTCGATACGAGCGATTTGAGTGGCCGCACGTCGAAAACGGAGTTCGTATGCAAATGTTATGGCTGTTTTACTAAAACTGTGAAAATCGGTGTCGCGGCAGAGAAAAACGACCGAAACCGTGCCGCGGCAGGATGCACGGCAGGATTCCGATTGCAATTCGACTCGGCAACGAAACAAGATACGCAAAAGGAAAATGACCAGCAACTAGAACTTGACCTAATGATGTAATCTAAGGCTATGGCGAAAACTAACCCTAATATTTTTGGCTTTTTCTGGATAGGATGAAAAACAGTAAATCTACGGGGATTTGTGGATGCTCACTGAGTAAACTCTGGAAATCTGATACCAAGATGATAAGGGGTTGCCCGATCTTCTCAGTGAGCCGATGGTGGTTTGGATGGTTGATGAAGATAACTTGCGAGATGCTCTCGAACTCTCCGGCTGTTCCCCCGTTGCCAATGCAACAGCTCTTCAACCCAATGGATATTCGCAACACCACACACTCGCGCAACGTAGCCGCCGACGACGAGCGGTTTGCAATCTACTAATTCCCAATGGAACAACAGATCACACTCAAACTTTGGTAGCAATAATCTCCAGATCGAAACAAAGTGGAGAGGTTGTATTCCTGATCGCAACAAAGAGGAACACGAAAATAGATGAATGCTTGTAGCAATCCGATCTAGGGTTTAAGCAAAACGGGGTCTAAACCCTCTACAGCAGCCGCCCCTATCCTTATATAGGAGGCCAAACCGACCGTACACAGAAAACCTAACTTGGTTCTGACTCGAACGGGTACAAACCGACCCAAAAGTGGGTTCGGCCGAAATCTGGCGCGCAGGGCGGGTCCAGGCCGGGCTTTGGCCGGGGCAAGGCCGGGCCAGCATTTGCATGGCATGCCTAGCTGGCCTGGCCGGGCTGAGACCGGGCTGAGCTCGGGTACAGGCCCGGCCTAAACCTGTCTGAGGCCGGGCTGAGGCCGGGCGGAGGCCGGATGCTTCGGGCACTCGGCCGACCTAGGATGCCTGTGCTTCTTCTTCTTCCTTCCTTCTTTGCGCATTCCTCCCGCTCCTCCCTCGGGCCATAGGTGTCGTTGTGCTCCGATTCTTGCTGTTCCTCTGGTCCTCCTCCAATGCTAGTGTTATCAACAACCCTAATCATACACAAATGCATAAACTTAGGCAGTATAAAGTTCTTGTTATCACAAACATCATATTCAATTAAGAGTGAGTTCACCTGTTGTCCAAGTAGCTTGGCACGAGCTCTTGTCATCGGTCCAATCCTCACTTCATTGGGCTTGTCTTGAGCAGCAACCTCATCAATAGAAGAAAATGGTAAAGCACTAGGGATGTCCTCATCACCATCGCACATGGGCCCACCAAGGAGGCACTCAAGGCCAAGGCACAAGACTGGCCCCCCATCTGCCCCATGGCGTCCCGACGCGCGCGACATCGACAACCAAGGCAAATGACCCGGGGACCCTCTGGGGCCCCCTCAACCCGGAAGCAGGCATGGAGGTCCCGAGACCCCGACGCCCGGCAGGAGGCCAGGCTCACCCCCGGGAACCAACCTCCAGTGCGCAAAGAGGATAAGCTTGCCAGCCCTGGCTGGAGGCTCCTAGAAGACTTGGGTGCCAAGAAGATGGAGGCGCCAAAGGGAGGCAGAGGCGGAAAAGCTGTCAGCCTCTGTCCGCCCTCCCTGGAAAAGGTGGGCGACCTCACCTACCCCCTCTGAGAAGAATACTTGGACGAGAGGAGGCCATGTCGCCTCCTAAGGAGAACCCGGAGGGGTTTTCCCGCCAAAACCCCTTCGGCCCCCAAGGGTGCACCTGTGGTATCCCCTTAGCGTATAAAAGGAGGACCGAGGCACCCAAGGAAAGGGAAAGGAGGGAAGAGAGAAACAAGATCACAAGATCGGAAGAGGACAAGACGGAACACCGTCGAGTTGGAGGCTAGGCTAGGTAGTGCACAAGTCTGAGATTAGCTTAGGCGAGAGGTGATCTCCTCCGGGCCAGGATCTGCTCGTCTTCAACCTCTAGCCAACACCTCCCGGGTTCTCACCCGCGACCACCATTGTAAAGCTACACCATGATATACCTCTCAATCCAGACATGCAGGAGTAGGGATGTTAGCCTCCGGGCGGCCCGAACCTGGGTAAACTCGTTGTGTCTCTGTGATGCTTGCTAGTACGTAGATCTCGAGCATAGACGAAGCCCCCGGGCGGAAGACGTTCCTCAGCCTCGTTCGCGCCCCATACCGAACCTAAAAAGGGGGTATCCTTTACTCCCGGTGTCCGTGATCCAAGACACGACATCTGGCGCGCCAGGTAGGGGGTGCAAGTGCTGATTTCTTCTTCATCGGCTTTGTGTTCTTCGTCGAGATCTTCCTCAAGTTCTTCATCGGCTTCGAGATCTTCGAGGAGATCTGCGTCAAGTTCTTCGTCGACCATGGCGCCAAAGAAGAGGCCCGACGCCCAGACGTCGAAGGCGGCCTCCCCTGCGCGCTCTCAGGCTACTGGCGAGCGTCGCGCTGCTGCGGCAAACCGGGCTTCTCCTCCTCCATCCCCGGAGAAGGACGCTCTGGGCGGGGCAGGCGGCCCAACCCAGAGCGGCGAAGATGGTGGCGCGGAGAAGAGCATGGGCGGCAACACCGACAAGGACCTCTCTGTTGATGAAAAGAGCGAGGGTGCCCGCACTCGCAAGGGTCAGCAGGGCACCAAGAGCAAGTCATGCACTCTCCTCTCGGACGACGCGCAGGCCCGCCACGACGCCCTCATCACCGCCAAGGCTCTGATCCAGTTTCCACCCAGCACCGACAACCCCAAGGTCTACCAGGAGTGGCGGACCCATGTGGAGGAACTCCTCCACTTCGCCGACGGCGGTCCCAGGTGTGAGCCCGTTCACGCCCCCACCGTCGACAGCCCCGAAGCCAAGGGAGCAGAGGCGTGAGAACCCCGGGACCCTCCCCGGGGAAATCGCCCAGGTGAAGCTGTGCCTCCTCAAGCAAACCCTCCCGCGGCGGATCGGGCGAACCGCAACGGCGGCCCGGCCATCTCCGTTGGTTCATCCTCCACGCGCAACCTGAATCTGCGCAACGACCTCAACAATTGTCTCCACGAGGATGCACGCACCCGCATCGAACATCGTCGAGAGAGCCATCGACGGGAAGATCGGGACGACGACATCGCCGAGAGCTACCTCGCCTCGCCACCCATCCTCGTGGCCCGAATGGAGAAGGAGCCCCTACTGCTGTACATCGCGGCCACTAACCAAGTGATCAGCGCCGTGCTGGTGGCCAAGCGCGACGCATCTCCAAAGAAGCCAAGCAAGGGCAAGCGACCTGGGGACCCGTTCCCGGGGCAGCCAAGAAAGAAGGGGAGGCCAGGTGTTCAGGGGATCGAAGATCCCAGCACCCCGCCCCCTCCCGTCATCGTCGAGCCACACGTTGAGGACGAAGGAATACACTCCAAGGCGACGCAGCCGGGGGCTACTCCGACAACACCCCGGAGCGCCAAGGACGTGGAGAATGTCGAACCCGCCAAAGGATCGGCGACCCGCAAGGTGCAGCACCCGGTCTACTTCGTCAGCTCAGTGTTGCGCGACGCCCGAGAGCGGTATCCCATGATGCAGAAGCTGCTGCTAGCGATCCTTATCGCCTCCCGCAAGATGAGGCCATACTTCGAGGGGCACCCAATCACGGTGGTGTCCAAGTACAACCTAAGGAGTCCTCTGGAGAACCCGCTGGCCACCGGACGCATCTCGGCGTGGGCCATGGAACTCCAGGGCTTCGGGCTCAAGTTCGAGCACACGGACAACATCAAGAGCCAAGCACTGGCTGACTTCACAGCCGAGTGGACCGAGACGGCGATCGACAACCCGGAGGAGGAGACGAGCCTTCCCGGGAAGGAGGATCCCGACACCTGGACCATGCACTTCGACGGCTCCTACACCAAGGGGCAAGGAGGTGCCGGGGTCGTCCTCACTTCACCAACCGATGAGCGCTTGAAGTACGTCGTCCAAATGCACTAGCAAGGAAATATCTCCAAAAACACGACGGAGTATGTCGTGGGGTTGTCACGGCAAGTTCTTCCTCAGGGAAGATGAGTTCTGGGGCCATTGGTGATTGAAGTACGTAGGAACGGTTAATCTCGCCAAGGAACAAGGATTTACCCAGGTTCGGCCCCTCTGATTAGAGGTAAAGACCTACTTCCTGCTTCTATGTTATTGCTCTTGATTATATCTCGATTACAAGGGCCCGGCTCCCACAACTCAGGAGCCGGTGACTTCTCTCTGGTGGCTAGGGTTTCTCTCTACTGGTTGAAGCTCATCGATCTAAGGTCCAGGACCCTGCTTATAAAGGCTGCCGGGTCCCTGGACTTACAGGCTATACCGAGTCACACTAGAACACGGAGTCCTACTCTACGTCTTGGTCTTCCAAGTTAGACTCCGGGTTGTACTTGGACTCCTTCTTTGGACGAGCCTCTTTCTCCACACGGGCCTTGGTCGGCTTGTCTCCAGCCCAGCCCATGTGACTTGTCTCGTGACTCGGCGTTGGCCTTCTTGGTCTTGGTGGGTCTATTTTCCGGGTCCATAGGCCTACCTATAAAGTATCCCCCCATCAGTAGCCCCCGAATTTATCTTGGGCGCAGCTTGGCGGCTTCCTCTGACTTGTTGGTTCGACTCCCTGGGTCGACTCCTTCCACTTGAGCCACAGGCTCCAAAGTTGCTTGCTGCTAGCTCCAAGATGAATTCCTGCATAAAAATATAAGACATAAAAAAGGTGAGTCTATCCTCATTCCTTGTTCAAGTCATCACCCTTGCCCCTGCACTCGCCGGCCGGGTTTGTTGTGACTCTCGCGAACAAGGACTAGATAACTTGACTTTCACTGCCACAGGACTCGCCACTCTGGGACAAGCCGGCTTTTTCCACTTTTGTGACTTTAACCTTTAACTGTTGACTCGTTACCCACGATTTTACCGCGGGCCACCACTGTAATCCTCTAGGGTTTTTACCCTCTTATAAATGTCAAAGGGTAAGAACAAAAGCCTCAACTGTCCCTTCATTCCCCAATCTTTCTGTCGTTCCCGCGCTCATCTCCTTCCCGCGCAGCGCTCCCCTCTTGCACCGCACGTACGCCATGGCCCCCAAGCGCGCCACCAAGGGCACCTCTAAGGCCAAGGCCCCTTCTGCAAGCAGGATCATCGACATTGCTACCGAGGCCGCCGCCGCCGCCGCACCTACCTCGAAGAGATCTATCTCCGCCGATTGGGGCGGTTCAACCATCACGACGGAGCAACTGAAATCACACCGCCTAGCTGGCCTCCTTCCTTCAAGCGTCAAGGCACGAGCTCCTGGGGATGAATCGGTGCCCTCTCCGGCGAAGGGCGAGGTCGTCATCTTTGCGGAGCACCTTTTCCGCGGTTTCACGCCCCCCGGTAACTTGTTCTTCCGCCAGCTCCTTGAGTTCTACAAGCTGCGCATTCATGACCTCGCTCCCAATTCCGTCCTTACCCTTTCCAATTTCGTCGTTCTCTGTGAGGATTACCTCCAGATTAAGCCTGACCTAGATTTATGGCTTGAACTGTTTTATTGCAACCCACAACCCGAGACATCTGGAGGCCCTCTCTTACAGTGCGGCGCTGTGGCTCTCCAGCATCGCCTGAACTCTGTATTTCCCAAGCCAGTTTTTCCAAACCGCATAAAAGACTGGCAAAAAACTTTCTTTTACTGCAAAGATACATCTCCTGAGGGCGAGCCCAAACTTCCTTTGTTCACTGAAGACCGCTTAGAAGCGACTCCTGCCATGAAAGCCAGGTGCTCAGAAGCCGCCCGTCCCAAAGTTGAGTCACTGATTCTTAGAATTCGGGCTCTTCTTTCTCATAATATGGAGAATATGGATCTCGTCCGTTGCTGGACAACATGGAGAATCCAGCCGCTGAGTCCTAGGACTCGGCTAATTTGCTCTTACACTAGATGTGTCACCGATGATCTCAGGACAACTGACAAGCTGTCAGATGGCCCTGAACTTGGTCGATTGATCAAGAAATTGACCGGAAAAATGGTGAAGGACCAGGCCCACTTCGGGCTCCAGCCTTTTTGCTCCACCTGCCCAGCTCCTGCTGTAAGTACTTTAACTGTCTTTCCTTCTTACTTGCTTGTATTGTCTCAATTCACTAACCCACACTTTCTGTTTCCTTTCCGCAGCTTACCGACTCCTTCTGGAAGTCGGCCCTTGAAACTGACAAGGGCAAAGGGAGTACCTCTGCTGCTGCAGAGATTGTTGAAGAAGAAGAAGCCAGCGAGGAGTCCTCTAAAGAGGCTACTGCCGCTGGTGAGGAGAATGAAGATGAGGAGTCCTCACCTGAGGCTCCCAATGTCAATGTCATTGAGGAGGAGTCCTCCTCTGAAGCACAGTATGCTGACGAAGAGCATACTGAATCGAGTCCTGCAGGAGCCCAACCAACTCCATCTGAGGAGTCATCAGATGTCACGAGTCGCTCCCCGACTCCTCCAGTTCCGAAAAATGGGTCCCGGGCTGCTGTGTCTAAGGTACCCGCCTCGCGAGTCCAAAAATCTAGCAGCTCCTCCAGTGAGCCTGAAGAAATCGCAGCACAAGTTCTTGCTGCCAAGAAAAGGAAACTGCGCTCAAGTGGCCCTGCAGAGACTCCTCCGCCTCTACCTGTATCACACAAAAGGAAGTCGATCTCTCCTCCTGAGAAAGCTGACTCCTATGAGTCAGGAATGTCAATCTTTTCCTCTGACTCTCAAGCCTCTTTGGATCTTGAGACAAATGTTGGGTATGACTTTTCTCCTTTATCTTTACTAGCATGACATCTGTATTTACCTTTAATCAATATCTAACTTTTAATCTGTCCTATCTCAGAGCCCGGCCCTGCGACAAGGTCTCCAAGCTACCAGGAATGGCCGATGTGACTTCCAGCCGAGGAGCTGTACCGCCGTCGACTTCTCAGACGACGAGTACAAAGACCGCTCCTACGACTCCTGCATCTGCTGGTGCAACAGCCACTGGGACTCCCCCTGTTCCCGAGTCCGCTCCAAGGACTCGGTTGGAGACTCCTTTGGTGATCCCATCCTCCTCTTGGGGTGGGACTCCAACCACTACGGTTCCGATGCCTCCGAGTCAAGAAAAAGCGGCTCCCACTTCTCAGCTGAACACCGAGCCAGCAAGGTCCTCAACTGACTACAGCCGGCTCCGGATATCTGACAATAAATCCTTCAACGAGGCCTATATTGAGGCCATAGAACTGAATGATCAAGCCTCCAAGCTAAAGGATGAGGAGCAAGTAGCCCTCAGAGCCCTTGAAATGATTCATAACGTAAGTATTCTAACTTGTGCTCTTTATGCTCTCTCCATTAGTCTCCTATTACAGTAGCCCCCAAGCACCTTATCTTTGGTGACTTGGAGCTAAGATAGGTGCTTCATCCTGAACTCAAATCACTTGCTAGGTGGAAAAAACTTGCACACTGTAGCCCCCAAGACCTGAGTCCTTAGCTCTACTAGGACTCGGGGCTGCTAATTTACTGTCTGTCGGGTCCTTAGACCAAGAACTTTTGCACGAGTAGCCCCCAAGCGCCGAGTTGTCAGCCTGCGACGACTTGGAGCTACCAACATATGCAATTTACTGATATCTTACTTGAAGAAAAATTTCTGTTCTGCGAGTAGCCCCCAAGCGCCAAGTTGTTAACCTGTGACGACTTGGAGCTGCTAACCTTCTTCTTATGACTTGTGTGTCTGGAAAAAATCTGATTCCTGAGTAGCCCCCAAGCGCCAAGTTGTTAACTTGTGACGACTTGGAGCTCATGAGTTATAGAATTTGACTTGTAAAAATCTGACTTGCGTTTTTCTGACTTGTTGCTTGTCGACTTGTACTTTGCTGACTTCTGCTTTTCCTGACTTGTGCTTTTTCAGACTGTTGTCTCCAAGATGAAGAGAGACATGAAAAAATTGGAAGACCAAGCAACTTCCAGTGCCAAATCTGCTGAATCTGAGAAACAGCATTCCCTCCAACTGGAGAAAGACTTACAAATCCTAGCTGCTGAGCTAGAAAAGGTGAAGAAGGAGTCGGCTGAAGCAAAGAAGGCCGCCCAAAAGGCGCACACTGATCTGAGAGCCATCTTGGACGTATGCCAGAAGGGAATTAGGGCTATGTGCCATCATATCTTTGGTAAGTTACTGCACTTGCCTTCTTTTAGCTTGATACAAAGAACTCAGCTACTTATTACCCTTGACTTCTCTTACTTTGCAGGGGCTGACTCCCCAAAACTCAAGCTGCCCACTAGCCAACAACTCCATGCCATGCTAGACCACTGCCATGGGCTGCAGGAGGGTGCTCGCTCTGTGGTAAAGTATCTAAACTCCAAGGGCAAGTGCCCCAAGGAGCCTGAACGATTAGTTGACGAGTTGTCCAGAGCTCCAGGGTACATGCGCTTGTGGAAACAATCTGCCATGAGAAGATCTGCCATAAGGATACTTGCACTGGCACACAGCTACTACCCAACCGTTCTGGAGCCAGCTATGCTCACTATGGGGAAGCCTGAACAGCATGAGGATGGGACTCCCTTCAGCCAAGATGACTTCAAGGCTGAGGAGAAGTTAGTGCGGCCTTACGCCTGCGAAATCGCCAATAAGATGGACCCGGAGGTATGGGTTCATCACTATGACTTGGAGAACAAGAGGGTTAATCCAGGAGTTCCTCCAATCGTAAACTTTGGGCGTCCCTCACAGGACATGGCTGGTGCCCCATCAACTGTGCCAAGCTCTTCCATTCCAGCGGCTCCTGGGACTGGCGACTCGACTGGTGCAGAGCCCACGCTAAAGACTCCTGCTGCGCCCACTCCCTCAAGAGTCGCAACTGGCGGCTCCCAAGTTCAAGAGGAGTTGAACAAGCACATGAGGAACCCGAGGGGAACTGGCTTTCAGACGAAGAAAGTTGCCACGAAATCCCCTGCAAAGTCGACTTCCACATCTGCTGCACAGGCGAAAGACAAGTCTCCAGCTAAGGACTCCACAGCTCCAGTCAAGGACTCAGCTCCTGTTAAAGACAATTCTCTAGATGACTCTAGTTTGTAACAATGTACTTCTGGTGGTTTTAAATTATGTAACTTGTTAGCTACCTTGAGTTGTAATGATGCACTACTGGTGCTTTAAACTATTGAGCTTGTTATCTATTTTGAATTTGTGCCAATCGGCTTGGTTCTTATAACCCGTCTAGTTTTTCACTGATGAATAAGTAGGCCCTGCATGACTTCTCTTACAGCTTGTGCTGACAGGTTCTTAACTCATACGTTCCTTAGGATCCATAAGAGATAGAAACAAGTCATGCCTGTAGACAAACCATATTGTGCAGGATGCATCTGACTTACCAGCGAGAAAACTAGGAAAATTTTGGCTACTGTGCCGGGTCCAAGAGTTTAAGCTTAACTTTTTTTCACTGAAAAGCAAGCCCCCAAGAACCTGATGATCAAAATTTAAAGAACAAAGCGCACTCACTGGGTGACTCGACTAGAGGACTCATGTTCACAAAAGTCGGCTTTATTTCATTTGATCATAACAATTCGATTACATCTAGGCAGGGCTCACTGGGCTCTTTGCCTTGCAACTCATAAAACTATTACAACTTAAGTATAATATGGACGTAACTGAGCTATGTTCCAAGGCCTCTTTGCCTCTGCATAAGGATCTAGTGTATGAGCTGTATCAGCTCCTTTGCCTACACTTGCCGGCTCTCGCACATCCATTAGATAGTACAACCCGTTGTTCAGATTCTTGCTTATGACGAACGGTCCTTCCCATGGTGGAGATAACTTGTGCATCCCCTCCTTATTCTGGACTAGGCGAAGCACTAAGTCACCCTCCTGAAAAGTCCGGGTCTTGATTCTGCGTGCGTGATATCGCCGCAAGTCCTGCTGATAAACTGCTGATCTCTCAAGGGCTAACTCCCTTGCTTCTTCGAGTGCATCGACCGAGTCCTGGCGTGCAATCTCATTAGTTGCCTCAACATAATTGGCGACTCTTGGTGAATCATGCAACAAGTCGGCTTCTGCAAGTTATGGATAGCCTTGATTTTCTCTGGATTTGCCTCGATGCCACGCTCTGATACAATGAAGCCTAGGAGTTTGCCCGCAGGGACTCCAAAAACACACTTGGTCGGGTTGAGCTTCATCTTGTACTTGCGTAGGTTCTCAAAGGTTTCTGTCAGGTCTGCTATCAGAGAGTCGGCCTTCTGAGACTTGACAACTACATCATCCACATAAGCATGGATATTCCTGCCAATCTGTTTCTTGAAACAATTTTGGATACATCTCTAATATGTAGCTCCTGCGTTCTTGAGTCCAAAGGGCATTGTTGTGTAACAAAATGCTCCAAAGGGCGTAATAAAAGACGTCTTCAGCTCATCCTCTATGTTGAGTCTGATCTGATGGTACTGATGGGGGGATACTTTACAGGTAGGCCCATGGACCCGGAAAGTAGACCCGCCAAGACCAAGAAGGCCAAAGCCGAGTCACATATCAAGTCGCATGGGCTGGGCTGGAGACAAGCCGACCAAGGCCCATGATGAGGAAAGGACCCGTCCGGAAGGAGTCCAAGTACAACCCGGAGTCTAAACTTGGAAGACCAAGACGTAGAGTAGGACTCCGTGTTCTAGTATGACTCGGTGTAAAGTGTAAGTCCAGAGACCCGGCAGCCTTTATAAGCGGGGTCCTGGACCTTAGATCGACAAGTTCCAAGAGAGAAGTTCTAAGCTTCAACCAGTAGAGAAACCCTAGCCACCAGAGAGAAGTCGCCGGCTCCTAAGTTGTGGGAGCCGGGTCCTTGTAATCGAGACATATCAAGAGCAATAACATAGAAGCAGGAAGTAGGTCTTTACCTCTAATCAGAGGGGCCGAACCTGGGTAAATCCTTGTTCCTTGGCGAGATTAACCGTTCCAGCGTACTTCAGTCATCAATGGCCCCAGAACTCATCTTCCCTGAGGAAGAACTTGCCGTGACAACCCCACGACAGTTGGCGCCCACCGTGGGGCCTACGGTGACGAAAGGAGTTGAGATCGTTGGAGCTGCTCGTCGAGCTATGGAGAAACTCGCCATCGGGCGGGTCTACACTGATGAGCATGGAGAAACAGAGATCGATGACTCAGGCTGGACTTCGGAGATGAACGAAGTCGACGAAGGATACCAGCTTGTCTTTGGAGGAATCAACGTGTTCGTCGGGATGGTGTGCGCGTCGGGTCTTCGCGAGAACTCGGCGGAGTCGGTACCAGAGCTAACTGTTGTCGTCGAGTCCGACGGCGAGGAGTCGGTCGGAACTTCAGAGGTCGGCATCATCGCCGAGTCTGAGGAACCCCTAGCTGAGGAACCAGAGGTGATGCAAGAGTCAGATTTAGATTATGATGCAGATTCAGAGTCCATCCTACCCTTGTTTGAAGATCGGCTTGGGTACGGGATAGAGGAAGAGGATTATGAGGAGTCGCCAGTACGCGCTCGTGTTGTTGGAGTCTACATGTCTGGGAACACTGGAAATCAGTTTGATTCAACTTTACTGACAAAGGAGATTAATGCAAGTAATGCCGCAGAGAGGGCGGCCGAGTTAACCAACGCTCGTGCTGCGTTGGAGAAGCAACTAGCTGATATCACAGAGGCAAACCGTAGACTAGCTGCAGAGCAAGCCCGAGTCCAAGATGAAGCTCAGGTCGTGCGGAGGCGCCGCGAGGAGCTTACTTCAATTCAGCATCGCCGAGCCAGGAGTCGCTTGCGAGATGGAGTCCACATCAATCCAACCAATCTATTCACCACACCCAATGGTCCAGGCAGAGGAGCCGGACTAGGAGGCTCAGCGGCAGCAGGAGGCACCGCAGGAGGAGCCGGAGGAGCACCACCACCACCACCACCACCACCACCCCCAGAAGGATCGGGAGGCAGCCGTGCCAACGGACCACCGCCTGAAGGAGGAGTCGGAGGAGGACCATCTGGTGGCTTAGGGGCACAGCCTAACAGATTTCATACTCCAGAAGGACATTACTCTAATCCTATGGACAACGTGCATGCGGCGACTCTGAGACTGGAGAACATCTTGGTACCAGAGGGACCAGCGGGTCAGGAGACTCGTGATGCTATCGAGCTGCTGAAGACAGCTTTAACTCAGCAAGCTTTATATCCAACTTTTCCAGATGCAAGTAGGCTACATTCAACACCCTTCAACTCAGGTACGAGGAGTCGGCATGGCGAGTCCAACCCGGCAAACTCTACTAGTGCAAGGCGTCGTGAACTAGTGAGGAATCGTGCAAACATCCCAACCGCTTCGCAAGCTCAGCTAGTGGTTGATGAAGCAAGGCAACGACGAGAGAGAGAAGCAGCAAGAGCTCGGGAGGCAGAGAGGGACAGAGCGTTAGTGGGTGCACACAACCCGCCTCAGCCAACCCGGGTGCACGAGGAGGTGACTTCTCCTGGTGCGTCCCCAGCATTAACAGGACCAGAGTGTTTGTCTGATGCCATCAGGTCCGAGTCCTTTCCTAGCAGTTTCAAGGAGCCGCGCAAGGTTCCAAACTACGAGCCCAACATGGACCCGACCTCCTGGTTGGGTACATACGAGATGGCAATGAGTATTCGCAATGCCACAGGTAATCTGTGTGCCAAGTTCATGTATCTTATGATGGAGGGAGCAGCCAAGGTGTGGATGCGCAACTTGCCTCCTAGGTCAATCAACTCTTGGGAGCAATTGAAGGCGGCTTTTATTCAGAATTTCCAAGGCACATGCAAGAAACTCAGCACCATCGAGGACCTGGAGCGGTGTGTCCAGAGGAAAGGCGAGTCGGCAAGGCACTGGATGAAGCGAGTCTCAGAGATCATTAACTCCTCACAAGGACTCCCACCAGTTTCAGTGTTAATGGCGATGGAGAGAAATTGCAGTTACAATCCCTTGAGTTGGAAGCTAGGTCGTATGAAGGAGAGCCTGAATCAAGGTATTCCCCTTACGATTGGTGAGATCATGGCAGGTGCTAATAAGCACGCTGCCACAGACAAAACGAAGGATCAGGAGGAAGGAGCTAAAGGACAAGGTGGCAATGGACAGAATCAGAACCAGAATCAGAACCAGAATCAGGGAGGTGGCAAGAGGCCATATGGAGACAACTCTGACCTAGTAGCCAACACAAACACTGGAGTCAGACGCAAGGACAACAATTCTGGCGGGTACCAAGGCCGCACTCCAAGCACAGAGGAGGTCTTGAGAATTCCATGCCCTAAGCATGCCAAGAACGGTAGATGCGGTCATACCTTGGGACAGTGCGTAGATTTGCAGCGCGCCAGGTTCCAAGGGCCAGGAGGAGGTAACAACAATGGTGGATATAGAGGAAACAATGGAGCCGGAGGACCCGGCAATAACGGTGGAGGAGCCGGCAATAACCCAAATCAGCCTCAAGGAGGAGGTCACCAGCAGGGCGGGTTCCAGCAGAACCCGAAGCAGCTCAATGATGGCAATGGTCAGTATTATGTCACAACTCGGCAGCACAACCCGAGTCGTGGCAGCTACCATGTCTTCACAACTAGTACGTCCAAGCGTTCCAAAAGTTGAAAGTCAGAGCAGTTAATGCAGTAGAGCCGGCCCTTCCACAGTGGCTCAGGTGGTCAGAGCAAACCATCACGTGGAGTCGGGCAGATCATCCTCCAAGAGTCGACGAGCCAGGGCAGTTAGCCTTGGTGGTAGCACCTCAAGTTGGGGGCTATACATTGAACAAAGTGCTTATGGATGGTGGAAGCAGCATCAACATCTTATATTATGACACATTCAAGAGGATGCAGCTGCAAGATAGACAGCTAATTCCAACAGAGACAGGTGTTCCATGGGATAGTACCAGGGAAGTCGGCCAAGCCCATTGGTAAGATTTATCTTGAGGTTGCTTTTGGCACAGTGGAGAATTTTCGTTCAGAGATTATGCCCTTTGAGGTAGTGGACCTTAAGAGCCCATATCATGCTCTTTTTGGTCGACCTGCATATTTTAAGTTTATGGCCAGGCAATGTTATGTGTACTTGAAGCTTAAGATGCCAGGTCCAGCAGGAGTCTCACAGTTAATGGCAGCAGACAGATGGCATTGGAGTGTGAGTTAAGGTGATGCAGCTATGGCTGAGACAGCTTGTGCTCAAGAGGAGCTGAAGTTTATAAGGCAAACGTGGACCCGGAGGACAACTCGGTCCTTAGAAGCCGGCCACAGAGGAGAAGATGAAATTCAAGTCAGCTCAGGACACAAAGCAAGTCGACTTTACCCCTGGTGATTCTTCCAAGCAGTTCACCATTGGGGCACACCTCTCTGATAAATAGGAAAGCGCGCTCGTCGAGTTCATCCGTGAGAACCGGGACGTCTTTGCATGGAAGCCATCTGACATGCCAGGAGTCCCGAGAGAACTCGCCGAGCACAGCTTACACGTTAATCCTAATGCAAGACCAGTTAAGCAGGGTCTGCGCAAGTTTCATGATGACAGGAGGAAAGCTATAGGAGAAGAGGTGGCTCGGCTCCTCGCAGCCGAGTTCATCAAGGAGGTCTTTCACCCAGAGTGGGTGGCTAATCAGTGTTGGTACCAAAGAAGACAGGGAGAGTGCGGATGTGCATCGACTTCACGGGCCTGAACAAGCATTGCCCTAAGGACCCGTTTGCACTACCTCGCATAGACCAGATCATCGACTCCACAGCGGGGTCAGAGTTGCTTTGTTTCTTGGATGCATATTCAGGGTACCATCAGATCAGACTCAACATAGAGGATGAGTTGAAGACGTCTTCATCACGCCCTTTGGAG